>ML785427.1:163800-277865 GCA_009831015.1 Picea engelmannii
AATGTCAAAGTTTACTTGTACCTTAAAAGGAGTGGCACCTCCAAAGTGGCTTCTGGATGTCGATGCACCGCCAGTCGGAATCCGTTGAAGAATCTGGGCAAAGTTGTCCATCATCGCATTCCTTTGTTTCTCGAGGGCCTCCTTGAGCAACATTTTGATAGGATATCCTGCTCCCTCATATTTGTTTTCTTCCCCCATGGGTGTTCGTCGGGGTTTGCGAGGCTGATCTTGCAAAGGTTCAACCAGATCGAGCCCCAACTCCTTATACCCCGATCTCGTTGGGGACATGCAAAGAAGGATCGAGAATGAGCAGACAGCTCTGATACCATTGATACGGATTTATGTAGGAACACAATGAAATATAGAAATACACATAAACGCAGAGATGCAGTGGAAATAAGACTTCATTTCATTAATAACAAATGACTGAAATATGCTTACAGACAGAATGGAAATAAACTAGCTAGGGCACTCGTAGCTTATCTCTGAGAAGAGATGTGGCTGCTACTCACATCCGTGAGAAGATGATTACAATGAGGCTCTAGAGGCATTTTTACAATATATGAAAATGCCAAAATTCATAGACATCCAAAAACCTAACCCTAGAAGATGAAGCGCCAAAAGTCATGTGGGCCTCGTTTGGGTAAGTTAGTACATCAACTTCCCGGGGTCGTAACTTTTGCATACGATCTCCGTTTTAGGCGTGTGATAGCTCGTTGGAAAGGTATCATCAAGGAGATTCATTATGGGGGAAAAATTAGGCCTTTGGATATCATTGAGAAACTCAATCTCAAAAAACCTTCATTTAGGCCCTCAAAATGGCCCCTAAAGTTAAAACTTGCTAAAAATAGTAAATTGCCAAAATTGCCAGAAAACTGTTTTGAGCCAGTCGAAAAAGGTGGGTGGCCACTGATATCCACCTGGATCATTAAGAAAGGCGGTTTGGTACTGATATATGACAACAAATTCATGAAGCATCCAGGGAAGTTCATAACACATTGGTTGGGGCCATATGAGGTTGTCTATGCCACGAAAGGAGGAGATGCACAATTGAAGGCCTTGAATGGAGAATGGAAGGAAGGCTTGGTGAACTAGAGTCAGTTGAAATTGTACTACGACAACCAGATTCCTCATAGCCATCAGTAAGATAAAAAGAAGAAGGGTCCAGGTACCAGGTGCAGTTGAAACTGGGTAGCAAACAAAGAAAAGATAGTTTGCACACAGTGGGGAAGGAGAGAATAGAAAGCACAGGTTGTTCCATGCAGCGCCTGAAGTTGAAGCAAATCAGAAGGATCAGATATGAAGTGCCTCGGGACAAGTCACAGGTGAGTGTTGGGGGCATGTTGGCCCTTGGGTATGGAAGTAAGCGAAGATTAAGGTAGAAAAGACATAATGTGAACTGCGTGGAAGACACGATGACTAATACTCAGTCGAAGTGAGTAGAAGATAAGAAAAGATAGAATGAAGTAAGATAAATCAAGTCGTTGGATGAGGAGATCGAGGATGAAAGATCATCTAGGAAGATAGATCGTGGACAACTCAACAAGAGGAAAAATCCACCATTGGATTCTTTGGAGCACTGCACAAGAAGGAAGGAAAGACAGGTTGGCGAAGCCCTAAAAATGAGGGTCAAGTTGACCTAAGGTTTTGGTATCTAGGGTTTTGATACTTAGGTTTTGGCCTAAGGCTATTGGTGAGTCATTGTAATGTATAAATAATAACTTAGATGAGGGAAGAGGGTTTAGTGAAGAGTCCCAAGTTTGTAATTGTTATGAGTGATTATTGTAGTGAGAGAGAGAGAAGCATTAAGAAGTGAGGGAAGTTTGTGTTGTCAGATATTCAACTGGGTGTGAAGATCAACCCTGCAGTTGGGTGCGTAGGGAGGGAATACAAAGATAAGAGAGAAGAGAGAAAGAGACAAGATCTGCTAGATAAGAGAACGGATAAGAACTGTATGCTTTCATCTTAATATATTATAAAGAACAGTTATGTGTACGTATCCCTAGGGAGAGAGACAACCACACATATCTTGGTGTTATGTGTGATTTATGTGGTGTTTTCTTGTTCTTGATATACTTTTATTCCATTACCGCGTTAGATCTGACAGATAAATGTGCGAGGTAGGACTAAGTTGATAAGTGACATCCAGATGTTGTGTTGTTCTTAAATTGGATCCACTTTGTATTCCCTTTGGTTATAGAAATCTGTGTACTGCAACCCTCCATAGCTACTTTGGGTGATATTGCATCTGCCTCGCAGGTGTTGCTGAAAGGGCCACTAGTTAGGGCTTGTTGGTGCACTCCTGGAGCTGAACCCTAGGTCAGCCCATGTGCCAAAACACACCTATTTCCACAGAATTCAGAAGGATAAGGCACTAGTCTTGACGATGCCCCTCGGAGAAACATGTAGTACACCTTACATTATTAAAAATGACTTTGGTCTTGGTCATATGTTGCAGTTGTATCATTAGGTTGTCCAGTTGTCACTGAACTTGCCCCAACCTAGCCAATGTCTTTGCTCCTCCATGTGTAGCTTCCAAGCACATCATGATCTCAATTGCCTCTGCCTAATTCATCACCTTTTGTTGGGTGCGAGAGACTCATATATGGGGGAGTAGACCCATAATGAACCTTTATCTGGGTTGCATGTCTTGTATTTGGAACATCATCTTATCCAACAAGATCTTAAATTGTTGGTCATAATCTCAGTCCTTATTTTTGTTTGATCTCCTTGATTTTAATAATGCATTGGGATTCTCACTTAAGCTTCTGAAAGTCCCTAACCAGATCTTGCTTGAGCTCAGTCAGGGACCTTGCTTGTCCCGCTGGCATAATAGCCTTGTATTTCATGTACCATGTCAAGGATATATCCTTGAACTTAGTCTCTAGTTGCATGATCTTATCCACGTCATCTGTAAATATCTTTATAGACCATATTGCTTCATAGGTGAACTAGTGTTTCTCTACATCATTTTTACCCACTCCATGGAACACTGGAAACATCAATGTACTATCTTTATTCACCATCTTTGAACTATAGCTAGTTCCTCTTCTCTTATTTTTATTGGTTGGATATTTCCACACCACTATTGCTTGGGGTAAAGTATTAATTACTTCACCTTATTCCTCACTTGTCTCATCACTACTTTCTTCTTCTTCTTTTTCTTATAATCAAATATATACACTATCCATTGTGTTTTCTTCTTGATTAAAATTGTGTAAGGGGGTTGTACACAGGGGGAGTAAGTCCATATTCTTCTAAAATTTCTCATGAGGTGACCCAGAGAGACATCCACTTGTATCTATGCAAGATCATCCACTACTATCAACTAGTCTCCCCCACGACTAGGGGAGCCTCCATCTTCCTTTTCTTCTGGCACACCAACATTTTGTGCATGACCTTTTAGCCTGGACCGTGCAATTTTTTTTTTTATCTATTCCTTTTGGGTAAATATTTTCACTTTCACTTTGTGCTTCATCTCCCAGTCCAATTAGCATCCTACTACTCTACATGCCATCCTCTCTCTTTATCAATGCACCATTGCTTTGTGTTTCATATTTTTCTAAGGTTGTGACACTCTGTAAAAGCCAAAGTGTTGTGAGAAATATTACCCTATAGAAAGGATATGATCCCCTTTGGACGAAGACCCATTCTTTGGTCCAAAGAAAAAAGTGAACAAGTGGTTACTACTTTCCTTTTAAATGTAACTCAACCAATCAATCAAGGGAGAAGAAGAATGTGGCATACCTTATTGTGATGTTCGTCCTCGCTGCTCCAATCCTTGGGCTTGATCTCCAAGCTTCTCAACGCAAATGAAGTTTGGAAAATACTATCAAAGGAAATCTTCCTCCTACTCTATATTAGTAGACAAAGTAGATCTATCTACGAGTATTGAAACGACAATAGACAATAATCTGTAGAACACATGAACTTGAAGGGAATAGGGCAAGTTTATATTGAATGGAAATCCAAAAGAAGGTACTTACAAATAATGATTGATGGTGCAATAAATTATCCAAGATATCCTCATCCAACCCTTGCATGAATATCTTAAGATAAAAATGTTGATGCTTCAATAATGTCCCTCTCAGGATCAAAGGTTTGACATCTAAATTATTCCCCCCTTCACCTTAGAAATACCTTCAATATATTGGCTTGAGAGGCTTAACCACCATGATATAATGAGGGATATGGTTAAGGATATGGCTCATTAAGTTGGTATTTGATCCTAATATAGAGCCATAGTATAGGATTTGAGCACAACCAACCTCATCCCAAGAGAGTTGGCCCTTAGGAAAAGGTGGAAAATCCCATATTTTCCTCTAACCAAAACTGGAGCTTCCCCTTAGTGAGAGATAGAGCAGAAATGGCACCCCCTAGTAGGCTTAGGGGAAATTTTTTCACCCCGTTAGCATGAGTAGGGGAGTGCCACCCTTCTAAAATTCCCAAAAATGGTCAACTTTTCCAAGAAAATGGTATGGTTCCAGACTCCAAATGATTTGTTTTCTCTTCCAAACTGACTTAGGGATTGTGGAAATTGTATTTAATGGTGTCAAGGGTTTGTGACACTTAGAAAAGAGAATTTGACACTTGGTAAGATGCATATGTTACTTTGTGACACTTGCAAAACTTAGGTGTAAATAGGTGTGACATTTTTGTGTGTAACAGATGCCCCCTAAAGTGTGAGGCCAGAAGAGAAACTAATGGTCAAAACAATTTACAAATTATTCAATGAAAGGGTGATGGAGTAGGAGAACCTGGTAGAATATGCAAACAACTATGAAACAATATAAATATATTTTTTCATTCATGAGGCAGACATACCTATTCTTGGAATACAAGTTGACTTAAAGCATGGTCACCGACCAATACACTGTGGATCGATGAGAATATTGACTAAGGATATGGACACCAGAGATACAATATGGATCCATACCTTCAAAACATGAACTTATCTCAACCATGAAAAATACACAGTGGAGCTACAAGAAGACAAAACATAGCCACAGATCAATACAATGTGGATCTATGTGACAACATAATTATCAGTATGATTTCTAGCATGGTGATTGTACTAAAACCTTTTACCTGCTCAAATTATCTCCATCACAACCTAGGAAAATAAAATAATAGAGTGAGTGCCTGACTGAGGGTATTCATCCCGATCCTGAAATGATACGATTCTAGCCATGCAAATAGATGATTTGATGTCGAACATGGAAAAAACCACTTGATTATTGGTCATTGAGGTATAACACTAACAAGTGCGAGGGAAATCATCAATGATTAAAATGATTTCCAAGGTACCTACAATACATTCCAACGAATGTGAATAAAATAGTTGAGGTCGAACATTCATAGAATCGTCTGATCAGAGGTCAATGGTGTATTCCTATTGTCAGAAGTGAGGAGGACTTCCATTGAGGCATGCAAGTCCCAAGGTACTAATTGGTTTCTCAGTCTAATTCCTGGATAATGTGTTGAAGTCGACATGAATAGACTCTTTGAATGAGGGCCATGATATATCCCCCATCATCGACACGATACTGACACATGAAAGTGATGTGATATGGTGGATTAAATGTGTATGGAATGACATAGGAATAGAAACTAGTAATACTCTAAATGGTTGGTTTGGAATGAAACTTCCCTTGAAAATTGTAAGGCATGAAAAATGACTTGGAAGCATTGACTCAAAGAGTACCAAGAAAATAATGTGATGAAAATAAGAGAACTCTTCAACTAGAAAAAAAAAAAAAAACAATGACACATGGAATTTGTATGATTGAGAGACAAGCATATTACCCAACTATAAGACAAGACGCAAACATGTGCCATGTTCAAAGGTGACAACAATAACTTCCATAATGGATTCCAAAAACTTGACCCACGTCTTTCAATTTCCCCCCCACCATGATTGGTGAGTACCTCTTTGTTTTTTAACGAGCTTGAGGAGGATAACAGATTCTCAATATAGCTCATCTTTTATGAGTCCCTCTACATATGTTTAACGAACCTGAAGAAGGAGGGGTTTGGTCTCATATGGGTCCTAGAGATTGGACTCACATAGGCCCCTCAATGCATAATTTTATGAGCCAAAAGAAGGTAAACTTGATGGTTTTCCACATTTAGAGAGTTTGAAAACTTAAAGACGACTCTATGGAAGAATTTTTCATAAATTTAGTCTCCCAAGCCCAAAAAAAGTGTAAAACAATTCAAGGGAGAAATCTTCTATTCATTATTGACTAGAGTATTCCTTTTTCATAATTAGTCTCATGAGGCTGAAAAAGAGATAAACTACCACTTGAAATATTCCCTTTCAAACCTTTTAACGAGTGTGAATAGAAGTAAGCTCACTCGACACTCTTTTCATGTTTAGGGAGTCTAAAAAGAGCTTAAACGAGACTCCAAAAAGTTCCTTTTTGGTATAGATTTTACGAGTCCAAAAAAGAGATAAAAGTATACTCGGTAAACTATTCTCATGTATTAATGATACTAAGAAAGAACAAATACTAAGATCATTGTAGAAAAGACTACTATGTTACAATGGGAACGACCCCCAAATGAGGATCACTTCTAGCGGCGTGACGATATAGAGGTAATTTACCCTCATCTTGCATGATAGAAGCTAGTAGCTTCACTCCAGAATGATGTCAAGAGGATGGATCCCTTCCCCCCAAGCGTCATTTTCTCCTGTGACTCTTCTTCTTTCCTCGTTTAGGCATCTGGTTACCAATAAGAATATTTTCACTAGGTGGAGGAAAACAAGGATCAAATACTCGATCCAGAGTGAGACTTGATTCAAATGGAGGCGAGTCTGTTTCATTTTTTAATGATCTTGACAGAAAAAATGACTAAGATCATAACCTCTGGGTTAGATTCCCAGATTTCTGTTTCATTTTTTAATGAGATTGACATAAAAATGAGAACTTTTCTCGTAACTCTCTATTTTATTTTTTAACAATCTTAGTTTCTTAGGTGTCAAACCTTTGATCCCGAGAGAAAGAATCAACATTTTTATCTCAAGACTTTAATGCAAGATATGGATGAGGATTGCAGTGACATCAACTTGATTTGTAAGTTCCTTCTTTTGGCCTTCCATTCAATATTAACTTGGCCTATTCCTTTTTTTATTATGTTCATGATAGTGTATATGCTTAAGTTAAATTGGGTATAGATAGATCTGGTTTTTATCTAACAAAATATAGTAGAAGTAGGAAGGTTTACTTACCTCTTTTTTTGTAGGTTTCTTTGGTCGCTGAAGAAATTGGAGCAGTGAAGCAAAAGGACATAGCAATGAGGAAAAACTTCGAGAAACATGTGTTTCTTTATCCTTCTTTCTATAGGTTAATTAACTATATCTATAAGGAAAGTATAAACAATTTTTTGAATTGTGTCTTTGGACCAAAGAAGGGGTCTTGGTCCAGAGGGGAGATTAACTTGTCTGCAGGGTAAGATTTCTCACAACACAAAGGGGGTGGAATTTTTCACCCAAGTTTGTACTGCTATCACTACTAGTATCCCTACTAGAAACCATCTCCTCTATGCCATGCCTCTTCGAGATCCTATCCTTGTTTGTGATCCACTTGGGCATAGTATCCACTCTCGCACCACCACTTGGTGTGGTTTATTTCCTATTCATATTGAACCTGACCCCTTTCCATGTGCCCTTGGATAATTATTTTCCACATTTTTATTCCACACTTCTTTTTATCTCAACTCTTCTTCCAGACCTCCAACTCTTTTTCTCCTTTGATATTTTGGGTCCATTCCATACCTCACCTCATCTCAACAACTTCTTGGATCCTCCTCAATGGATCCATCTTATGGATCCTTTTCTCCCACCTTTTCCAAATCACCCCCAGCTCTAGGGGGTTTAATCGACCATTCCATCGGGATCCGTGCACATCATTCTTCTCTCCACAAACATCATCTTAATCTAAAGTGTAATTTCTTCTAGAATTCTCTTCCTTCGACCTTCTTCAAACTTATTTTCATCCTCACTGAAAGAATCGCTATATTCTATAACAAAATCGATAATGTATCTTTCCATCACTCAAGCGAACCAAAAATAAATATCCCGAGTCTGTTATCCAACACCTTTAAGCTGTCAATATTGGCTTGATCCCAAACTATTGTCTCCACTGGAAACACATCCAAATTGATAACATCTTTACTTTTCAACCATTCATGCAACATGCAAGGAAATTCCACTAAGAATAGCTCATGCATATCTGAGTAAATATATATACCTTTCCATTCCTTCGTGTTCACCCTCAATCCTTGCGTCTCTCGCAAGGAAAAATTATCTTCTTTCACTTCTATCCAATCTTGAATATCCTCCTTAGAAGGATGCCAACTCATTTTTTTCCTTCATCGATCTCAACAAGACTTTAGGTCCTGGAAACAAAACCATATTTTAGGCACTTTCGGTCCATGCATGCACGTGTCCCATCCTTCTTACTTTCAAGTATTTTTATACCTAGGGTTCGTCCAGCGTTTTCCAAAAAAAACCCTAAAACACCAACATATCAATCCTCGACCAAGGCCAAGAAAGGTCTCTCTCAATATGCAGAGAATATCACAGAGACCATAAGGTCTTGTGACATGGATGAATGTTTAATCATATGGAACATCACTTCAATTGGGATCCATATAACTCATGGCCAATGAACTATTTAGGACTAATAATTAAAATAATACACACACATATTCAACTCATACATAACAGAGACATAAGGTATCATAATTGTTATGTCTTTATTACTGGAAGTATTCCATCATATCAAAGATATATATAGTGTAGGATAGAAACATATGGCATCCATATAACTTCATATATTTTCTATATAAAACCTCATAATTACAACATGCTACACAATGTTCCTTTGCTCAAAAATAAAAAATAGAATAGATTCATAATTATATTCAAATACTTACAACAATTCAACCTGCTTAAAGTGAGATCAATACTGATAACTAAGCCAACTCAAAAAATCTCTAACTAGATAGCTCTATTTATGATGTTAGAGCTTCCTTTTATATCTCTCTTTACTGGGGAGCGTTGTCTCTTTCTACTCTTCTCCACTATTTTTTTTGATAAAACTGCCTCACATGCTTCTAATGTCTTCTACTGCTCCACATAGACTTCCTGCATCAAGGGAAATCTTAACTTCCTAGCTAGCTCATTCTCTAGTTGTCGCACATATTTGTATGTTGTTGGAGGTAATCATTCAGGGAGATTTCCCGATGATTCCTTTCTTGATTCTGGCGGGCATCTTCTTGATTTCCGATGCACCTGACAAAAATCAGGTCGGTGAAAACTTGGTAGTGTTTAATCTTGTTGCACATCTGAAAAAACTGGTCTGGTGTGCACTCTATGTCATTCCTCGTGCATTTCCTTAGGCATGTGAAAAACTATGGAATGAGCACACACAACTTTGTTTGTGTGCACGCACAAAACGAACCCAAATCTTTGGGTGCCAACAGGTGCACCCATCACATGGATAAATATGCATCTTTATTCATGAGACTGAATAAATCTAAGGATAGTAAAATATATGTTGTTGATGATTTTTCTTTGGATGTTGTTGCTCAGGGTGATGTTGCTCGTCAACATGGGAATATTGTCAATGTCTATCATGTGCCAAAAATTAGTGCCAATATTTTGTTTGTTGCTCAGTTGACACAGAAAGATAATATTGTGCAATTTTGGTAAGATCGGTTCTATGTTCATGATTTGAATAAAGGTAAGTTGATTTTCATTGGTAGGCTTCTCAACTCGACGAATTTTTTTTACAAGTTTCGTGTCTGAACTCGACTTGAATCTGAAATGATTACAATTTTTTACCACACTGATGAAAGAAGTCAAATTTGGATTTAGCAACTCGGACATATGAATTTTCGAAGTTTGTAGGCACTAACAACTCAGACATCTGAATTTCCAAGTTTGTAGGCACTAGCAACTCAGAATATGGTTTCTAGTATGTTGAAGGTGTTTCCTCCTAAGGAGTCTGTAAGGGTTGTGTACTTGGGAAGCATCATCAAGAACCATTCGAATCAGGTATGACGTGGTGAGAAAAAAACCTATTTTAATTGGTTCATAGTGATGTATGCTACATCAATTTACCTTCATTGGCTAGTAAAAGGTACATTTTTACTTTCATTGATGGTTTCTCTCACTTCACATAGGTCCTTTTCCTAAAGAATATGAACCTTGTCTTTGACAAGTTCAAGGAATTTCAGTCCTTTGCTGAAAATCAATGTGGACCACCCATAAAATGCTTGATATTAGACAATGGTGGACAGTATGCAAATCAACCCTTTGAATAATACCTAATTCGATCTAGTATTGACTAGAAACGGTTGGTTCCTCACACTCAGTATAATGGTATTGCAGAATGCAAGAATCAGACATTGGGTTAAATGGATAGATGTATTTTGTAGGATAAATACATTCCTCCTCACTTTTTGGATGAGGTAGTCTACTATGAAAATTATCTACCCAATCACATCTAGACTCGAGTTGTTCCTTCCATGACTCCAGTTGAATGATGTGTGGGAATCATCCTTCATTCAACCACCTCGATGTGTTTGAACATGTTTCCTAGGCTCACATTCTTGATGATTACAAAGATAAATTGGATGAAAAGAGCCATGATATCATCATTATGGGATACTCTAAATAATTGAAATCATGTCGATTGTTTGATCATGTCAAATGACAAATCATTATCAGACGCAATGTTCGGTTTGATGAGAAGTCTTCTAGTATCAAGTTGTTGAATGCCTCTTGTGGATTTCTACAGGTTGATCCCTTTGATGTTTTCTTTGACAATGTTTCTCCTTGTTATTCCAGGAGTGGGAAGAAATAATAACTCCATGAGATGATTATTCCATCAACATGAATCTCAATAAATACAAAAAATCATTGGTCTTATCTAATGTATGACTCTTCCTATCACCTATGATGATTCATGTGTACATTACTGTTACAAGTAACACAACCACAAAGGATTACATGTCCAACATTCCCCCACTTAATATGAAGGGGTGTGTGTGAGTCCAAGCATCATTATGAACTCTCAAAATTTTCTCTTCCAAGTTCTTTGGTGAAGCTGTTTGCAATTTTCTCATTTGTGGAAAAATGTCTTGAGTGAATAGTCTTGGCCTATACATGATATTGAATTAGGTAATACTTTGAATTGATGTTCTTGGTTCGATCATGGAATCTAGGATTCTTTACCGAATTGATAACAAAAGTATTGTCAACTAGAATATGAGTAACATTCACTTGTTTCTCCTACAAATATTCAAGTATTTTATCGAGCGACACAATCTCTTTTGTCGCTTCTGCAGCTACCACATATTCTTCATCTTTTGTGGAATCTATTGGAACTAATTGTTTTCATGATATCCAATAAACAACTACTAATCCAAGACTCATGAGAGAGCCTGAATTTGATACTCCATTTTCCTTATCCCCATCAAAGTCTAAATCAAAATATCTTATCAAGTTGAATTCATCCACCTTAGAGTACCCAAGTCCAAAATCTTGAGTTCCTTTCAAGTATTTCGGAACTCTTTTTGTAGAAGACCAATGTCCTTCACAAGGAATTTTCATGAACCTGGAAAGAATCCCAACAACAAATGAAATATTTGGTCTAGTGGTAGTAATATAGATAAGACTTCCCACAAGCCATCTATACTTGGTTGCATCCTCAAATTCATTCCCTTCTTTTGATGTGATTTTTAAATTATGTTGCATTGGAGTAGAAATAGGATTGCAATCATCCATGCCAAACTTATTCAATAGTTCCCCATTGTACTTCTTCTGGGAGATGAATATATTCTTTGGATTTTGCATCACTTCAATTCCCAAATAGTAGTGAAGATGTCCCAAATTTGTCATCTCGAAGCCTTTCTTCAACTCTTTATTTATGAATGCAATGTAGTTCTCATTGTTCCCTGATATGAACAAATAATCTACATATACCATTGAACAAATAATCTACATATACCATCAATATTGAAATGCTTGAAATTTAATTTCAGAAGATGCTCGGTTAACTTTTCATACCATTCTCACGGTGCTTGTTTCAAGCCATATAAGGATTTGATGAGTTTGCATACCTTATGTTCTTGTCCATTCACAAAAATCCTTTTGGTTGAGACATGAATAAATTCTCTTTTAAGTCTCCATTCAAGAAGGTAGCCTTCACATCCATTTGATGAATTTTCCATCCATTGTTTGCTACCCTGGAAAATAAAGTTCGGATGGTATCCAATTTTATTGTAGGGGAAAAAGTCTCCTCATAAGCGACTGCTTATTTCTATGAAAATCCTTTTTCCATGGAATAAGCTTGATGTCCCTTGTGCACATTAGAAAACAAGGCCACTCTGTTGATATGATTAGTTGAGAAGTTGAAATACGAAATAATTTTGATACCTTGCTTGTTATGACTGGAATGGAAGATGGAAGACTATTGAAGATGAATGGGACATCTTCCTATACAAAAAATGTCGCATACCTCTCTGATCACAATGAAGTTATAATTTCATCTAGTCTTGTTTATTTACTTGAAATAATATAATATGAAAATGCACTTTCTATAATTTATTGTAATATCTCCCTACAAAGAATAAGGCATTTGAAACAGTGATTTTTCTTGGGAAAAGAGATCCAGAACAACTTGCTAGATGAGTTGTACTTGTCCAAATTCTTTGAGAAAGGTGTGAAAGGAAAGCATAATTCTCCGTATCCTCCTTTGGTTGTCAATTAGGATTTCAATACCATTTGTATGACATAGTAGTATCCATGATTCATTGCATTAGATACAAGAACTGAGAATAGAACCAGTTCTCAGTCGATTCCAACAATACATTGAATTCGTTTATTGATAGTGCGTGGGTTGGTTGCATCCCTGAATGATGAACATACCTTTGGCACATGGATGAAAACGAGTGAATTTTCTATGGAAGCTGACACCCCTCATTTGTCAAGTCTACATAATTGAGTTTCCATTGTAAAGGCAGGGTGGAGTTGCAAGAAACCCTGTGAAGTATTTTTTTTCTTTAAAATGGATCTAATTGAGGAACTATTAGAGTTACTGAACACTCTAATCCTCTTTTCTGTGGACAATGTAGTCACCATTGATAAAAAAACTCTTCAATCAGTTGTGACTTACTTTCATGTTTCGCAAGACAAAGTAAGACTATTGAAAAATCAGAATCCACTCCTTCATGATGCACTTGAGTGAAAGATTATTTAACAACATTCTGAACAAGTTCTTGTTTAGAACCCTATATTCGAAGATGATGAAGATGATGAGGTTGATTCAAACCAATAGCCAACGCAAGAGATACTCAGTGAGACAAATCCATATTAAAGTACAAATGATGCTCATCTTTCTCTTTCCAAGAGGTTCATCAAACCTTGGGAAGACATCAGGCACAATAAGAAAAGAATTGATATCGGATATGAAAAGGATGTCTCCTTTAATAATCTAGATTACAACAAATCGATCCAGTTTCATAATGTTGGACTGCTTCTAGAAAGTTCACATTCACCTTCTCTAGTTCAAGAGAATATTAAAAAATTCTAAGATTGTCAGCAATTTTTCCATGTGGAATATCAATGTTTTGATATTCATCCTTGTGATCATTGTGGACAGTACAATCATTCTTCATATAGGTGTTTTAAATTCAAGGAAAATGTAAGATTAAAGAACCACTATGGGTGGATTAATTATTGGTGATGGTCATCAATAGTCAAGAAGATATCTCAGTCATACCAACGAATCCAGTATCAAGTTAACATATGTTACAATGGACAAATTTGCATCTTCTCACCTTGTCCCTAATAGAGGTGAACAACATCATTGATTGACAGTCAAGCTTCTAGTTTTGAAGTCCTATTGGTCAAGAAACAACAAGTGAGAATGACAAGGGAGCATGATTGGTTTGTGGTCACCCTTAAGCCACCACTTAGTATAAGACTTACAAATTATTCTAGACAATGGTTTGTGGTTTCCCGTAAGCCTCCACTTGGTAGAATAATTTCAAATTATTCTACATCACAATTTATGGTCATGTTTAAAATAGCATTTGAGATCCCTTCCAATTAGTGTAGACATCATCTTTAGCTTCTAGATAACTTAGGAAATGTTTAAGGAAACATTGAGCCTAAACAAAGGTTCTAGAGTTTTTGGTCATCCTCAAACCACTAGATTGGTTTTTTGTCTTCCTTAAACCACCATCACCATTTAGTATAAGACATCATCTTTTTCTATCCATTTGGTTTGTGGTCATCCTAAAACCACCATATTCAGAGAACACATTCATCCATCATCAATTGCACACATCCATACTTCAACTACCCACTTTCAGATATCATAACTCACCTTGGACTCATATACACCCCTTCAGATTAAAGGGGGGAGGGGATGTTGGAAACATAATCTGTTAGGGTTATGAGCTTGATGAAATATGAAGAGTCAATCTATTGTAAAGGACGTTAGGAGTCCAAGAGACGTATTGGAATATGAATCCAATCATCAACATCATTTTATTTATATTTGTATCATATTGATTAATATATGCAATCCACGCTTATATTTATCTTCATGTCCAACACTCTTATTCCCTTTTTCATTACTTCGACTTGACACTCAAAAATTCTCCATGTTCGACTGGGTTTCCATACTATGGGATGGAACAACCATGAATGGAATCCATTAGAATCTTGAGAAGATCCAAAAACTAAGAAAACATTATGTTGGAGCTAATAGACAATAGCTTGAACCTTTCTATGCCCACACTAAAGAGAACTTGGGAGGGACTTTTACATACTATTGAGCAAAGAATAAAGAACTCTCCTTATGTTGTGTGGGGTAGCTATTGTGGGTACTAAATAATTGTTTTGTTTTCAATAATTTAAAAGTGGGATACTTGGTTATTTTTCTTCTTGCTCCTTAGATATAGAGACTTCCCTGAGAATTATATATTATTCTTCTTCACCCTAGTGGTATCATAACATGGATAGGGGCTAGTGTACATAAAGGACTACCTATGGTTGGGCATAAAATTTCTTTTTCTATGTTGGTTTCTTGGTATTTAGTCTTCAAAACAAAAAAATGTACTTCATATTTTCTCTAGAAGGTCTTATTATTTTTGGTATAAGAGATATTTTATTCTGGAATAATTGAAAATAATTTATCTAGGCCTATAAATCTATTATTGAAGGAAGACGTGGTAATAGAAATACATGTTTATTTAATTGTTTGGTGTAATAGGAGGTGAGGGATAATGAATGCATTGATTTTGGTTTGATGGGTGTCTCATTATTCTCCTTAACAAGTTTGTTCCAAATCTCCTTGATGATCTAGGTAGATATCAATATTGTCTAAATGATGGTCTATAGCTAGGTTTTCCAACATCTCTACTAGTCTAAGAGTTTCCTTGGGATATGTTTGAAGGATACTCTCTTAGGATTTAGATATTTTTTGATTCCTCGATGTAAGCTTTTGGGATTGATTTTGTGTGGGCGATTTTTGTTATCAATATTTGGGATACCCATTTGTGATATTTGTTTCTTCTTGATTTGATCACTTGGAATCTTAGATAGCTAGTGTTTTCAATGGATGTATCTCCCATTTCAATTCTAAATTATTATTCCATAATCAGTTGTCTTGTGTTTCCCCTCTCAATCTCTTTGAAGTTAAGTTTGAAAATTTGGGCTTGATCTATTTGAGTTAATATTTACCACACTAGGTAGATAGTATATCCTTTCCATTAGTGTTGGAAATAGGTTTAAACAATTTTAAAGTCTAACAATTTTAGTTAAAAATAAGTTTGGTTAAAAAATTAAAATAAAAAATTGCTTAAAAGTGTGTGACTCCATTTATTTTATGAGAATGAAAAAATTAGTGTGAATTTAGATCCACTAGTCATGCCATTATTTATAACTATATATTTTATTGTTTTAATTTGGTAAATAATATAATGAAGACTTTTGTTGGAACATGTAAGTGACAACAGAAGAGAGTGAGGCTTCCCTAAGAGCAGTGGTGGTGTCTAAAGACATCGTTGCACTGAAGCACACCAAGCACACTCTATAAGAGCACAAAATATCTCTAATATCCAACGATGATAGATTGATCCATAAGGACCATATATAAATGGGTTTGGACATGGGCCAAATCAACAACCATGGGACTATATCATTATAACTTTCCATGAAGACTGGATCTAAAATCCTAATGTGGAAAAAATTAAGCATATTTGGTTGGTGGTTGACTCTCAAGAATGGTCAAATCCATTAGTCCAACAAGGTGAGTTTATAAGGAATCCAAAGTTTCCAACACGCCCCCATAAACTCAACTTAGAGGGGGAAAAAATTACATAGCACTCCCCCACCATAATTTGTGCATATAGAAAATTGATCAAGAACAATACACAAATTCTCTTGAAGAATTTTGAACACTGTCACCATCAAAACTGATCAAACACCATAAAAAAAATCTATCATAAAAGTTTCCAAAATATTGTCCAGAAACACAGTCCCAGTCATTCAATCAACTAGAAAACAAGACAACACGGGCCAATCGATCAATAGACTAGACATGAATACATCAATATAATGATTCTTTGTCAATCCAACAAACTCTATATTAGATAGGTACTAATCATAAGCAGTAATACTAAACTATATCTCCCAAAAAATTAGTCAAACCTAGTTTAATCAGTCTCAAAAAGTCCCAATCGATTCAATATGAAGACACTAGTTTGGTTTACATATCAACGACTTCAATTATTTTGTCCCTTAAACACAATTAAGGTATCGATAAGTAGCATCAATATTTCAATCAAAACATTTTTAGATGGGAAACCTAGTCAAAACTCTAGTCAATGAACACTGAGTTGAAACTCTAGTCGACTAACACTCAATCAAAACTCCAATCGATGAACACTCAATTGAAAATCCAGTCGACTATCATTTCTGGTAGAATTGTAATCAACCACTCTAAATTAATAAATAGTAGGAAAGAGTAACAATGTATAACCCTATATTCGATGATACACATGTGTATGAATTCCTTAAGCATATGTTCATATATTCCATGAACATCCATCAATCCAACCCCAATATATCCTGGTAGGAGACATTGGTCCATGGTTCTTTCCTTTGGATCTTTTTGGAAAAATTTTGAAAGCATAATTTCCATTATTCCAATAATATTGATTCTTGGGAAAATTTATCTTATTCTTATTAGGTTGATGAGATGGAACATATTTATATTCTAGATGATCAGACAATGTAGGCTAAGATGTTGGTTCATTTACAAGACTAAAAAAACCATTCATATCAACAACAATGTCATGTGTAACAACATTCTCATTTTTTGGCATGCTAGGAACAACTGATTCATCAATATTTTAAACATAATAAACAATAGGTTTCTCTTCTATAAAATTAGTCTAAACACCACCTACAACAAACAAAATATTCTTGGTTGTATAAAGGTCAGGTGTAGGTAGTGAGGAAACAACAATATCATATCCAAGACCTATTCTAGGTGATCTCATATTAGGAGGAATAGGAACAACAATACCCTATCCATGTTTCCCAAATCCTCCTATCGTATATCCATCTTGCTCAAAAATCATTGTAATGTCCTCGTTGGCCTAGGAGGCATAAGGAGTGGTTCCATTAGCATAAATTGGTTCCCGTAGTCTAAGTTGGAAAATTTACCTAGGGAACTCAACATTTGCATAGGAAATAACTTTATAGAGTGAAAAGGGGAAAAGGGGGGACATGGGTCTTAGGCAAATGAAGTCACTTAAAAATTATAAAGTGTGCAAGACCAAAGTGAATTTAAAAAAAAAAAGTAAAGTGAGTGGGAAATAACTCAATGAAGAAATAAAAGAGGGGAAATAAGGAGGCGCCCCTCATTCTTGCATTCATTTTTGGAAAAAATAGATTTTGGAGAGCTCTTGAGGAAAGAGTCTAGGGTTTTGGAAACCCTTGTTCATCTACTAGTTTCAGTGTTGCAACTATACGCCCTAGCTAGCCGCCAGAAGGAATCATCTTCAGATTTCTTCATTGGGCTTCAAGAAGATTTATGTATACACAACAGATTGAGCCACCATCTTAAGAAGGAACACAAGATTATTGTTGAAGATTGGTAGCATAACATTCCAGGTAGTTTTATCTCTGTGTGGGGGATACTTTCTCCTATGTTTTGTTGAGTTGAAGACAGACTGAGTGATTTCTCTTATTGATGGGTGATTTCTTACCTCTAAGGGGCAGACATATCATTTATGGGGTGCATATCTCACTGTACAAATTGTAAGTACATGTATTGGGATCATGTCTCTTATTATGGGCTTGATCTATATATGTTGGGTGCATATCTCATTGTAGAATGTGGAAATACAAGTGTGGGGGTCGTGTCTCCTTATTTTGGGCATGATATATTGATGTTGGGTGCATATCTTGGTGTCAGGAATATTGCATTACCCAGGTGTGAGTTATTAATGCATGCGGAATATATTTGTACCAGAAGATCGATATTCCTTCATTGTTGGCCGAGTTGGAAAAGAGGAAGGTGCTTTATTTGTTGTTGTTATCATTCTTCAGTTCTAGTGAGACAATATGATAGGTCGACCTCATATAGAGGAGATATATCTCAAGAATATGGTGCATTATTTATGAGAAGACTGCATATTAATTTCTGGTGGTCGAAGTAACCGTAAGAAGGTAGCATATCGACTAAAAACTTAGGTCAGATCTGCCTTTATGATTGTTGTCCAATGTAGTATTGATGCCTCTAAATCTAATTGAAATAAACATGGTTATATGTCCTATGTTTATGTTCATCCCTGTTGGCATACCTATAAAATCACACTCTTTCAAAGGATGAAAACTATTTATAAACCATTATATCAAAAAACACATTTAAAAAACCCCAGAAGCAAACTGTTTGACGAAATGTCAACACAACAAAATAAGTAAAATCCAAAAAAAATAAAAATTGAGTGGGAATTTTACAATGGTATAAGAGCATTTTCCTCTTGAGGGGAAGTTATAATCATATTTATGAGACCATAAGATGAGAAGAGCATTACCTTCCGAAGATGTAGGGGAAGAACCCAAGATCCCCCTGGGTGGGAAGAAGAAGAATTGGTTAGAGAAGAAGAAACATGAGAGGCAACACCATCTATCACACATAGGGGAAAATAAACTATGGGGGAATAAGATGATGCCAGGATCAACAGTATGTTCAATATTTTGAATGTTTTGGCCAAGGGTCAAGAGGTCATGATGGAACTTATGGGGAATCTAGCTAAGAATTCCTTGGAGGGCCCAACAAAGAAGAATCATAATGGTGATGGGGGATCAAATAATGGAGAGGGAAACCATTCACGCACTACCATGCACAACCACCCCCACTTGTACACCAAATCCCTCATACCCACTATGCCTTAATTTTTGGGGAATGATGTTGCAAGTCCATTGATGCAGGTTGATCATGATGAGCCCTATAGTGCATATTTAGAGGAGTACAGGAGGCTTGAAGATGATTTCCACTCAGCCATGTCTTTTGCAGAGATATGCAATATGAAGAGAATAAATTGACCGAGAGGGCCCATGAGGGACATGACACAAAATTTTGAGTTACAACGTACCCTTGGGAAGGCCACCATTCCCAACTTTGATGAGAGCTCTAAATACTCCATGAGATCATGGGTGCAGAATCTCGACATTTACTTACATTTGCACCATATGAAAAAGATAGATTCCATTAAGTTGGCCACATTGCACTTGGATGGTGAGGCCCATGAGTGGTGGTACAATGGGTTAGTCACCTTGGGACATGTCATGGTCACTTCATACCTAGACTTTACATAGAGGCTCATAGAGAGATTTCACAGGAAGGATCCATAGCTTCACTTCTGAAACTTGGCTCAAATCAGGAAGACAAGTAGTCTAGAGGCTTATATATCGAAGTTTGAGAGGATTTCTCTGATGATGATAGACATTTCATAGGGTCGTTTAGTGATGTTGTGGTTTGAGGGGCTACTGAAGCCTCTATGGGGATGGGTCAAGGCTTACAAGCCTACCTTTTTACATGATGGAGTTAGCAGAGATCATGACATGCAGAATGCAGTAGCTAAAATTCGGTTTCCACCCAAACCCTTTTTTAGCCCAAATACTAAGGAGACCAAACCACCTCAGAGGGTTTGGGTCGGAAAGCCCAAGATGGATGAAGAGACCAAGAGAGAAATGAAGACAAATAAATTATGTTTCATATGTCAAGAACCATGGGCCCCATGACACATATGAGAAGGGAATGAGAAAACGGGAAAGGTTCATTACATTGAGGTATACTATGATAGTGACAGTGATGAGTATGAGGAGGTGGACCAGGCACAGGACCAGGGACATTTATTATCTAGAGAGGAGTCTTCACAAGCTGGGGCTAATGGCCCAATCATGCCTCAATGTTAGGATTTATGAGATATCATATTTTCAGGGTCAGAGGTGTCCTACAAGGGAACAAGGTGACAGTCTTGATTGATGGGGGGGCATCCCATAACTTCATTGACGCTAACATGGTCAATATGAGAAGAATTATGATAGAGGAATTCGATGGGTTTACAGTAGTCATACTAGGAGGCCACTAGATGAGTTGCACAAAATGGATTCCCAATCTCACAATACCCATGGGAAAATACTTCATGATAGATGATTCCTTCGTCGTGGATGTACCAGACACCAATGTACTGTTGGAAGTTCAACGAATTTACTCTATTCAAAGATACACTACTGATTAGAGGACTATGGATATGGAGTTCACAAACCTAGATGGAAAGAAAGTGGTCCTACGAGCCATGCACTAATACCTGCCAAAGATTGTGTCATCTCATAGCATGGAGGAAGTCATGAGGCATGGTGATATAGAGTGGGATGTAGAGTGCTTTATTTTTGACAGACAGCCACATGACAGTCTAAAATAGCTTCCAGAGGACTTACAGGTATTACTCTGCAAACATCATAAGTTATTTAGTAACATTTCTCCTAGAATTCCAACTGATAGAGGTTTTGAGCATACCATAGAGCTAGAAGAGGGGCTCCAAGATGTTATCACAAACCCCTATCGACACCCTAAATTTTACAAGGACGAGATTGAAAAAACCATCAAATAATTGTCGAAAATGGGCCACATCCACCCTAGTTCCAACCCATTTTCCTCTTCCATTGTCTTAGTCAAGAAGAAGGATGGTACTCTGCGGATGTGTAGACTTCAGGGATCTAAACAAGAAGAAAATCAAGTATCGATACCCCATGCCCAGGATCAATGAATTAATGGATGAGCTCAGGGGAGACAATGTTTTCTCGAAGATTGATCTTTGATCAGGGTATCATCAGATTAAGGTACAAGAGCAGGACGTACCTAATAAATCCTTTCGATGCCACTATGGGCATTATTAGTTTTTGGTCATGCATTTCGGGCTAACTAATGCCCCTACCACTTTCCAGTCGTGCATGAATCATGTGTTCAATAAGAAGATGAGGAATTTCTTATTGGTCTTCTTTGATGACATCCTCATATACAACAAAACATGGGAATACCATCTGCGACATATTGATGAAGTACTGGGTATTATAAAGAGTCAGTAGTTGTATTCACAGGAATCCAAGTGTGAGTTTGATATGACAAAGATGCTCTACTTGGGGAACGTGATTGGGGAAAATGGGGTACAGGTGCACCAAGAAAAGATCAGGGTGATCATTGAGTGGCCAACTCCCAGGAATGTGACAAAACTAAAGATTTTCCTTGGTCTCTTCACTTATTACAGGAAATTTGTTAAAGGATTCTCACAATTGACAACACCACTGGCTAATCTCACCAAAAAGGGGGCTTTTGTTTGGATAAAGGAGGCCCAGGAGACATTCGCGAAAATGATCTAGGTGATGAGTTCATGTCCTATTTTAGTACTCCCTGATTTCACTCAGCCCTTTTTCTTGGAGTGTGATGCTTTGATAATGGGGATAGGGGTTGTATCAATACAAATTGGTCACCCAATAGCATTTGAGAGCTGCAAAATCCGAGAGTATGAGCAACATTACTCCATATATGATAAAGTGATGTTGGCCATAATGCATTCTTTGACCAAATTCCGACAGTACTTGGTGGGAAACAGGTTCAAGGTAAAGACCGGTCATAATAACTTGAGGTTTCTCATGGAGCAAAAGGAGCTGGGCGAGAAGTAGAAAAAATTGATCAGTAAAATCCAAGCCTACAATTTTGAAATTGAGTATGTGAAAGGAAAAAATAATGTTGTTGATGATGCCCTATCGAGTATACCCTCTCTCTCTGTCTCATGAAGATTTCAGTGGAATGGAAGGCACTTCTATTGGTAGAATACTCCAAAAATAGGTTTTCTTGTGAGATACTTGATGGTCAGGTATCTGATGACAGGTACAAGGTTATTGATGACACCATATATTATAAGGACCGTATCTATTTAGTACCATCATCTCAGTTGAAAGACAAAATTTTGCATGCTTCACATACTTCTCCTTTGGCAGGTCATCCAGGATACCTGAAAA
Organism: Picea engelmannii; assembly: GCA_009831015.1. NCBI lineage: Eukaryota > Viridiplantae > Streptophyta > Pinopsida > Pinales > Pinaceae > Picea > Picea engelmannii. The sequence goes on from ML785427.1 coordinate 186,419, forward strand.
CTTATAGAAAAATTCGTGAGAGATTTACTTGGAAGGGTCTCAAGATTGATGTATTGAATTTTGTACGAGAGTGCCACATCTGTCAGTAAAACAAGGAGGAACATACCCATCTAGTAGGATTTCTCCAACCACTTCCCATTCCTGAACAAAAATGGGAAAGCATTTCGATGGATTTTATTACAGGGTTTCCTCTCGTTCAGGGGAAGGATTGTATCTATGTGGTGGTTGACATGATTACTAAATTCACCCATTTCTTTTCCATATCATCCAATTAATTTGCAGCACAGAGAGCGGAATTGTTCTTTAGAGAGGTATTTTGGTTGCATGGACTACCCAAGAAAATTGTCAATTATCGAGACAACAGATTCATGGGGGGTTTCTGGAAGGAGTTGTTTAGACTTGTAAGGACATAATTGACTCCGAGTACCATTTATCACCCTCAAACTGATGGGAAAACTGAAATTGTGAAAAAATGGCTCGATAGGTCTTTGAGAAATTATGTATCAGGGCAATAAAATGCATAGATTAAATGGTTGCACTTGGGTTAGCATTGCCATAACACCACTTATCACATGTCAGTCAGGATGACACCTTTCAAATATTTGAATGGTTATGATGCCGCCACCTTTGTGGATCGAGCATTTGGATATAGTCGGGCACCCAAAGCCAAAGATTGGATTTAGGAGAGTCAGGACATCTTGCGAACTCTCAAAGATAACTTGCAAATAACACAGAATCAATAGATGATGTATGTTCACAAGCATATAGTGGAGCGTAGTTTCTAGGTGGGAGACTTGGTATACCTCTGCTTGCAGACATATAGGAAGTCATCCTTGAAAATTAAAGGGGAAGAGAAATTCAAGCCACAACTCTATGGTCCCTACAGGATTTTGAGGCGAGTAGGGGAGGTATATTATGAGTTAGAGCTTCCAGAGGGGTGTAAGATACAAAATGTATTTCATGTCTCATGCCTCAAGAAGGTAGTGGGACATCATGTTGTAATCTTTACAGAGATACCACCACTGGATGAGGAGGGGAAGTTGATTCTAATTCTAGAGAATTTGTTGGAGACCAGAGAGTGGAAATTAAGGAAGATGAGCATCAAAGAGTACCTAATCAAATGGAAAGATCTTCCTATCGAAGACGCTTCTTGGGAAGGGGACATATATTTTAACATCTTGTATTACAATTGCTTGAGGACAAGTTATCTCAGGAAGGGAGTACTGTAATGTCCCCGTTGGCCTGGGAGGCATAAGGAGTGGTTTTGTTAGCCTAAATTGATGCTCGTAGGCTAAGTCGGAAAAGTTACCTAGGGACCTCAACGTTTTCCTAGGAAATAACTTTATAAAGTGAAAAAGGGAAAAAGGGGGACATGGGTCTTAGGAAAACGAAGTCACTTAAAAATTATAAAGTGTGCAAGCATAAAGTGACTTTAAAAAAAAAGAAAAAAAAAAGTAAAGCGAGTGGGAAATAAATCAATGAGGAAATAAAATAGGGGAAATGAGGAGGCACCCCTCATTCTTGCAATCATTTTTGGAAAAAATAGATTTTTGAGAGCTCTTGAGGAAATATTCTAGGGTTTTGGAAAACCTTGTTAATCTAGTAGTTTCGATGTTGGAAACTATACAACCTAACTAGCTACAGGAAGGGATCATCTTCATATTTCTTCGATGGGCTTCAAGAAGATTTATGTATACACAATAGATTTAGGCACCATATTAAGAAGGAAAACAAGCTTATTGTTGAATATTGGCAGCATAACATTCCAGGAAGTTTTATCTATGTGTGGGGGTAACTTTCTCCTATGTTTTGATAAGCTAAAGATAGACTGAGTGATTTATCTTATTTTTGAGCGATTGATTACTTGTGTGGGGCGTACATATCATTTAGGGGGCACATATCTCACTGCACAAATTGGAAGTACATGTATTGGGGTCGTGTCTCTTATTCTCAGCTTGATCTATATATGTTGGGCGCATATCTCCTTGCAGAATGTGGAAATACAAGTGTGGGGGTCGTGTCTCCTTATTCTGGTCATGATGTATTGATGTCGAGTGCATATTTTGGTGAAAAGAAGAATTGCATTACCCAAGTCTGAGTTAATAATGCATGTGAAGTCTATTTGTACCAAAGGATCAATATTCCTTCATTGTTGGCCAAGTTGGATAGGAGGAAGGTGATTTATTTGTTGTTGTTATCATTCTTCAGTTTTGATGAGATGATATGCTGGGTCAACTTCATATAGAGGAGTTATATCTCAAGCATAGGGTTCACTCTTTGTGAGAAGACTGTGTATTAATTTATGGTGGTCGAAGTAACTATAATAAGGTAGCATATCGACTAAAAACTCAGGTCAAATCTGCCTTTATGATTGTTGTCCAATGTAGTATTGATGTTTCTGAATCTAATTAAAATAAACGTTGTTATATGCTCTATGTTTATGTTAATCCCTATTGGAATACCTATAAAATCACACACTCTTTAAAAGGATGATTTTTTTTTATAAACCATTATATCAACAAACACATACAAACACCCCAGAAGCAAACTGTTTGACGAAATTCCAACACAGCAAACTAAGTAAAATCTAAAAAAAAAAAAAAAATTGTGTGGGAATTTTACAGTGGCATCAGAGCATGTTCCTCTACAACTGTGGGCTTTGAGGGGCACTTATAATCAGATTTATGAGACCAGAAGATGAGCATAACATTACCTACTGAAGAGGTAGGGGAATAACCCAGATCCCCCTGGGTGGGAAGAAGAAGAAGTGGTTAGAGAAGAAGAAATAAGAAAGGCAACACCATCTATCACACATAATGGAAAAGAAACTATGGGGGAAGAAGATGATTCCAGGATCAACATTCTATTCAATATTTTGAATTATTTGTCCAAGGGTCAAGAGGTCATGGTGGACCTTATGGGGAAGCTAGCTAAGAATTCCTTGGAGAGCCCAACGAAGCATAATAAGAATGGTGATGGAGGCTCAAACAATGGAGAGGGTAGCCATCCACGCACTACCATGCAAATCCATCCCCACTTGTACACCAAATCCCCCAGACCCATTATGCCTCAATTTTTGGGGAATGATGTTGCAGGTTCATTGATGCAGGTTGATCAGGATGATCTCTATAGGGCATATTTAGAGGAGTACACGAGGTTGGGAGATGATTTCCACTTGGCCATGTCTTTTGCAGATTTCTTCAATATGAAGAGAATAAATTGACCGAGAGGGTCCATGAGGGCCATGACACAAAATTTTGAGTTGCAACGTACCCTTGGTAAGGTCACCATTCCTAACTTTTATGGGAGCTCTAAATACTCTGCGAGATCATGGTTGCAGAAGCTCAACACTTACTTCCAGCTGCACCAAATGACAGAGATAGATGCCATTAAGTTGGCCACCTTGCACTTGGATGGTGAGGCCCATGAGTGGTGGTACCATGGGTTAGTCACCTTGGGACATGCCGAGTTCACTTCCTACCTAAACTTCACATAGAGGCTCATAGAGAGATTTTACAAGAAGGATCCAGAGCTTCATTTCCGAGAGTTGGCTCAACTCAAGAAGATAGGTAGTCCAGAGGCTTATATATCAGAGTTTGAGAGGGTTTCTTTGATGGTGACGGAAATTTCAAAGGGTCGTTTGGTGAATTTTTTTGTTGAGGGGCTATCAGAGCCTCTATGGGGATGGGTCAAAGATTACAAGCCTACCTCTTTACAGGATGTAGTCAGTTGAGCTCGTGACATGCAGGATAAAGTACCTAAAAGTTCGTTTTCACACAAACCCATTTTCACCCAAAAGACTAAGGAGACTAGACCACCTCAGAGGGATTGGGATGGAAAACCAAAACTAGATGAAGAGAATAAGAGAGAATTGAGGAAAAATAAATTGTGTTTCAATTGTTAAGAACCATGGACCCCATGACAAAAATGTGCAGGGAATGAAACAACGGGCAAGGCCCATTGCATTGAGGTATACTATGACTGTGATAGTGATGAGGATGAGGAGGTGGACTAGGTGCAAGACCAGGGACATCTATTATATGGAGAGGATTCTTCACAAGCTGGGGCTAAGGGCCAAATCATGCCCCAATGTCAGGATTTTTGAGATATCATACTTTCAGGGTCAGAGGTGTCCTGTAAGGGCACAAGGTGACAGTCTTGATTGATGGGGGGGGCATCCGATAACTTCATTGACACTAACGTGGTCACGAGGAGAGGAATTATGACAGAGGAATTAGATGGGTTCATAGTAGTCATACAAGGAGGCCACTAGATGAGTTGCACCAAATGGATTCCCAAGCTCACAATAACCATGAGAAACTACTCCATGACAGATGATTTCTTCATCGTGGACATACCAGACACCAATGTAGTGTTATATGTTCAACGGATTTACTCTATTGGGAGATACAATACTGATCAGAGGACCATGGAGATGGAATTCACAGGCGCAAATGGCAAGAAAGTGGTACTACGAGCCATGCACGAATACCCGCAAAATATTGTGTCATCGCATAACATGGAGGCAATCATGAGGAATGGTGATATAGAGTGGGTTGTAGAGTGTTTTATTTCTAACAAAGAGCCACCCGAACTTTTACAGAATCATCGAGAGGACTTACAGGTATTACTTTGCAAACATCATAAGGTATTTAGTGACATTCCTCCTGGAATTCCACTTGATAGAGGTTTTGAGCATATCATAGAGCTAGAACAGGGGCTCCAAGAAGTTATCACAAACTCCTATTGACACCCTAAAGTTTACAAGGATGATATTGAAAAAACCATCAAATAATTGTTGAAAATGGGCCACATCTTCCCTAGTTCCAGCCCATTTTCCTCTTCTGTTGTCTTAATCAAGAAGAAGGACGATACTTTGCGGATGTGTATTGACTACATGGCTCTAAACAAGAATATGATCAAGAATTGGTACCCCATACCTAGGATCGATGAATTAATGGATGAGCTCAAGGGAGCCAAATTTTTCTTGAAGATTGATCTATGATTAGGGTATCATCAGATTAAGGTACAAGAGAAGGATGTACCTAAGAAATCCTTTCGATGCCACTATGGGAATTATGAGTTTTTGGTCATGCCTTTCAGGATAACTAATTCTCCTGCCACTTTCTATTTGTGCATGACTCATGTGTTCAATAAGCAACTGAGAAAGTTATTATTGGTATTCTTTGACAACATCCTCATGTACAATAAAACATGGGAAGACCATCCACGACATCTTGATGAAGTACTGGGTATTATAGAGAGTTAACAGTTGTATGCAAAGGAATCCAAGTGTGAGTTTGATATGATAGAGATTCTCTACTTAGGTAACTTGATTGGGGCGAATGGGGTACATGTGCACCAAGAAAATATCAGGGAAATCATTGAGTGGCCAAATTCTAGGAATGTGACAGAACTACAAAGTTTCCTCAGTCTCTGCACTTACTACAAGAATTTTGTTAAAATATTCTCATAATTGAAAACACCACTGGAGCATCTCACCAAAAAGGGGGATTTTTTTTGGATAAAGGAGGCCCAAGAGACACTCGAGAAAATGAAGCAGGTGATGAGTTCATGCCCTATTTTATACTCCCTGATTTCACTCAGCCCTTTGTCTTAGAGTGTGATGCATTAGGAATTGGGATAGGAGTTTTATTGATGCAAAGCGGTCACCCAATAGCGTTTGAGAGCTGCAAACTCCAAGAGTATGAGCAACATTACTCCATATATGAAAAAGAGATGTTGGCCATAATGCATGCTTTGACAAAATTTTGGCAGTACTTGGTGGGAAATAGGTTAAAGGTAAAGACCAAACATAATAGCTTGAGGTTTCTCATGGAGAAAAAGAGGCTGAGAAAGCAGCAACAAAAATGGATCAATAAAATCCAAGCCTACAATTTTGAAATTGAATATGTGAAAGGAAAAAATAATGTGGTTGATGACGCCCTATCTAGGATACCCACTCTCTCTCTCTCTCTCTTGAAGTTTTCAGTGGAATGGAAGGCACTTCTATTGGTAGAATACTCCAGAAACAAGTTTTCTAGTGAGACACTTGATGGTCAAGTCTCTAATGACAGGTACAGGGTTATTGATGACATCATATATTATAAGGAATGAATCTATTTAGTACCAGAATCTCAGTTGAAAGACAAAATTTTGCATGTTACACATACTTATCCTTTGACAGGTCATCCAGGATACCTGAAGACTTATAAACAAATTCTAGAGAGGTTCACTTGGAAGCATCTCAATATTGATGTATTGAAGTTTGTATGGGAGTGCCACATCTGTCAACAAAACAAGGAGGAACATACCCATCCAACATGATTTCTCTAGTCGCTTCCCATTCCTAAACAAAAATGGGAAAGTATTTCGATGGATTTTATTACAGGGCTTCCTCTGGTTCAGGGGAAGGATTGTATCTATGTGGTGGTTGATAGGCTTACTAAATTCACCCATTTATTTTCCATATCATCCAAATACTCTGCAGCGTAGGTAGCGAAATTGTTCTTTAGAGAGGTATTTCAGTTGCATGGACTGCCCAAGACAATTATCAGTGATTGATATAATATATTCATGGGGGGTTTTTGGCAGGAGTTGTTTAGACTCATAGGGACAGAATTAACTCCTAGTACCAACTATCACCCTCAGACTGATGGGAAAACCAAAATTGTGAAAAAAATTGCTCGAGGGGTATTTGAGAAATTATGTATCGGGGCAACAAAATGCATGGATAAAATGGATGCACTTGGGTGGGCATTGTTATAACACCACTTATCATATGTCAGTCGAGATGACACCTTTCAAATATTTGTATGGTTATGATGTCGCCACCTTTGTGGATCGATCATTTGGAGATAGTCAGGCACCGTAAGACAAAGATTGGATTTATAAGAGTCAGAACATCTTCCAAACTCTCAAAGATAACATGCAAACGAAACATAATCAACAGACGATGTATGCTAACAAGAATAGAATGGAGTGCAGTTTCGAGGTAGGAGACTTGGTATACCTTTGCTTCCAACCATACATGAATTCATCCTTGAAAATTAAAGGGGCAAATAAATTTAAGCCTCGATTATATGGTCCCTACAGGATTTCGAGGTGAGTTGGAGAGGTATCTTATGAGTTAGAACTTACATAGGGGTGTAAGATACACAATTTCTTTCATGTATCATGCCTCAATAAGGTAGTGGGACAACATGTTGTCACCTTTACAGAGCTACCACCATTGGAAGATGAGGGGCAATTGATTCTAATTCTGGAAGAGGTGTTGGAGACCAGAGAGAAGAATTAAGTAATAGGAGCATCAAAGAGTACCTAATCAAATGGAAAGATATACCTATCAAGGACACTACCTGGGAAGGAGAGCATATATTCCAACATCCTGGATTACAATTGCTTGAGGACAAGCTATCTCAGGTAGGGAGGACTATAATTTCCCCGTTTTCCTGGGAGGCATAAGGAGTGGTTCCGTTAGCCTAAATTGGTTCACGTAGGCTAAGTCGGAAAAGTTACCCAGGGAGCTCAACGTTTTCCTAGGAAATATCTTTATAAAGTGAAAAAGGGGAAAAGGGGGACATGGATCTTAGGAAAATGAAGTCACTTAAAAATTATAAAGTGTGTAAGCATAAAGTGACTTTAAAAAAAAAGAAAAAGAAAAGTAAAGTGAGAGGGAGATAAATCAATGAAAAATTAAAATAAGGGAAATAAGGAGGCGCCCCTCATTATTGCATTCATTTTTGGAAAAAATAGATTTTGGAGAGCTCTTGAGGAAAGAGTCTAGGGTTTTGGAAACCCTTGTTCATCTAGTAGTTTCAGTGTTGAAACTATACACCCTAACTAGCTGCAGAAAGGGATCATCTTCAGATTTTTATGCTGGGATTCAAGAAGATTTATGTATACACAACATATTGAGGCACCATATTAAGAAGGAACACAATATTATTGTTGAATATTGATAGCATAACGTTTCGAGAAGTTTTATCTCTGTGTGGGGGTAACTTTCTCGTATGTTTTGCTGAGATGAAGACAGACTTAGTGATTTATCTTATTGTTGGGCGATTTCTTACTTGTGTGGGGCGTACATATCATTTAGGGGGCACATATCTCACTGCACAAATTGGAAGTACATGTATTGGGGTCATGTATCTTATTATGGGCTTGATATATATATATATATATGTTGGGCACATATCTCCTTGCATAATGTGGAAATACAAGTGTGGGGGTCATGTCTCCTTATTATTGGCATGATATATTGATGTTGGGGGCATATCTTGGTGACATGAAGCATTACATTACCCAGGTCTGAGTTATTAATGCATGTGAAGTCTGTTTGTACCAGAGGATCGATATTCCCTCATTGATGGCCAAGTTGGACAAGAGGAAGGCGCTTCATTTTCTATTGTTATCATCCTTCAGTTCTTGTGAGATGATATGCTGGGTTTACTTCATATAGAGGAGTTATATCTTAAGAATATGGCACATTCCTTATGAGAATACTGTGTATTAATTTCTTGTGGTTGAAGTAACTATAAGAAGGTAGCATATTGACTAAAACATTAGGTCAGATATGCCTTTATGATTTTTGTCCAATGTAGTATTGTTGCCTCTGAATCTAATTGAAATAAAATCGGTTATATGCTCTATGTTTATGTTCATCCCTGCTGGCATATCTATAAAATCACACACTCTTTCAAAGGCTGCAAACTATCTATAAACCATTATATCAACAAACACATGCAAACATTCCAGAAGCAAACTGTTTGATGAAATTTCAACACAACAAACTAAGTAAAGTTTAAAAAAAAAAAATTGAATGGGAATTTTACAATCACACAATACCTCTAGTGTTATTTTCAAAGTTGGGAGAAACACCATCATTAATGACACAATCATCAACCTTCTTACAAAAATTTGGACTACAATCCATATTATCAAATGTGGAAGAAGTAATAGGTGAGACTGGAAGCCCAACAACACCATTCTTCTTCTCCAAAACATTTTGCAATCGATTGACTTTCAACTCAAGGTTTTGTTCGCAGTACTAAAAGCCTTGAATAATCTCATCCTTAGTCAAATTCAACAACAAGGCATCATAATATTGTTTCAAATCCTAATATTCATCAAACAATCTATTGTTGTCTAATTGAAGAGGAGTATCTTCTTCACAAATGTCAACAATAGAGGCTTGCAAGTTGGAAACTTCATCAGTTAGTTTGGAATTGGTCATTTCCCTCTGAAAAATGTTGGTCTTCAAGTCATTATTTTCTATATGAGAAATATGTTTCATTGTATCCTCTAGATCTTGACAAGATCAAATTTATGTCTAAATTCATCTAATTTTTTTTGGAAAATAGTTACCATGGTGCTCTATAGGAAAATACCCTTCTCAAATTTCTTATTCCATAACATTCAAGAACATGATAGCTTCAATCTTCAACTAATTATTCATTCCCTCATTCCTTATTTGCAATAGAGAAACAATAGATTTCAATGTAATGAACTCTTGGAAAAGTTGATCAACAACCTTCTTCTCATGTAGTTCCTGCAATATTTTACCCATATTAATAAATAAGTCAATAAATGAACTCAAAGAGGAGTATCCTGGAGAAATAATACAATCAATACAAGACTAAATATAGATAATAAATAGTTGAAAACAAGAACATATTGTCCCAAGAAACAAGTAACTATCAAAAGAATAATCACTAGTCGACCAAGTGTTTATATGCTAGTTGAACCCTAGAAAGGAAAAGGTGTATTTGATCGACCATCATCACCAAAAATACCCACCATTGACAAAGGGTAATAATAAAGGCACCAATATTTCAAATGATGGCTTGAAAGGGTGGGTCAACCACAAAGGGGAAATTCAACTTCAAACAAGGAAAAATCCCAACTATAAAAAAAAGGATTGACCTAGAATGTAGAACCAAAGAGTTATAAGGGCATCATCATGCTTCCACCTTCCAATTGATTATCTACCCATGAATCCATAAAACATAATGATAGTGTAATCAAGATGCAATCAGTTGGATATAGTTTAGTCAAGCACCATTTGGTGGAACCCTCCTCTAGATGAAAATAAACCGTGGGTCGACTGTTGGGAGAATTATATAATAGTAATTCGGTACATTAATTATCAATCCTGGTTTGTAGGCTTATGAAGCACCAGGAAAAATATATGAAAAACAAATCTCCGAGACACACCATTCCAATAAACTATGAAATGAATTCAATATAATTGCTCATTCGATAGTGGACATTCTAAGTTTAAATTACAGGTTGGATATGGGTATTATATCCAACAATACTTTGTTGGATCCACTCTATTAGCCAGATTGAAAACCATTAATGTTGAAACAAAAATAACAGATCAAAAACATTAATTCATGTGATCAAGATAATTATCATCGACAGCTTGTCAATCAGTGAAGTATGGAAATTGTTGATTGCAACGATTTGAAAATCTGGACAATTCTTATCCAAATAATCATCAACTAGACCGTCAACATTCAAGCATAAAGATTTTTCCTCACACACATTAGCTGAACTACAATAGGAATGAGATTGAAACATTAATAAACTAATACTCACTATAGAATTCCATGAAACTACCTACACGAATCAAACTAAATGGATTGATTACAAATAACATAATTACAATTAAATCTAATTCAACAAATAAAATAAAATAGCTAGGGCGCTACTTATGAGACTAAGGGGGTCCTTCCTTCTCTCAGAAGTATGCCCGCTGTTATCACCATAACAATTTTTAGATCAGGATCCAAATTTCAGAAATTTAGCAAAATTCTATATCATTGTGGAAGTATGATAGTTTGGGGGACCGGGCTATATCCAGCAGCATATAGAAAAATATAGAGGAGGCACAAAAGGTATAACTCAGTGCACTGTCGATCTTGAAGAAGCCTGGATCAAAAACTAAGGCACATATCGGGGAATGAAGCAGCGCAGAAGATAATTATTCAAAGGCGGGCTGAGGAAACCATTATGGTTTCATTCGTGGATGCATGGTGACACCAGAGGTACATCAGGGTGAAAAGCAGTCTACTCAAAACCATTTTTTCCAACCCCCGATATCGGAAGTTGATGGTGTTATCACCTACTGATTTGCATTTTATTTTTCCAAAGCAGCTTGTCCTTGTGTTATATTTCCACTCAGTTTTTCAAACTTTTTCACCAGCTCCATCAAGCTCCCATCACCTAAATCCTTCACCCAATGGATCATCCAAAACAGTCATGTACCCCACGAGTCAAAAGTTGGCAAAAATACCAAGCCTATACCTAGCCTTAATTCTTATCTAAATCCCTTAGTTCCATCACTTCATTCATTTTTACCCTTATTTTCATATTCCCGTTGAAATTAAAAAATATTCCTTTTATTAAGCACCCTTATCCTATCCACATACTCATGTGTTAAGCCTCATATGCCCAAAGTCCTTCGAAAATAGAAAAAAAGGGTTTTTTATTATTAACATAAATATATTTATATTTATATTTATATTAATATTTAATCCAATATTTAATTTGTGAAATCACGTCAAATCATGGACATAAATCTCAATTTATAATGTGGAAAATTCAAAGGTTGGATGGAGGGCGCACATACATATCAGAGATTAAAGTAACGAGGAGGTTAATTATGTAAAGATGGACAGGGGAAAACTACCGTGGTTTATTTGGTGGACACGTGTTTTTACGTGGAGCATATAATAAAGAGGGTAAAGAAGTTTGGATTAAAACCACTTTAGCCCAAGCCCGATATAATAAATGCAAACATTTATCATATGTTTTATGTGCGGCATTTTTCCAAGAGTGAAAATTGTTTTACAAAGGTGAAATTCACATTTTACAAATCAAAGAGATTAATTACCATGAAAACGATTTAAATGGGAAGATGCACGTGAACGAAGACTTAGATAATTTTTATCCAAAGGTTTTACAGAAGTAAAAGAAGAAGCTAAAAGGTATTTTACCAAAGATGGTAAAATGGAAAAAACACATAGTAAATGTTTTTTCCACAGTGAAACGGTAAATTGGAAAAAACATTACATAGTAAAGGTTAAATTATGGAAATTTAATTCTCCAGGATAGAAAATATTTGGGAATTATTTTTATTTCAAATATATTATTCCCAAACGTTTAATGAGAATATGGATAAATGAAATTATATTTGAAAGAGTATGAGTGACATTTCAAAGAGAACATGGCAGAGGAAGGAGGTGGAGTGTCAGAGGAATCTACAGGGATCATGAAACATTTTTCTAGAAACTGTCAGTTGTAATCATTATAGAAGATGAAACGTTTCGTTTCAATTATTGTAATCAGTTACACACCAAAGGAACTCGAATTGTATAATTATTAGAGGTTTTGAGTGTATTAATGGTGGGCAGAAGTGCAAGGGCACAATTCTTGTTGTTCTAAACTCCAATGTGATTTTCTGGGACTGAATTGAATACATATGCAGAAGCATTTTGAACTGTTTATGAAAAGATTCTAATGGCTATGATATGAGTTTTGTCCTCCTTCATTGTTTGTATTTCCTATGTTCTTTCATTCCATTTGCACATTATTCTATTTAAATTGGAGAGTTAAAGGCCCAGAATTCATCATTTGATTCTCTTGGCTTAAGCAATTTGAATTGTGTGAATTGTCTTCTTAACTAATTCAGAATTCATTCATGTAATGCTCTGATGTAGTTATCTGTTTCTCTTTCCTCTTACCACTCTAATTAAATTCAAGTTATAACTCAGATTCATTTCCTTAATTAACCTTCTCCTCTTGATAGTTCAATGTTTCTGACCATGCATTGTTCATTCTAGACTCCATAGCCCAATGTCATCTCTGTTCCTCCAGTCACTCAACAACAAAAAACCCAAAACAAACCTAATCTAGCCACCCATCCCCAAAAGAAATATCAAGTGACACGAGAGAGCCCTCTCTGAGTTGAGCAGGCTAGTTCCTTAGCTCTGAAGTAGGTTGAAAAAGTTACCCCTGTCGTATGTTTGACAGTTGGACAGATTTATAGGGTGCTAACACCCGCTAACACTTAAAAACTCAAAAACTCAACAATTGATGACACATAAACTGATCTTTATATTAAAAAGGTGACAAAGTACATGAATGTTTGAGCAGAGTGAAATATGCCTCTTTAATGATATATCAATATATCAAATATTATGTTCAAGCATAACTTCCTCTGATATTTATAAAATGACATTCAAATTAAATACTAACATCCCCTTGAACTTACAATCTTGTCTAATTCACTAAAGATAGTCTATACATTACATTTTTAGTTCCAGACAAACTAATTGAACCAACAGATTTTGTAAAAGTAAATTGTTATGATTTCATGACCAAAGGAATGAAATCACAACAATATTGTACAAGTTGTAGCAATATATCATATTTTTTACAATAAATAGCGCTTATATGGTTGGAGTGTTGGCCAATTTGGAGTGTGGATGTCCATGTGTACTCGATTTCTCTAGAACCCATACCTCTGAATTGACTAGAATGGGTGGAAAATATCTCCACCACCATGGCGACTGCAGGACCTGTTCAAAATACTATAGGAATGTTCCAGTAATTTCATAAACTCGAGTAACTAACATATTTCATTCATTAAACAAGGAAAATATGAAATACTTAGGATAAGATGATTATCTTTGAACCAAGAATGTGTTTTGGATACAAAATGGTGAAAGATATATCATTATAGGGTAATAATGTAGCAAATGGAAACTTGAATAGAAATATAAGGTCATGTATATTGTACAAAAACACATCAAAACAAATACCCTACATTTCCCCCATGCATGAGGATTTGCATTTCCTCATGAAAAATTGGACCTTCAGTCACCCTCCAAAAATGATTTCCAAAATTGTTAATGCCTTATGAGTTTGATGTTATGCTTGAAAGACCGCATGAGAGGATACATTCATCTCAAAATCCCTTGGTTGCAACCCTTCAAGTCTGGATTTGAGCCTTTTATTCCATACGAGAATCTTCTTTGCCTACTTTTACCAACATCGGTCCTTCCTTAGCAAACTATTTCTTTCCTTTTTTAATCGGAAAATTTCTTCTTGAAACCTGATATTAAAGTCCCTCAATAGTGTGCTTTTGTTTTTAATGAATTTCTCTATAACTGTCAACTCCCTAGATTTCCTCTTTAGTCTACCAACATTTTTTCACGGTCTGCTAAGATGTAAACACCAATTAACTCATCCACTGACCGTTCTCCTAGACTCTCATTTATGGGTATACCGCTTGATTGAATTTCATCAATAATTTTCATGATTTCGAGGTCTCCATGCGATTTTTTATGATCTTGAGATTGTTCATGTACAAACAATATCTCTCCAAGAGTTCTCAAATGATTTTTCTTAGGAGACTTTTTTAATTATTACCTCTTTCTCTGTTGTTATCTAAGATTGACTCGATTCTTCAGTGAGTTTGGTTTCCCGAATCCTTGTCATCCTTGGTGGAGTAGGTGTCACCGAATCTCCTATATTCCTTTGTTATTTAGGTTTTTTTAGGCTCGAGATAACCTAGAAATATTCATCTGCCTCAAACTTGGGGTTGGCTTCATGGTCCTCATTTGTGCCCAAATCCATTTTTTCTTCCCCAGGTTCCTCGACTTCTTCGCATTCTTTCTCAGACTCCTCAAAAATCTCTTTGTCCCCTCCAATATTCTCTTCAACCTCTTTGAATTCTTTCCCTGCTCCCTTAAGCCTAGCTTTCATTTCTACATTTCGAGCTTCCCTGAACTAGTTTTGGGCTATGAAATCCTCCCAAGTATCATTTTTATTTCTGATTTCCTCCAAAACTAATAGTTTCACAATACCATGGTGATGCAAATTCCACTCCACATTTCTAGTCTAGAAATTCCATTGTGTCATAATTTCCATCTTGGTCAACTATTTCCATAAAATGTGAGGTAGGTTAATCCTTTTTCCATAAAATGAAATAAAGTCATGATATGGTAAAGGAATGTTAGGCTAAAACATCACTCACATGTAATACACTTTTGTATCATAATTAGTATATTTTGATACCTCCTTTTCAACAAGAATCATGTTGTCTCTTTGGATCACTCTCTATTCATGCTAATCATCTTCAAGAATGGATCCCAAGTTGTTTTTTATATCTACCCTCTCTTGAACCAACATTCACCATCTTGAGGGAGTTTTTTTTCTTATGCAATAGAGTCCTTTAATACCGTGAGCTCCAAATCTCCAATGAATGCCTTTCTTCCATCAAAACCTAACGTGAATTCCCTGGTAACTTATGATTTCTGCCCCTTTAGGAAGAAAGGTAGCCATCCTACCAATTCTATTCTCTTTCTACATTTTGGGTAGGATTCTAGTATCTTGGTCTCGTCTGGTTCAATATTGAGTGCAATATTCATATTATCTCACAATCAAAAGGTGTAGGGTATGTTCGATAATATTCGATCTAGTCTACAGGAAGAGGGGGGGTTTCACAATGCAACAACAATAAGGTAGAAATGAAAATTGATGGGAAATCATGATAATGATGATTTAATCTCCATGATCTGATTTAATCGTTCATGTATGGTGATGATCAACGTCATAGGTCTTGAAATGATCATTATTCACACATTTGGTGGTGGATGATTAATCAAGGATGTCAAGTTGAGTAATGGAAAGGTGGTGAATTCAATGTATGTGTGGCGGTTCAGGGAAATAGGTTCATGGTTGGCAGAGTTAGATTCAAAATTTTCCATAATATTACAAATTTCCATCTTTAATAAACAAAATGAATATTAATAACTTACCCAAGCTTCAATTACATGGAATTTCCTAACCATACCTTTCATGAAAGGTTTGAGTTATGCATTCTGCTGCAAGGAGTTTGTTCTAGATTGGATTATAGAAGCATAATCTATATTATGGACAACTTATCAATGAAGGTAGATATGTCTATGATGTTGGTAGAAATCCATGGTGTACTCATAGTGTCATAGTGCTCCTATGATAGAATGGAGATCCATGTTCTCATTAATCACCATAAATGATATAGCAAATGTAAAAACTAGAACGATTGTATGAAAATAAATCTATCCATGAAGATGCCATTGGATCAAGAGAAACAACATAAAAAGGGACAGGAATAGGAATAGGAACAAAAAGGGAACATTGCAAAAAAGTAAACATTAAATGTTGCATGTTGCATGCTTTCTCCGATTGAACTGTTACAAAATCTTCATCATCACCTACTTATGTACATTCCTTTTCTATGTGAATAAATTTCCTAAAGTCAAAGATGGAAGGGAATTGTTGGATTATCGACCATTAATGGATTTCGTGAACCAACGTGATATTTCTCACCAATAATTTCAATGAGCATCAAGGTACTCCAATGCATCATGTCAAATATGAATACATGTGTTGAAGTTGAGTAACTTATAGGATCTAGAAGACGGGGGGAATTAATTCATCCCCACTACTTCGAGTGAGAGAATTTTCCATTAAGGCAAACAAATCCCAAGGCATTTTCATAATCTCTGATCTCAGAGACTAGATAAGGAGTTGAAGTCGATGGGTCAAGATTGTTCGAAGAAGGGCCTTAATGAATCCCCCATAATCCAACATGAGAACAATAAAATGATTGAAGATATTGTTACGAAATATTTCCCCTACGGACAAGTGAAATATCCCTTGTATTACAGATCTCTATACCAAGACAAAAACACTACAAGTGAACTTTAACATACCTTTGAGTTTGGTTTAACCAATCATAAAGAAAGAGGCAGAAAGGGTATGATGCACCTTGTTTTGAAGCGTGTCCTCGTTGCTTCCAATCTGATATTGATCTCCAAACTCCCTGGTGAAACTTGATATGTGCAATAGGAAGAAAAGAGAAACCACTACCTCCTACTCTAGATGATTATTTCAGACAAATTCATCTACGTACATTGAAGGAACAGTAGATAAGCACATGCAATAATACACAATCTTGAAGGAAATAGTCCAAGTATATTCAAATGAGAACCCAAAGAGAATACTTACAAACCATGGATGATTATGAAAAACTTCTCCAATATCTCCTCGTCTAGCCCTTGCACAAATCTACCAAGATCATAGGTTTGATACCTAAAAACTTTCCTGAGATCAAAGGTTTTATATGCTCCAATCCTTTTCCCTTTTCACCTTGGAAAGCCCTCAATATATATGCTTGAGAGGCAAAATAATGATGAGAAAATGAGGGGTATGGTTTAGGATATGGATCCTTCAGTCTTGGATCATATCCTAGGATAAATCCCAAGCATGAGGGTTGAACACAACTAACCCCACCTCAAAGAGTTGGCCCATATATTAAGGTGGAGGAGATCCCCCATTTCTCTCAACAAGAATGGTTCTCCCCCCCAGTGAGAGATAGGGAACCATTCACCAAAAGTGGAACTCCCTATACATGGTTAGGGGATCACCAATGCTCCCTGCACATGGCCAGGGGGGCACCATCCTTCAGAAATGCTAAAAAATGGATCGAATTTTCCAAGGAAAAAGAGTGTTTTGGCCTAGAAATGATGGGGTTCCTCCTCCCATATGACTTAGGGGTCATGGAAAATTGTTTTAATGGTTTCAATGGGTGGAGACACCTCACAAAGTGAATGATACACTTGGGAAGGTGCATACGACAATTGTCACAGTGAATGCAACACTTACTGAGGTGCATATGTCACTTTGCAACACTTTGCGACACACTTAAGGTACGTAACTCAAGTGTGACATTTTTATGTGTAATAGAGATTGAAAAAATGAACCATCACAATATACAATTTTATTTGGGAACCTCACATGCCAGAAACCTGGTTTTCAAGTGAGGTTCCGACCCAATTGCACCAAAATTCCTGGTTTTCACAACTGAGCATTAGTTTTTCTCTTTAATTTTTATTTCTATTTTTATTTTCTATTCTTTGTTTTATTTAAATTTGAATAACTAAGAAGAGGAAGGTTTTGGGGAGACCCCCTCACCTACTATCTACAATTCATATTTCTCCATGATGTCCTTGACAAATTACCCCTTAGATTTGGGCTTTTGATATAACTTGAGATTGTTCCCATTAACCAAGAAGGAGACCTTCTCATAATCTGTAGTTTGAATCTTAACAGATCCATTATCAAATATGGCTTCAATATCGTAAGGTCCAATCCAACATGTTTTAAACCTCCCCTTGAATTCCTTGAATCTAAAGTCGAACAAAAGTGCCCAATCACTGACCTTGAACTGTTTCTTCTTAATGAATCTGTCATGACATTTTTCCCTCTACTGTTGGATGAGATCAATATGTTGGAAAGCTTGCTAGCGCATTTCGTACAACTCATTGAGTTGAAAAATTATTTCCTTCTTTGCCTCGGTCAAGTCCCTCTCTAATTTAGTTTCCATTTAGAATCTTTTGATTTGAAATTCTATACAAAGAAGAACCTATTTCCCATATACTAACTCATATGGGGAAAATCTAGTAGTGCTCCTCCATGTTCTCCTGTAGGCCCATAAGGCTTTAGAAAATTTGTCTAGCCAATCCTTTTTATGTAGTTGGACTGTATTTATCATAATTCCTTCCAAAAACATGTTTTTCAACTCCACCTTCCCATTGGCTAGTGAGTGATATGGGGAATATTTCTTGTGCTTGATGAGATACTTTTGAATAATTTCCTGTACCAAATTAGATGTAAACTAAGTCCCCTAGTTAGTAACAATTTATCTAGGTACTCTTAAGTGAGTAATAATATATTCAAACAAGAAATCTCATACTAATATTTTTGTAGCTCTGAACGAATCCTTTGCTTCCACCCATTTCGCAACATAATCATTGAAAACTAAAATGCACTTCCTACTCTTGTATGGGGGGTTGATCGATTCAGAATATATGTGAAACCAGATATTTTGGGTTCGATCCCCAATGAAGTCGCCAATTATGCTATGGGAAAATCCCCCCTAAACTGGGTCTAAGGAATAGGTAGAGAAATAACTCGCTTAAAATAATCATCTACCTTTAATATACCCCAAAACCATCTAGACTAAGTGATAAGAGAAAGAGGGAAGAGAGGGTTAATGAGTGAACCTTCAATCCTTACGGTTGATATAGACCTCTTCCACTTGTTGTTGCCTCCTAGATCACAAATCTCCTCCCAAATATGACTTGCAAGGTGTTAAGAATATAATGCAACAACATATAAAATCTCTAATGATCACTTTAAAATCCTAAATATAGATATAAATGCTCAAATTAACAAGAACATATAAACATGGGGTTTTAGGACAAAGATAATTTCTTTTATTCAAATTCAAGATAAAAAGGTTACAACATTTGCTTGTGACTGCTCTGTGAACCAAGTCCGAGCTCCTCTGTCATGGCTCCAAGTGCATCAATCATACATTAGATTCTCACAACCATAATGCCATCAAGGAAAAAAGGAAGGTTTGCATAGGGAGAATGGCTAGAGGGGAAAGTTAAGGCTAAAACTCAGAGAAAGATGCACATCTTGGGCAATGAGGAGGAAACAATTTTGGCAGAGTTTTATTATTCTCTTTTTTATGTGTCTAAATGACCTCTTTTAATATGATAAAAATATGTTTATTCGGTTTGGGATGGGATACAAGGGGTAAAATGGTTAGGAAACCCTCCATAGCCCGTAAAATCCGCCAAAACATGTGCAATTTTATATTTTTTGCAAATTTTGGAGATAAACGCGAGATAACTATCATGCAACAAGCATATGTACATGGGATAACTAGCATGCAACATGTGTGTGTAAGAGGTATATTAATGTAGCAACATGCGTACACTATCCGGAAAAAAAAAAATTTAGAAGGAAGCCTCAAAAGTATTTTTGGAAAAGTATACAAATGGATGGGCCAATGTCTTGGATGTATAAATGTGATATTTTTGGACTATAACACCTACGAAATCTAGGGCCCATTTTTCAAAGGCTCCTATAAGGACTTGCGACTGAAGTGGAATCTCATTTGCTTGAAATGGATGGCCCGTCCTTTGGAAATTGTCACATCTGCAGACATACTTCTTGACATGTCAAAAGAGAGTTGGATAGGAGTATCCTGAATGGATCTTTTTGTAGGTTTTGTTTCTATCTCCAAAGTCCCCCCCACAAGTTTTATCATGGCATGCTTTGATGATGTCAAACATCTCATCCTCTCTCACACATATGTGAATAATCATGTCACGACCAATGTAAAATAGGTCCCCTTTTATCGAGGAGTATGGATCACTTTTTTTAACAATCCTTCTAATTTCCTTGGGCGAGAAGTGAGGTGGAAATTTTCTTGTAGTAAGATAATTGGCTATGTCTATGAACCATGTTGAATTAGTAGATATAGAAAATAAATTTTCTTCCAAAAAATTGTTATCAACATGAATATTCTCACCTTGATTATCAAGTCTAGAGAGGAATTCTACTACCTGATTTTACTTACCTGGCTGATCTACATTGGTTATGTTGAATTCTTGTAGAATCAAAAACCACTTGGTGATTCTACCATTCGTAATGGGTTTATTCATCAAGTACCTAATGGCAGAGTGGTCAATATGAATAAATACTTCATACTGTGTGATGTAATACCTAATTTTTTTAATTGCATAAACAACATCAAAGAACTCTTTTTCATTCACAACGTAATTTAATTCAGATGGAGCTAAATTCTTTCTTATGAAATAAATAAAATAAGTTAAGATATTTTCCTTTTGACCAAGTACAACTCCTATAGTCGAATCTAATGCATTGATTGAGACATGGAATGGAAGGTTCCAGTTTGTCCCTCTAAACACTGGGGTTAAGGAGATATTTTCCCTGAGTATATCAAAGGAACATTGAAATTCATTGTCCCAATAGAATGCAACATACTTTGTAAGAAATTTGAATAGGCGCAAGGCTATCTTCGTAAAATTTTCTACAAATTGTTGATAGTAACCTGCACAACCTAGGAAGCTTTAGACTCCCTTTTGATTATTCATATGTAGCATGTTGACAATTACTTATATTTTAGATGGATCTACCTTTATTCCTGCAACTGACACATGGTGAGATAATACAATTTCTCTAGTCATTATAATAAAACATTTCTCATTTCTTAATGCAAGATTTGTCTCCCTACATCTTTCTAGAAAATTTTCAATGTTAGTCAAAGCTTCTTCAAAAGTATCACCTACCATAGTAAATTCATCCATATATATTTCCATACAATCATGTAATAAAAAAAAATACCAAGTATTACTTGTTGAAATGTGGTCGGTGCGTTGCACAAGCCAAAGGCTAGTACCTTGTAGGCATATGTCCCCCATGGAAATGTAAACGTTGTCTTGTCCTGGTCTTCTAGAGAAATGTGGATATGGTTATATCCATTGAACCCATCCAAGAAATAAAAGTATTTCTTTCCAGCCAGTGTGTCCAGAACTTGTTCAGTAAACAGTAGGGGGAAATAATATTTTAGGCTAGCCTTGTTCAATTCCTTATAGTCTATGGATACCCACCATTTCCCATTCTTTTTAGGAATGATCATTGATGGTGACACCCACTGACTGTCCAAGGTGGGATAAATGAAACCAATATTCCAAAGTTTTTGTAGTTTGGATTACACTATCTCTCTCAAGGATGGATTCATTCTTCTTTGTGGTTGTATAACATGGGTGGCATCTCTCTGAATATAGATGTGGTGTATGCATGTCTTTGGGTGAATGCATTTCATATTAGTATATTCCCATGCAAAAGTATCTGAAATTTTTCTTAAAACCTTGATTACTTTCCCTACCTATGTACTGTCTAAGGCATAATTTATGTTTAATGTTTTCTCATGAGATATTTCAATAGTCTTATAATCAGATTCAGAAATTGAGTGTATAGGAAATATTGATGAAAAGGTAGAGGATAGTTCCTCTTCGGTGTAATCCTCCTAAAATTTTTGTTTGAGAAGACAATAAATATATTTTTTAATGTGACATGATGAATTCTCCCCTAAATACTTTAGGAAATATGGATTAGTGATGCAATTATTAATCTGATTCTTGTCAATATTTTCCTTAATGTTCATGGATTGTACAATAGTAAGAATAGGTTGAACAACTTCATCATTGTTTTATTCATCAATCCATTGTGTGCATTCAATTTCAATTGTTTGTCTAGAAGGGGGGTATAGGGTAATTTGTTTGGTCTTAGTTCCATGTGTAATTTTCATATTCTAGGACCTACAACTGTTGAAAGCATAAGTTGTGGCTAGCCATGGTCTCCTAAGGATCAAAGGGTGCCCACCCATATTGGTTTTGGGTTGTATGACATATAAATATTTTGGGTACTCCCATGAGTCCAATGATACAATCACATCTTCCAAAATACCCTCTGGATTATGTTTAGATTGATCAACTAGTTCAAACATAGTGGGTGTAGAGAGGAGATTATGAAGTCTCAGCTGATTTAGTATTTCTAATTCATCATGTTTATGGTTTCACCCAATTCAATTAGGGTGTTTGTAATGGGAGTATTACTGATAAATATTTTTACTATAGGATTCCCAAGGTCCACATATTTTTCTATAGTAATTCCAGTGGACATGAGGCTTGACAATTTCCCTACAACTTAGATGGTTGCAGGGGAGTTTTTTCATCTACCTGGATTCTTAATGCACCAGTCTTTAGCTATTTTAGTGTATATGGGGATGTCCTTTATTTCTTGTAGAAAATGTATCTTAATACAAATATTCCTCAGTTATGACATCAAATCAAAATCATATGGTATAATTGACCTTTCTAGTGCTATCCTCTCTGGAAAATGAGGTTGATCAAAATGTAATAATTTTTCCTTCTGAGAACCGGTTTGTGGGGAAGTCTCAACCTGAGAATGACTCTGATATTTAGATGGTAATGGAGTTGGGGTTTCATGTTATATATGAGTCTCTTCTTCTTCTTTCTCTTGAAAAGTACTGAGGGTTTTGGGTTAATAACTTTCCTAGACCTCGGGTGAATTTCTTGTAGTGATATAAGTGTGATAGCATACATGGGAAAGGTTTCAAGGTCATTTCCATAAATGGAATGAACTGGTTTATTATTGTTAGGACTCAAGATAGGTTGGGAAGGGATTTGGGTTGTTTGTGGAGGATTTTGAGTATTTGGTAAGGAAAGTTGTTGTGGGTGATTAATTTTTTGTTGAGGAGCCTATGAGAGGTGAGTATATGGTGGTGGTGAATGAGAGGGAAAGGTATTTATGCCATCATAAGATGGGATATTCCATCCTTGTTGTCGATTATGATGTGGATTGGGATGAGGTGCCAATTCCTCCATGTAATAGGAACATTCCACATCTGATTTTGAGAATACGTAAATTGAGATGCATAATTTTGAGCCATACCTGAAGGTATTTGCCATCGATTTTGTGGTGCAAAATTTTTTTGTGGTGCCATTGAGATGCATATGTTGAGGTTACTTTCTCCCCACGATGTATTTCCTTGATTCCTAGTAAGGAGGGACAATATTTAGTGGCATGGGATTCCTCACAAATGCCACAAATTTCAATGTTGTCCAATGGGCATTTCTTCCAAAGGTGTTTTTCTCGACACTTGGGGAAAAATATGGATAGAGATTTTTTTGATGATTCCTTCTTATTAACCTGCAAAACATCCAATTATGAGATTAAAGAGATGATAATATCAATTTTAAAATTTTCAAACATGTTACCAATTTTATACTTTGTGACCCTTGCTCTTGCATCAAATTTTGAGAACCCGGAAGTGGCATCTATGGAGATTTTACCAATCTTGGATTTTCCTCTCAAATATCATATGCATAGATCTCAAAATTCATCATATGGTAGCTGAGAATGGTCACCTGATCCCAATAGGCTAAGAAATTCCAAGCATTCCTCCCTTATGCCTAATAGAAGAATTGTTCTCATTGTTTCTTTACTCAGCTCGCTTTGCTTTGATATTTGAAGATTATACTAGAATCACTCTACATAGTCCTCCAAACTTTTGTCCTCTTTTTGCATCATCTTGAATATTTCTTCTCTAATTTCTATACCCTTGCATTAGTCTTGGTATTTATTTAGAAATACTTTCTTCATATCATCCCAAGTTTAGATGCTATCCCCATTGAGGCCCATAAACCATCAAATTCTTGTACCTTTCATGGTAGCAGGAAATAATTTTAACTTTTGGGCAGTAGTGGAGTAATCGTAGCTCCTACAAAGCACATCAAACTCAAATAAGAATGAATCAGGATCTTTGTTGGCTAGACAAGAAAATTTTGGTAGAGTGGATGGAGGGATATTATTCATTTTCATTGTTCCACTAGGATCTTTGATAGATAATTCAAAGGTGCATGTCTCCTCATGGTTGTTTCCTGTTACTTCTTCTTCCATCTCAGGCCACCAAAGAGGTATTTCTTGTGATACATATGTGTCAGATACTGCTTCCACTACTTTTGGGTCTTGAATCAGATTGGTTTGGAATTCAATGTCACGTTTACCTTCTACAGTAGGAGGGGGAAATACCTCTAGTGAGGGAATATCTTCCTTAACTTGTTCAAGTATAGAAACCTTCTTAGTCCCCTCAATTCTTGTTCCTAAGGTTCCTCCTCCAACCTTCCCTACCAACAGGTTAGTAGAATGGGTGGTACTTGTAGCACCACTAGAGGGCAAAACATGGTTGGGTTTATTTTGAGTATTTTTACCTCTAGTGCCCTTAGGCTTATTCATATAGTCTTTATCATTCAATAATTTAAAACTACTAAAATTTCCAACATGAAAAGGGTTGTGGAGACACACTAGAGTATTCTACGTAGTATTTCACCTCCCTTCTTACTACTTCCACCTTCCAAGTAAAAAATATTGGTCTTGAGATTAGTTCCTTGGACATTTCCCTGACAATGGTGCCAAAATGTTGGGAGAATTATATAATAGTAATTCATTATATTAATTATCAATCCGGGTTTGTAGTCTTATGAAGCAGTGGGAAAAATATATGCAGAACAAATCTCAGAGACACACCATTCCAATAAACTATGAATTGAATTCAATCTAATTGCTCATCTGATAGTGGACATTCTAAGGTCAAATTGCAGGTTGGATATGGGTTTTTATATCCAATAGTAATATATTGGATCATATCTGTTAGTCAGATTGAAAACCATTAATATTGAAACAAAAGCGAGATATCAAAAACATTAATTCATGTAATCAAGATAATTATCATGGGTGGGTTGTCAATCAGTGAAGTATGGCAATCGTCAATTTCAACGATTTGTATCTCTAGTTAATTCTTATCTAGATAATCACCAACTAGACTGTCAACAATCAATCATGAAGCTTCATGTTCACATGCATTAGCTAAACTACAACATGAATGAGATTCCAACATTAATAAACTAATCCTCACTACAAAATTCCATGAAACTACCTACATGCATTAAAATGAATGAATTGATTACAAATAACAAAATTACGATTAAATATAATGCAACAAAGTAAATAAAATAGCTAGGGCGCTACTTTTGAGATGAAGGGGACCCTGCCTTCTCTCATAAGTATGCCCACTAACACTTACGAACTCATCAACTCAATAATTAATTGTGCATAAACCAATATTTATATTCGAAAAGTGATATAGTACATGGATGGATGGATGAAAGGCTATATCAATCTATCAAATATTATGTTCGGGCATGATTTCCTCTGATATTTATACAATGAAAATCAAATTAAATACTAATTCCCCCCTGACCTTACAATCCTATGTAATCCACTAAAGATAGTCTGGATATTATTCTTTTAGTTTCATACAAACTAATTTTACCAACATATTTCATACAAGTAAATTTGTTACAATTTCATGACCAAAGGAATGGAATTGTAACAATATCTTATGCACTACAGGAATAGATTTCATCATTGACCAGAAATATCACTTCTATGTTTGGATTGCTGACCAATTTGGATAGTGGATTTCCATGTGTACTCAATTTCTCCAGAACCCATATCTCTGAATTAGCTGGAACGACTAGAAAATATCTATACCACCAAGGAAACTATAGGACGTGTTCAACAGACTACAGGAATGTTCTAGTAACTTCATCATCTCAAGTAATTAACATATTTCATTCATTAAACAAGGAAAAAATGAAATACTTAGGCCAAGATGATTACCTTTGAACCGAGAATGTGTTTTGGAGAAAAAATGGTGAAAGATATATTATTATAGGGTAATAAGGTAGAAAATGGGAGGGTGAATAACAAGATAAGGTCTTGTAGAGGGTACCAAAACACATAAAAAACAAGACCCTACATCGACTATAGGCATATCTCCTCTAGTTAATCCCTCCTCAAGTTAATGTCAAAGAGAGGGCATGCAAGAAAAGTCAAGTTTCAAGTTGACCAAACCTCCTTCGATCAAAAATCATCCAAGCATATAGTAAATTCGAGGAAAGGGAGAGAGCTTTGACTAGTCGAGGTGAGGTGAGTAAGAGAACTTTGGATAGTTGAGTTGAGGTGATTTGATCTTGTGTGTGCTCTATAAGAATTCATTTCAATCTATGGTGAATGTATAGAAGAACCCCATGACGGAATAACTAGAAAAAAAATAAGAGTCTCGATCAGTGTACATGTAGACAATGATGTTGGGACATCAGTTTCATCTCAACCACCTACTACTATGAAATTGTATGCTAACATCGACATCCCATGAGAGGGTTTTGAAACAGGGTCACTTCTAGTTGAGATTTTGAAAAATATGTCACACATCGGTCAATCGGTCTATTACATGTTTGTCGATCACACACCAAGGTATTTTGGCGAGGCTAGATTTTGGAAAGAAACCAACCCATTATTCATTCCCAGAATAATAATATATTGGGACTTAGAGGCAATAAAATTACCTTTGTCAATAAATTAGGGCATCGAATGTGAAATTCACTCATGGTCTCTTTCTCTCATTACAAAACCCTGGATCATGAACCCAACTACTCTAATACCATGTTGGAACAAGAAAGTGACAATAGGAGAGAGAATAGATTCCCAGAGAGTAGTGGTGGTGTCTAAAGACATCATTACACTAAAGCACAACAAGCACACTCCATAAGAGTGAAAAATATATTCAAGATCCCACGATGATAGATTAGTCCATCAGGACAATCTATAAATAGGTTTGTACATGGGCCAAAAAAACAACCACATGATCACATTTTTGTAACTATCCATGAAGAGTGGATGTGAAATCCAAATGTGGAAATGGTTACACCATATTTAGTTGGTGATTGAATCCCAAGAATGGTCAACTTCCTTAATCCAATAAGGTGAGGTTACAAAGAATAGAAAGGTTCCAACAACTTCAACTATTGTTACTATTTGATATGTTGCTATCGATACTTTAGAAATGAAATCCTTGGGGATTTGAGATTATTATATGAACAAAATAACCAAGAATTTAAGGGATTAAGGCCCTTTTGGTATTGATGATAATCACACAATATTATATATACTTAAATCAAGGATTTATGAGTTTGTTATTGGATTCATTTTTTCTTTTTTTATTACTTGTGTTTATATAGTATATATAGTATAGTGACATGATAAAATGATCCATGATTTTAATCTATGCCCTGAAAGTACATCTATAGACTGAAGACTATAAGTAAATCAAGCCACTCATGAACATTTAAAAGTTTCCAATTTGAGACTTATATTCAATAAAATAGATAAAGTGGTTTGCTAAAGACCCACTGAAGTATTTGGGAAATTTTGGCACACATAAGGAGTCTTCCGCAATGTATTCTTCTAGTATCACTAATCATAATTGTTCATCTTCTTCCATAGATTATTATGAAGAAAATTTAGGTGATATGGAGGTGGAAAGAAAAATAAAGGGACCCTTGGACAACATGGAAGAACTTGAGGACTCCCTACCAATCAAGTACGAAACCACCATTTTTATCTTAGTTGATCTTGACAGCACCCTCCTCTTAATAGCATACAATCAGTGTTTCATGTTGTAAGAGATGTTTGTTTACTCTTTCAAGAGAAACCATGAATGAGGAATTTCTCTCTGAATATGTAATTATGGTATGGCATGGAGTGTTTCTAATAGAAGCAATGAATGCCAATTTTTTGCAAAGGTGGTACACACCAAGGCAGGGTTGAACCCACCAACATACGTTCTTGGACTGCAGCTAACCACAACCAAATCAATTCACTTGACAACCAGAATCATTATTTATATTAGTACTAGATAGAGGAAATATGAAAATACTTGAATCCAGGGTTTGCACCCTAATAGTTTTTATTTTCAATTGAAAAATCATTAGTCCTATACTTTTCCCTATGATCATCTTTGGCATGTTGAGAGATTGAATATGGATGCTAAAAAGAGTAAGAATCAAAGACATCATGAGGTAAAAAAAAATAGACCAGTTGAGAATAATAAGAGGAAACATGATCTTGTTGTATTAGTATTCTTCACCAATCATTTACATAATATTGGTTCTAAGAAAATGAAATCTTGTTCTTAACAAGAGATTCGAATTTTCACATGCTACAAGTAATAGGCCAGTTTGGTAGAATATGAGAATGTTGTTTCTAGTATAGTATATACTTATTAATGTAAAGTTATTTTAAAAGTTTGTTTTTAAATAATTGTAGACTAGAAGCAATGGGTTGGTTCTATACAATAGGAAGAATCAGATTCATATCTATAAATATTTCATTATATAGTGAGAGCTTAAAATTGAAAATGGGGAACTGCTACTTCTCATTTTTTTCATTTTATTTGTATTAATGTACTTGGAAATGAATCTCTCTTTTGGTTGGAGATGGAAGATGTAATGCAATGAAAATGTGTTTTTCATTTTGAAATTAGTTTATCTTTATCAATGTTCCATAAAAAGAGTGTCTTAATCTTCAAATTTAGTCATGTTTGACCATTTAGTAAATGGGTACATTACAATGATTATCTGAGATCTCTCTTAAATTGGGGGACTTACAAGTTCCACTCTCTCAATCATCTAATTTATGTATTAATAAAATATATATATATATATATATATATATATATATATTATGTATTAATATACTTTAAATTTTATTAAATTTTGTAATCATCTAATTTAATAACATTATAATAGCACAACAAATCCAACATGAGAGGCAATATTTTGAGGAAAATATTTAACATCATAGCCCAAAATACACTTTAATTGCAGCCCTCAATTCCCTGGTCACCCCTCGGCCCTCCTGGTCGTCCTTCAGCTCCCTCTCACCAACACCCCTCCTTTTCCAGCTGCTCCTCACCCCCCTCCCATCCCTTGGAATCATAATGGTAGTCCCAGATCTGGATTCTCCTGAATTTTTAGAATAATTAGTGGCTTTCAAAGCCCTTGTTGGCTCACTTCCTCCCCCCCCCCACGACACGACCAAGCACCTCTCATTTTGTAAAGAAATTGAACCAGATTCCTAAGATATCAATCCCCAGCACGACAGCGAGACAAAAAGCCCTTTCATTTTCATCTCAAGCTCTAGTTGGACAATTTATGGGCCTTTGGCCTTCCCCGCGACAAATAGATATGTAGATTGAACAAAATTGGCATCCTCTGGTTCAAGGAAGGATGAATCACTTCTTATGCGATAAGGGTTTCTACATTTTCTATTTTGAACTTAAAACATATAGAGACTTAATTTTCAGAAATTGACCTTATTTCTTTGGTCCCATAGGACTCTATTTAAACAACTGGACACCAGACTTTAATCCTAAAAATGACATCCCCTCAGTAGTCCCAGTTTGGGTACGGCTCCTGCATCTGACCTTTCACTGCTGGGGAGACAAAGTTCTAAAGAGAATAGGAGATTCTCTTGGCAAATACATCGACAGGGTGGAACCCAAATCCAACATATACTCCTGTGCACGAATCTGTGTAGAAGTAGACCTGGAAAAAGGGATCCCAAAAGCAATAAAACTGAAGCTAGATGATTGGATCCATATCCAAAAACTTGACTATGAACAAATACTATTCAAGTGCAACTCCTACCATGAATACGACCATTTTTCAAAAAAATGCCCAAGCAAAAAACAACCCATAGAAACCGAAACCCCACCCCAGGAATATGGCTGGCAACAAGTGCGCAAAAAGAACTCCAATGGAAAAAAAATGGATCTCATGCAGGACCCTCAGATTTCCAACCACTAGCAACGACAAAGCAAGGCCAAGCCACAAAACTTCCCCCCAAAAAGACCCCTACACCACACAACAATCCTCCTCCAAGAAGAAACTCCTTTGAAACTCTCAAAGATCCCTCCCCCAATTAGAACCCCTCTCCATCAACTCTCCCTCCCCTACCCCTTGACCTTACACTCATCGAAAACTCTCCTGACTCAAATATAGAGGACCCCTCTATGGAAGATTCAAACCCACCAGTGCTACAAGAAGTCTCTAGCTCAAACTTGCAAGTGCATAACCTGCAAGAGAGAGAAGAAGGAGAACGTTTTCCAGAGAAACCCAAGAAAATAGGACGTCGATCTAACAAAGAGGCCAGAGAAGAAGCAGCAGCCAAAGAAAAAGCGCAAGGCAGACAACAATCAATAGAACACAACATTCATATGTTAACACGGAAAAATGGGAGAAGGAATGGAACACTCGGGCCCAGGCAGTTGAGCCCCCCCAAACCCCCCCCAATGATAATTCTCTCTTGGAATTGTAGGGGTTTCGTTAGTAAAATAAAATACAAGGCTCTAAAATATCTAAAAGGAATGGTCAATCCTTTGATCATTCTCCTCCAAGAAAAAAAAATGGAAGCAAAATCCATAATGGAAGCAACAAGCAAAATTTACAAAACCATTGGTGGAGTAGCAGTCAACTCTCAGGGAGCATCCAGAGGTATTGCAATGATTTGGAACGAGCAAATATGGACCTATGAGGTAACTTCTAAAACCCAAAACTGGATTCTTACAACCTTAAAACATAAAGATGACAACAACATTATTACGGTTATTAATATTTATATGCCAAAATCCTATAAAGATAAGTTGGTAGCCTAGACCTCCCTTTCAAATCTTCGAAATATGGTGGATCTTGCCTCCTGCATAATTGGAGGTGATATGAACACTCACCTCAGTCAGGGGGAGAAAAAAGGAGGAAGTAAAGTCAGAGACCCATTCTCTGAAAACCTGGTTGATCTTATTTCAGACTGGGATATGCAAGATATTAAACCAATCAAAGGACATTACACCTGGAAAAATAGAAGATCAGGTATCCAACACATTGCTACTCACCTAGACTGATTCCTTATCAACAATAACTATCTTCTCTCCCCCCTAGACATCTCCTCCCAAATCATTCCCTAAGCCATCTCTGATCACAAGACCATCACTCTCTCCTTCCGCCCCTCCCAAAATTTGGATCCCCTTCCATTCTGGTTCAACCAGTTGTGGCTTGATAACTCAGACGTCCCCTTACTTGTCGCTGGAGCCTGGAATACTTCCTTTTCCAGATCCCCCAATTTTGTTTGGGAAAGCTAGCTAAAAACAATCAAGCTAGCACTTAAAGACTGGGCAAAAGAGTCCTACTCAGACCCTCACCAAGAGAAGCAGGATAGACTGGAGAAACTTAGATAGATTCAACAACAAATTGAAATAGAAATGGTGACAAAAGATCTAGTAAATCAAGAGAAAGAAGCACAATAACACCTCCATACCACGCTTCACAAAGAGGAAGAGCACTAGAGGTTGAAATCTAGGACTCTTTGGACAAAGGTTGGAGACTCTAACACCTCCTTCTTCCACAAATGGGCACAATCCCAAAGGAAAGAGAATACTGTGACAAAAATTACCTCAAGCACAGGTCAACAAATTGAATCTTATGAAGAGATAAAAGAGGAAACCTATCATCAGTTTAACAATCTTTATCAGCAACCAATAGAGGACTCAACACAAGAGGAAGAAAATAAGTTGCTGGAAAATATTCCCAGCTTGGTCACAAATGAAGAAAACATCTAGCTAACTCAAGAAATAACTGAGGAAGAAATTCGTAAAGCCATATGGAGCCTTGATCCTAACAAATCATCGGGGCATGACGGTTTTCCAATCAGATTTTTTCGGCATTTCTGGGATGTCATTAAAAAGGATCTGAGGAAAATGCTAAATTACACTCTACGAAATCAAAAAGTAGGAAGATCCACAAATTCCATGTTTCTTATTCTCATCCCCAAAGAATCTAATCCCTCACATTTCACTCGTTTCCGCCCAATCTCTCTCTGCAATTCTTCCTACAAAATCCTCACCAAGATTATTGAAAATCGTCTCAAACCCCTACTTGCTAAGCTAATCTCAGAAAATCAGACTGGCTTCCTCAAAGACAAACAAATAAAGGACAATATCATCTTGGTACAAGAAGCAATACATTCATGTAAAAAAATCAAAAGCCTTGGAATGTTCGTAAATCTAGACATGGCAAACACCTTTGATAGGGTAAAACATAACTTCCTCCTTTCAGTTCTATAGGCTTACGGCTTCTCAGAGAAATTCATTAGTTGGACCAAATCTTGCATCAGTAATCCTTGGATATCCCCTCTCCTCAATGGGCGCCCAACAAATTTCTTCAAAGAAAGCAGAGGCCTCTGACAGGGTTGTCCTCTATCCCCCTCTCTCTACATACTTTTAGGATTCCCTCAATCGCAAACTGGAAGTGGAAAGGAGAAATGGAAAACTCCCAGGCCTTCACATAGCAAGAGAAGTCAAGGAAATAAATCACTCCCAATTCATCGATGACACTCTTCTACTTGGGGCAGCCATAGTGCGCACTGCCACTCGCTTCCAAAAGACCCTCAACTCCTTCCTCGCAGCCTCTGGAGGTAAGCTAAATCTTCTAAAATGTAGGATGTATGGATGGCACGTCCCAGGACACATAAAGGAACATATAGAAAGAATCTTTGGCTTTCCCATAATCACCTCTTGGAATCAATTCAAGTATATGGGAATGCTTATTTTCCTTAGTCGATACAACTCTTCAGCTTGGTTCGAAATAGTTGACAAAATCACATCAAGGATTCGGAGCTGGGGATGCCAATGGCTCAACCCTGCAGGGAAAATAGTCTTAATCAAATTAGTGCTCTCCTCTCTTTTGATCTTCCAATGCTCAGGACTCCTAGCTCCTAAAATCATTCTAGAGAAAATTGGCAAATCCTTAAGATTTTTTTTGTGGGCAGGAGGCAAAACAAATACAAAGAAATTCCATCTAATTAATTGGAAGCAAGTCTGTCAACCTTACAACAAGGGTGGACTGGGGATCAAAGATCCAACTATTATGAACATATCTATGGGAGCAAAGCTAGCATGGCGGCTTGTAACAGGAAATCCAGATTGGTGGAAGAAAGCCTTAGCAGAAAAGTATTTCCAATCTCCTAGACTAAGATGTCTAAAGGAACCTTTGCCTGCTACCCTAGGCTCCCCAATTTGGCGTCTTCTAAAAAACACAACTTCTTTAATTCAAGCAAAAATCTCTTGGGATCTCGGCAATGGAGAGACAATAAACATATGGATGGATCGAATCCTCAATCATGAGCCTTTAAATTCTCTATAGATCTTACACCCTCTTAAAAACCGGTGCTGCATGAATGATCTAACTAAACTACAAGACTTTTGCCTCTGGAATGATGAAGGGGACCGGGTTAGATGGAAACCTCCCAGCCTCCCTGAGATTCTCACCCCCCTTCTTCATGTTCTCTTTAATAATCTGGCTGGTTGTGCACCCCTCAACCGCTTCACTATAGATTTCCGAAGTTGGGGAGGAAAACCCTTTTCCATCAAAGAGGGATACTCCCATCTCCTCTCGAATCTCCCTGGATTTCCCACCTCCAAGCTCTGGAAGGAAATCTGGTCTGGAACCTCACTTCCCAAAGTCAATGTCTTATGTTGGCTTCTCGCTGATGGTAAAATTTTAACCACTGAAAACCTATTAAAGCGGAGCATACAGGGGCCTTCCAGATGTTCCCTCTATCTTGAAGCCTCCGAAACCATAACCCATCTCTCCCTGGAATGCAACTTTTCCCTTCAACTCTGGAGCCTTATATACCTTCCTCTTCCAAACATCTCCCCCCTTCCCGACAACTGGATCACCCTTCTTACCCACTAGAAACAAAGACATTCAGGCAGTTTCAAAAATAAAAAGGGTTTCACCCTCCTTTGGAAACAAAGCCCTAAATTTGTCACTTGGGAGATATGGCTAGCTCGTAACTAGGCTATCTTTCGTGGCAAGTCTCCCTCAGTCAGCAACACCTTCTCAAAGATATGTGGTATAACTTCTGAGGTTTTCAGAAATAAAGCAACAGATTTTGATCCCCCAGGTATCTTGGATTCAAGTGAAGAAGGATGGGTTAATTATATCCGAGGACTAATGAAGAACAATGCAACACCCCAAGTACAAGCCTCTAGGCAATCAGATTGGAAATTGTGCCTCGACGATAACAACTTCTCCACCTGGCAGAGCCAACAACATTCCCACCTTATTTTCTTTGATGGTGTAGCAACTGGAAACCCAGAGGTGGCAGGTGGGGGGGGGTCATCTATGATTCTGAGGGAAATAATTTAATCGATTATTCTTGGGGTCTTGTAAAAACAACAAACAACAAAGCAAAATTCCTAGCATCTTACATGGAACTCAAGCTTGCCCAAGATCATCACATACATGCTCTAATAATCTTGGGCAATTCTGAAATTGTCATCAAAGAATTGAGAGGGATATCCAATTCGACAAAAGCCCCGCTCAAAACCATATCAGCAGTTTTAAATTCTCTAAAGAAACGATTTGTGCGTCTTAGTTTTTTCCACGTCATCCGAAAACAAAATACAGAGGCTGATAAAATGGCCAAAGAGGCTAAAAGCCTAGAACAGAGTAACCTTCTCATCAATCAAATCCACTCCAATGTTTGGCTTCCCTAAACATTTATGTCCCTTATCCCCCCTCTCACTTGTAGGAACTAACCCCTTCTACCACATCACTCTCCCCCCCTCCCCACTCACCTCTCTGTTTTTCCAGGTTCACGTCTGCTTCAGCCTCCCACGTCACTTTCCTCTCCCTGACCCACACCTTCAATACTTCTCCCATCCCCCTCCTTGTCTTTTCCTCCCCTCCTCCTGACATGCACGAACATGCACCCCACATTCCCTTCCCATGTCACGTACCTTCACTCCCATACCTCACCTCAGCACATTTCACTTTCGAGCACTTAAACTCAACCTCTGGATGTCTGTCTGTGTACTTCTCCTTGTGGCAACCTAGGCCCCGTCTCATTCTTCTCTGACTGCTCGCTCGATGGCACTCATGATCCCTTTGTTTTATAATGTCCTCTGTAGCCTTCTTCCACCATTCAATTTTAGCCCCTCTCTCCCATTATTCAATTTTTCCCTTGCACTTCTGAGCTCCTAGATCTCACCTCTCTTGGTATTTCTCTGCCCTTTCCCTGCGCTTACCCCGATCACTTTGTCATCATGCACCGAAGCACTACCATTCGCTGATACCCTTGCTCATGTCCAGCCTGTGCACTGGACAAAATTTTGGGACAATTTCAAGAACTGTAGGAAGAATGAAAGTGAATTGAAGGCCAGTCGGACACTCAACACAGAGAGTTGCAACAAAAAAACCATTCAATTCGAGAAAACGTGGTCGATATGCAACGACAAATGCAAATAATGGAATTCAGACATAATCAAGAATTAGCCATCGCCATGAGAGGCATAAACCGCAACACAAGACAGATTGAAGAGCTAAATCAGTGGCCTGCCAACCCTCAACACCCTCCACGTTCAGCTGGTACAAATGAATCCTGGTTCCCTTCCACCTTCTATTCGGTGGCCAACAACAATCAACATGTCTCAATTCCCCCCAGATTCATGGACCCGACTTGGGATGGAGAAGTTCAAGCACAGCAGCAAGAAGGTGCAACCCAAGCTGAAGAAAATAGAGTGCCACAGCGAGATGAAGCTGGTCACTCTCACTCCAAATCAAGGTTTATATGAAGTGTAAATATAACAAATTTCTTCACAGTTTTGTAGCCATTTTTACATGGCAAATATGTAATGTCTATAGCTTAAAGGCACCGTTTACTTCTGGTTTCGGCAAGAAATACTATAATCATAGCATAAGTTGGATGATAGAGCCACTAGCATCTACTTTTTGTAATGATCACCTTTTTTTGATAAATATATAAAATACATGTTTCTGTTAAAAAAAAAACATTATAATAAAATATGACAATATTAAAAGAATACAATTAACTACACTTAATCAGCAATTAAATCAAGTCAATCATTACAATATTATTAAATTAATACCTTGAAGAATTACACATTATAAAACTAAAACATCAACATTGTGTTAGAATTAAATTTATTTGATTTAATTATTAGCATGTAATCATTTAACTTAATTACCATCCTATAGTCAACTAGTTAGAACATATGCTACTCCTTTTACTCATAATTAAAAAAATGAAATATTGCAAGTTTAAATATAAGTGAATATATCAAGTCTTACAATGCTCCATTTTATATAACCTTTGAGGGTCATCATAATCCAACATAAATATTGAGGAATGTCACAATGTGACATAACCCTTTATGAACATCACCATGTGACATAACCATTAAGGTAAATAGTAATTCAACATAAGTGAACCAAGATGAATGTTACAATGAGACATAACCTTTGATGAATGTCTCAATTCACCATAACCATTGAGGAATGTCAGAACACGATATAACCCTTGATGAAAATCACAATGTGACATTTCGATTGAGAACATAGGAATTTGACATATGTCAACAAATTTGAATGTTGCAATGCCACTTAATGATTAAGCAACATTACAATCCAACATAATCGTCAAGGAATGTCATAACATGGCATAACCCTATTGGATTCCATAATGAAAAATAATCATCGAGGATTGTAGCAATTAGACATAATTCAACCAAGATGAAAATTATAATGTTATGTCTTGATAAACACCATAGTGTGGCATAACCACTGAGGAACATAGAAATTTGATATAAGTAAACCAAGATGAATGCTACAATGTGACAAAATCATTAAGGAATATTACAATTCAAAATAAAATTTGAGGGATAATGCAATATAACACGACCTTTGATGAATGTTGTAATGCTACATAACCATTGAGGAACATGACAATTTGGCATAATTCAACTAAGATGAACATTTCAATCCAATATAACCCTTGATGTATGTCACAATGTAAGATAACCATTGAGGAATGTAGAAATTTAAGATAATCCAACCAAGATTAATGTTGCATTGTGACATCTTCCTAAATTTTTCAATGTGACCTAACCATTGAGGAACATATAAATTTGACATAAGTCAACCAAGATGAACATCTAAATGTGAAAAAACCATTAAGGAAATATTAGAATCCAATGTAAACCTTGAGTAATGTTACAATACAACATAACCCTTGAAGAAGTTTTCAATGTGACATAACCATTGAGGAATGTAGTAATTTGACAAAGTTCAATCAAGATGAACATCACAATCCAACATCATCCTTGAGGAATATTACAATGCCACATATGCCTTGATGAATTCTACACTGCAACATAACAATTGAGGAACATAACAATTTAACTAATTCAACCAAGATGAATAATGTAATGAAGCATAACTATTGACAATCATCATAGTCTAACATAACCCTTAAGGAATGTCACAATATGACATCACCCTCAATGAATGTCTCAATATGGCATAACCATTCAAGAATTTTGCACATTGACATAAGTCTACCAAGATGAACATCACAACCCAACAATAGACAAACATGTTCAAATATGATCAACCATTTTCAACCATGGTCAACCATGGTAAACAAATTTCCAAACATGGCCAACCATGGATAAGCATGGCCAACCATAATAAAACATTATTTACCATGTTTTACTATGCTCAAACCATATTCAAATATGGTCAAACATTGTTAAAACTAGGATTTTCATGATACAACATATCCCTTGATGGATGCCATAATGCAAGATAAGTGTTGAGAAATGTAGAAATTAAAGATAAGTCAACCAAGAAGAACATTTTAATGCAACATCTTGATGAACATTGCAATGCAACATAACCATTAAGGAACATATAAATTCAACATAAATCAACCAAGATGAACATTGCAATGTAACAAAATCATTAAGTGATGTTGCAATAAAAAATAAATCTTGTGGATTGTTGCAATATGACATGATGTTTGATGAATGTTACAATGTTACATAACCATTGAGTAACATGGAAATTTGATGTAAGTCAACTAAGATGAACGTTGCAATCCAACATAACCCTCAAGGAACGCCATAATACAACATAAACCTTGACAGATATCACAATGTAAGATAATCGTTGAGGAATGTAACAATCGACATAAGCCAACCAATATGAATGTTGCAATGTGACATATTGCTAAATGTTGCAATGTGACATAACATGGACATAACCATTAAGGAAAATATAAATTTGACATAAGTCAACCAAGATGAACATCTCAATCTAAAACAACCATTAAGGAATGTTGTAATCCAACATAAACCTCGAGGAATGTTACAATATGACTAACCCTTGAAGAATGTTGCAATGTAACACAACCATCGAAGGATGTAACAATTTGAGAAAATTAAATTGAGATGAACATACCAATTCAACATAATCCTTGAGGTATGTTGTAATTCCGTGTAAGCATTGATTAATGTCACAATGCGATATAAAAATTAAGCAATATATCAATTCAACATAAATCAACCAAGATGAACATCACAATGGGACAAAACTGTTGACAAACATCTCAATCCAACATAACCCTTGTGGAATGTCACAATATGTCATAACCCTTGATGAACATCACAATATGACATAACCATTCAAGAACATTTCACTTCGACATAAATCTACCAAGATTAACATCACAATCCAACAAAACCATAGTCAAACATGTTCAAATATGGTCAACCATTGTCAAGCATGGTCGACTATGGTAAAACAAAATTTAAACATGTACAACCATGGACAAGCATGGCCAACCATAATCAAACACTCTTTAGCATGTTTTACTATGTTCAAACCATATTCAAATATGGTCAAACATTGTTAACCATGTTCAAACCAGAAATGCCATAATATGATATAACCCTTGATGGATTCCACAATGCAAGATAATTGTGGTGGAATGTATCAATTAGACAAAAATCAAGTGATATGAACATCGTAATGTGGCATCTTACTGAACATCACAATGTGACATAAAAACTTAGGAACATAGAGATTCGACATAAGTCACCCAAGATGAACATTGCAATATGAAAAAATTGTTAAGGAATGTTGCAATCCAACATTAACTTTGAGGAGTATTGCAATCTGACATGATCTTTGAAGAATGTTGCAATTTTACCATTGAGCAATGTATAATTTGACATAAGTCAATAAAGATGAATATATAAATCAAACATAACCCTCAAGGAATGTTATAATATGACATAACCCTTGATGGATGTCACAATGGAAGATAACCATTGAGGAATGTAGCAACTCGGAATAATTCAACTAAGATGAAAGTCATGATTTGACATCTTGCTAAACATCCCAATGTGACATATCCATTGAGGAACATAACAATTCGACATAATACAACCAAGAGGAACATCTCAATGCAAAAAAAACATTAAGGAATGTCACAATCCAACATAAACCTTGAAGAATGTTACAATATGACATAATCCTTGAAGAATGTTGCAATGTGACATAACCATCATGGAATGTAGAAGTTTGACAAAAGTCAACCAAGATAAAAAACACAATCCAACCTAATCCTTTAAAAATGTTGCAATGGCACATAAGCCTTGATGAGTGTCACAATGTGACATAATGATTGAGGAACATATCACTTCAACAATATAAGTCAACCAAGATGAATGTCACAAAGAGAAAATCATTGACAAACATCACAATCCAACATAACCCTTAGTAATATCACAATATGACACAACCCTTGATGAACATCGCAATATGACATAACCATTCAAGAACATTCCACTTTGACGTAAACATACCAAGATGATCACAATCCAACAAAAGCATAGTCAAGCATGTTCAAGTATGGTCAACCATTGTCAGCCATGCTCAATCATGGTAAAAACATTTCCAAACATGGCCATTGCAATCCACTATAATCCACTATGGCCATGCCAACCATGTGCAAGCATGGTCAACCATAAATATCAAACAATTTTACCTTGTTTTACTATGTTCAAACCATAACCAAACATTGTTAACCATGTTTGATCCAGGAATGTCATAAAACAACATAACCATTGATGGATGCCACAATTCAATATAACCCTTGAGGAATGTAGCAATTAGACATAAGTCATATAATATGAACATCATAATGTGACATCTTGCTTAACATTGTATATCTACATAACCATTGAGGAACATGGAAATTTGATATAAGTCAACTAGGATGAACATTGCAATGTGACAAAATCAATAAGGAATGTTGCAATCCAACATAAACCTTGAGGAACATTGCAATATGACATGACCTTTGTTGAATTCTGCAATGTTACATAACCATTGAGGAACATATCAATTTGACAGAAGTCAACCAATATGAACATTTCAATCCAACATAACCCTTGAGGAACATCATAATATGAAATAACCCTTCATGGATGTCACAGTGGGAGATAACCATTGAGGAATGTTGAAATTTGACATAAGTCAACCAAGATGAATGTCACGATGTGACATCTTGCTAAATGTTGAAATGCGACATAACCATTGATTAACTTAAGAATTTGGCATAAGTCAACCAAGATGAACATCTCAATGTGAAAACCACTAAGGAATGTCATAATTCGATGTGAACCTTAAGGAACATTACAATATGACATAACCCTTGACGAATGTTGCAATGTGACATAACAATCAAGGAATGTAACAATTTAACAAAAGTCAACTAAGATGAACGTTTCAATGCCACATAATCCTAGATGAATGTCACAATGTAACATAACAATTGAGAAAAATAGAAATTCAACACTAGTCAACCAATTTTGAACGTTTCAATAAAACATAATCGTTAACGAACATCACAATCCAACATAACCATTAATGAACATCGCAATACAACATAATCATTCAAGGATGTTTCACTTTGACGTAAGTCTACCAAGATGAACATCACAATCCAAAAAAACCATAGTCAAACATGTTCAAGTATGGTCAACCATTGTCAACCATGGTCAATCATGGTAAAAGACTGGCCAAACATGGCCAACCATGGACAATCATGGTCAACCATAATCAAACAACATTTACCATGTTCTATTATGTTCAAACCATAATAAAACATGGTTAACTATTGAGGAACTTCACAATCCAAAAAAATCATTGTCAACCATGTTCTAACTATAGTCAACAATAGTCAAACATGGTTAACTATATTCCACCATAGTTAAACATGGTTAAATATCAAGGAACCTTGCAACCCAACACAATCATTAAGGAATGTCACAATGCGACATAACCCTTGATGACCATCGAAATGTGACATATCCATTGAGAAACATAGTTATTCAACACAAGTCAATCAAGAAGGACATTACAATGTGACAACCATATTATCCACATCATATTGTTGCAATGTGACATATGTTTTAATTCAATGTCTTATATTTATAATTTGACATAAAATTCTATTTAACCTCCTAACATTATGTGATGTTATATTTAAGTTAACCATGGTAAAATAAAGTCAAAATTATCAACCACAGTCAAACATGGTCAAACATAGTCAACTAATGTCTAACATGGTCAAACATAATGAACAACTATCAACCATAGTCAATCATGGTAAAAAAAAGATGTCCAAACATGGGCAGCCATAGATAAGCATGGTTAACCTTAGCCAAACATGGTCCATGGTTAAACATATTGAACAACTCTCAACCATAGTCAATAATGGTGTTAGCAATGGAATTCACCTCTGGATTGAAGCAGAGGTAAGCCCAGTACCCATCAATTTTTTTTTATGTCACAATGAATAATTTAAGGGTGGTCAAATGGATGCAAAATCAGGATAATATCGCTTTAACTCGAAAAACTGGGATGGTATGCAAAGGCAGATGAGGTCTTGATCTAACTTCAGTCAGTAAATTATAGTAAGGGTGAGTAGGGGGGAGAACTGAGAAGAAATGTAAAGGACTGATGTGGGCATCCGGTCTTCCAGTAGCCTAAGGAGGAAAAGCTTTGAATACAAGATCCTCTTGAGTCCAAAGTTTTAGAAAAATGAAGACGTTGTAACAACACTACAATCAAACATACATCACAACATGATTACAACAAATCGACTGGATCATCCATGCCTGAGCCTTCAATATCAGAGGCAAAAGAGGTGGAAAAGAAATTTTACTGTCATTAAATAAGAAGTCTCAAAATGCAATACATAACCGGAGAACCAAAGGCTTTACTAAAAATTTACATGCGGGAGCTTAGCTCAACCATCGACCCTAACAAAATATCAAAACTGAGTATTTATACTCAGAACAACTTTCCATCACCAGGAGTGTGACCTAGATAATGCAATCAAAGATTTTTGTTTGTGTCTCTTCTACCAGTCTACACCTGTATTCTTCTGTCAGATGCGATCTTGGACCAATATGGGATTTACTGGAGAATTTGTTGGCATGGGAACTTTGGGCTGATAGTCTACCTCCACGGCCATCTTTTCCATGCTTCCCATTAACTACTTTCATCAGGATTGGGATGAAACCTGACACCCATGAATTCTCCAAGAGACGTTCATGACTCCTTCAAGTCAATCCTGACGCCTTGAGACCATGTAGAAATTCCCCTATGAAAATATGGGTGCCCTTGTCTTCTGGAGTGGCTCCTCTCCATTGCTTCATGTGACCTCGGGTCATGACCTAGGGCTTATTTTTTTGAAATTTTGGGACTTTTCATTTCTGGAATCTTCACTCCACTCAATTCCAAAAATCTCAATGCTCGATCTTGCGAAATGGCATATCCAGATCGACGACTAGAATTGCTTTGAATTTGACGGCCATGATCGGTTCCTCGAACAAACTCAGTCACCCACCGCTTAATAGGAACTTACTTTTATTTATGACCCTTCTTTCCATATGACTGTGGGAAGTGACCATAGGCCCAATTCCCAGGCGCTTCACGATTTCATGTTTCACGACTTCATGTCGTGTTCCATGCTCAAACCTTTGAGTCACGAAATCATGATTTCTTGGAACAGGTGCTACGCGTCCCTGATGGATCGGATGACCTAGATGAATGTTGGCATTTTTGGACTCAAGAAATCTGCACGCTCCTTACTTCAGTTTTCCCAAAATGACTATCTTCGTGGTTCAGATCTGGTGCCACGCGTCCTGCTGGATTGGATGACTCCTGCCGATTTTGGGTTTTAGGGATTTAGATATTTTACAAACAGCTTCAACAACGTTCATAACTCCTGATTCCCATGCTTATAATTTATCGTTTATATCAGAACTTCAAAATGAAATTCCCTCCACCAAACTGAACTTGCTGGCTCTCTTGATTCAATTCCATATCAGGCCACTCTAAGTGTTGCACTTGTGCTTATGGTTGTGGCCTCTATAAACAAATACTTGGATTATTAACTGAGGGCTCAGGAAGCAAAAGGGATCAGTGACAGAGACAAGGAGAGATAAGTGATTGACCTTAGAGAGAATAGAAAGGCTTAGGGCTGACACCTCTCAGGCAGGCAAAAGAAAAAAACTATAAGCCGAAAGGAAAAAACATTAAGATTGGGTATGCAAAAGGAAGAGATACAGGAAAAATTACAAACTTCGGAAAAAACCCCAGATTCACAAGACTCTAACAAGTTTAT
Organism: Picea engelmannii; assembly: GCA_009831015.1. Lineage (NCBI taxonomy): Eukaryota > Viridiplantae > Streptophyta > Pinopsida > Pinales > Pinaceae > Picea > Picea engelmannii. The sequence continues at coordinate 230,399 of ML785427.1, forward strand.
GTGATAACATTTGGCTCTACAAGGGATGGCATGCTCCCTGTGAGCTGCCAAGAAAAAGTAGTTCCAATGCCTTATCTTTGGGCTATGGAGTCTCCTATTAAAAACAAAATAAACATAAAAACAGGAACGATATTTACAACGATGGGACGTCGACTGCGGCTTCAAACAAAAAAAGTTTTTATAAAATGACCATTAACAGGGCAACCAAAAACTTCATCACCCTCCAAATTCTACAACTTGTAAGTATTATTAGGGAATATCTCAGAGATTCTAGAGATTCTATCATCCCACAGAGAAAACTTGAGCTTTGAATCCCATGCTTTATTATTGTCCTCTAACAATATTTTGATGATATTTATAAGGCTCTTGTTAGAAGACTCTGCTAGTCCATTCCCTTGGGGGTAGTAAGGAGTTGATTGAATCAAAGCGATCCCAAGTGAGCAAGTGTTGATGAATTTAACCCCCAAATCTTTGCAATTAGATTCAACCAATAGCTTGGCTAAACCTTGGCCTTTGACTAGTTTGGTAGGCTTTATTTCCATATCAAACTCAAGGGTTTTGGCAATCCACTTACTCCTTCTTCTGTATATGTCAGGCTAAATGAGAATGTCCTTCACAAAAGCTGAAGGAACATATGCAATGACCTTTGAATGCAAGACATAGATCCTAAAATATTTTAGGGCTTTCACCAAAGCATAGGCCTGCTTCTCCATGATGTCATATTTGATCTCTGCGTCTCTTAATGCCTTGCTGAAAAAGGAAATAGGTTGCTCCAGCCCCTCGGCATTCTTTTTCAATAAAACAGTTACCACTATGTCAAATGAAGCAAAGGAGAAAATCATAAAAAAATTAGATAATTAGCACGGACGAGCACAGGTGCTTTGGTCACGGCCTTCTTTATTTGATCGAAGGAACTTCTGGACTCAACTGTCCATTTCACTTCATTCTCCTTCATGAGCATGTCTATGATATGCTTTACCAATTCAACAAAATTTGAAACAAACCTTCTCAGAATATTGATCTTCCCTAAGAAAAACTGAACTTCTTTCTTGGATATAGGGATTTCTAAGGTTTGCATGGATGCCACCCTGTTGGGATCAATGTTTACTCCCTCAGCTGATATTATGTCCCTAGTAATTTTCCCTCCTTCATAGCAAACAATGAATTCCTGGGATTTAGGGAGAGACCAAATTTTCTGCATTTTTGGAAGACCTTTCTCAAATGATGGTAATGTTCTTTATCAGTCTCGGAGAAAACTGTAATGTCATCCAAATAAATGACAACAAATTTATCCCTTTCTCCAATGAAGGCGATGTCCATAACGTGCTGGAAAGTTGCTCTTGCGTTCATCAATCCAAAGGGAATCTTGGCATACATGAATGTACCCCATGGAGTGGTGAAAGTTGTTTTCTTTCTGTCCTCAAGTAAGACATAAATTTGATTGTAGCCATAAAATCCATCAATCATGGAAATCCTGGAAGCACCTGTCACCCTCTACAATATGTGCTCCATTTTTAGCAATGGGTAATTGTCCTTCTTGGAGCTTCTGTTTAGGTTTCTGAAATCGACATAAATTATGATTTCTCCACTCTTATTTCTCACTAGGACCAAGTTGGCCACCCATTTAGAATACCTCAAAGGAACGATGATCTGGGCATCTAAAAGCTTCTTTACCTCCTTCTCCATGATAGGAGGCAGCATAGGGTTGATATGTCCTAGTTTCTGCCTAAATGGATTTGCCTCCTCCTTTAGTGGGTTCTCATGATCAATGATGCTTGTGTCATATGTTCTGAGATCTTCATAAGTCCAGGAAAACACATCGGAAAACTCCTTTAATAAATTAGCATATTCAACCCTTTGTTCCCTTGATAGACTGCTCGACAACTTGACAAATTTTGGTTCTTTCTCCGTACCAATGTTGTGTTCGGCTACATCAGCATCATCAGCCAATCCTTTAACTTTGACTGCCACATCTTTTCTGTCAAATAGTCTTTCCAAAGGAACTAGTCCCTTCAGAATATGATTGCTAGGCAATTGAAAAATATGGTGATTAGCGATTTTGTTCAGGAAAACATCAACATCGGGATTACTTTCAGAATCCTGATCTTGATCGATATGTAGCGCAGAAAACTCATCAACAGTCTCAAGGAATATTTTGATCTCAAGATCATCCTCAAATACTTTCCAATGCTTGACATTGTCAGGTATAGAGGGTCTGTAATTTACTTCTACGTCATACCTGAGATTTGGTGGAAAAGGGACTCTGAAATTTCTTATTGAGACAACCAGAGAATCAACCATGATGTTTTCTTCTCTTGGAATAAATGAAATGTTGAAAGCTAGGAAAAAATTGTCAATAAAGTCCCACACTTCATTTCTATAACTTCTTATCCTAGGGTGCTTAGCTTGGTATAGATTTATGACTTGATGGAAAATTAACTCAGCATCCCCAAATATTGATTTCTCTTCAATTCCCATGTCCTTTGCATCCCTCAAACCTAAAACAAGAGCTTCATACTCTGCCACATTATTGGTAGCTTTGAATTATAACTTGTAGGACAGAGCTATAGTCTCTTGAGCAGGAGAAACAAGAACCACTCCAGCACCAACACCATCCTTAGAAGAGGCTCCATCGAAGAACATTTTCCACACAGAGGTGATAGGAGGGGAATTTTTACAAAAAGTAATAGGCCGCTTTTTGATTTCCATAGGAGGTTCAGGAGCATCGGTGAGTTGCAGCAAGATAGATCCCAAATCTGTGTCAAGAGAAAATATAGGATGGTTCATGGGGTTTTCTTCATCAATAATAATGTAGGTAAACTAAGATTCCTTGTAAAGTCTCCTATACTCACACCCAAAAACCGGAATGGTATCATAGGTGAGGTCCATCTGCAAAGTTCCCCCTAGTATTTTTTATCCAAGATCTAAACAGAAGCATCCCGAACTTAGGGGGAACGTCAGCTACCACAATGTCCATGATCATGATTTTCACTGGAAGCTAGAACAAAGATACAACCAAGTCTTTGATAACCCCAAGGCACTTTACCTTCCTGGATTCAAAAGAATACAGGTCATGGTATTCTATTGTAATCTCCAAACCGAGTTCTTCCATGACAATTTGAGGCATAAGAATGTGAGATGCCCATGAATCCATCAAATAGTTGTGCAAAACCTTGTCATGTATGTTTAGTGAGGTATAGAAGGGAGGAGAGGAGTCATCTCTGTCTTCCACTAAAGGACCTATGATAATTGTTGGCTTTTCATCTTGCAAATTGACTAAGTCCGTGGAATGATACGTGGGTTCAGACTGCAATAGTTTAGAGAGGCTTCTTTTGAAATCTTCATGTTTGACCAGCTCAGAAAGGGGTACAAGGATTCTAATTTTTTGAATTTCATGGTCAAAATTAAAAGAGGGAAGGGGCTTTAGAATTTCTTTCACTTCTGGAACAGGAACTTTAATTACTAGAGAGGGTGCTTGTGATTTCTTACCTTTTTTTTTGTCTGCTATATCTTTAGTAGGATTGATCTAGATTTTATGAGAAGAATGAAATGAATACAGATTATTAAGAGGTTCTTAACACAAAATAACAGAGATACAGTAAAACTAGTTTTCTATTCAATAACGAAATAAGATGAAACTGTAAAATGCAGCGGAAACAAGCTTGCTAGAATGGTGGCGGCTTATCTCTGAGAAGAGATGTGACGGCAGCACGCATTCACAAGAAGAAGGTTACAATGAGGCTCTGAAGTCCTTTTTAAAATAAACAAGAATTCCAAACCCTAGACATCCAAAAACCTAACTCTAGGAGATGAAGTGCCAAAAGTCATGTGGGCCTCGTTTGGGTAAGCTAGTACATCAACTTCTCGGGGTCGTAATTTTTGCATACGATCTTCGTTTTAGGCGTGTGATAGCCCGTTGGAAAGGTATCGTTAAGGAGATTTATTTTGGGGGATCAATAATTCCCTCAACTATCATTAAAGAGCTTGATACTGAAAAACCTTCATTTAGGCCCTCAAAATGGCCCCGGAAGTAAAAACTGCTAAAAATAGTAAATTGTCAAAAATGTCAGAAAGTTGTTTTGAACCAGTTGGAAAAGGTGGGTGGCCACCGATATCCATATGGATCAATCCTCCATCCTTAGGAAGAAATCGTCTCCATTGTGTTGAGGTCCCCCATTAGATGAGGAAATTTCTACTGAATTTGGCCACAGGTGAGCCACTTGCCTTGCTGCAGGAGTTGCCTTGCTTTGACGACTCGATAAAGCTGGATCTTTTGTTGTCAAGTGAACTTGATATGTCTATCCACAATCTGATCATTGGATGCCTATTGTATGCAGTCGGGGTTGAGCTCTGTTGGTGTCATCTATTCTTCTACTTCTGAGGTGTCCAATAATGGTGGGAAATAAGGGCGAAGGAGATCCATGTTAAACACTAGGTGCAGGCCAAGGAAAGGAGGAATGTTGAGCTCAAAATAATTATCCCCCATGGCCTTGGTGATAGTGTACGGTCCATAACGGAGTGGGTGAAGCTTATGATGGGGTCCTATAAGGAATTCTTTCTGCAAGTGCAACCAAACTTTGTCGCCCACCTGAAACTTATGCGGCACACGATGTTGATTATGGCGTTGTTTGTACTTTTCATTGGACTTTTGTAGGATATCCTGAACCTGTTGGTAGATGTGTTGGATCTGCTCAATGAACCAGGTGGCTTTGTCAGCTTCAATTGGAGAAGGAGATGAGTCAGTCGAAGTGACCACAAGGGGAAGGGAAACATCTATGGGACCCAATGGTTGGAATCCCAACCCCACTTGAAAGGGGCTGTGGCCGGTTGAGCTATGCGAGGCTCGGTTGTAGCTATGCTGGACATAGGGAAGGCTCTCATCCCATGTGCGAAGGTTCTTTTAATTATACATGCGAAGGATATGCACAATCATTAGATTTACAACCTCGGTTTGGCCATCTGTCTGGGGGTGGAAGGTCGTGGATTTGGTGAGCTTGGTGTCTAGCAGTGACTAGAGGCTCGACCAGAATGTGCTGAGAAATCGACTATACCGATCTGATACAATGGTTTGTGGGATTCCAAAATGTACCCAAACTCATTCAAAGAAGAGCTTGGCAGTGGCCTCTATTGTGATGCTCTTCTTGGAGGCAACTAGAATCCGCATCTTAGAAAAACGATCAACAACCACAAAAACACAGTCATTTCCCCGCTTGGTGGATGGGAGGCCTGACATGTAGTCCATTGAGATGGATTCCCATGGCCTGTCAGGAGTAGGAAGAGGGGTGTACAGGTCTTGTTTCTTAGTGGTTGGTTTGGCAATAACGCAGGCAGTGCAGGACCTGATATACTTGTTGACCTCCTGTCGAAGTTTCGGCCAGTAGAAATGTTTCTATAGCATCGCCACTGTCTTTCCGATGCCAAAGTGTCCTGCCACCCGACTATAGTGGGCTTCCCAGATTAGCTTCACTCGCTCACTTGATGGAACACAGATATGGTGCAAACGACATAACAACCCATCCTAAAGATGGAAATTATCGACAACTGCATTTGCAAACAACATTTGGTAGGTGCTGGCGAAGTCAGGGTCTATCTCATAGAGTTGGGGCCATCCAAATGTCTCATGGCCGCAAGAGTCTAGCACTATGGTGAGTGATGCGAATGGTGGTCTGCTAAGGAAATCAACGACGCGATTGGTGCTTCTTGTTTTATACTTGATGTCGAGGTGGAATTGCTGAAAGTATGTGGACCACTTTTGATGGCAGTCATTTTGCATTTTTTCCTATGTCTGCATGAACTGCAGTGGCTTATGATCAGTGTGGATGATTGTCTCCTTCCCAAGAATGTAATGTCTCCACTGGTAGCATGCTTTCACAATGGAGTACATTTCTTTGTCGTAAGTAGGGTACTTACGGACAGTATCAGACAGTGTCTCACTATGATAGGCCACAGGGTGGCCATGCTTAGTGAGAATGACGCCCATAGCATAGTATGAAGTATCTGTCTCGATCTCAAAGGGATGTTGCAGGTCCGGTAGTGAAAGTACTAGGGCTGAGCACAAGCGTTGCTTCAAATCATCGAACGCTTATTCTTGGGACTGGCCCCACGCAAATTTTGCCTTACCACCACCCCTGTTTATTTGGCTGAGGGCCCATGCAATATGGGAGAAACCCAACACGAACCTACGGTAGAAATTAGCAAGTCCCAAGAAGCTTTGAAGCTCATTGAGTGTTGTTGGGGCTGACCAGTCACGAATGACTTGGATCTTGGTTGGATCCACATGTACGCCATGCTGATCAATGATGTAGCCTAGGTAATGGACCCTGTCCATGCCAAAGGAGCATTTTTCCAGGTTGGCGTATAGCTTGTGCTGCCACAGGGTGTGCAGAACCTGTTGAATATGCTGCAAGTGTTCGGCCCAAGTCTTGCTGTAAATTAGAATGTCATTCAGATACACCACTACAAAAGTATTGGTGAATGGTCGCATGATATCGTCCATCATCCTCATGAAAGTGGCTAGATCATTTGTCAAACCAAAGGGCATGACCAACCATTCAAAAATTCCTTCCTTTGACTTGAAGGCAGTCTTCCATACATCTGTCTATTCTATCGGGACCTGGTGGTAGTCGGACTTCAGATCAATCTTACTGAAGTATTTGGCCCCCGTGAGTTGATCAAGGAGGTCATCGATTCGGGGAATCGGGTACTGGTTTCTGACAGTGATTTTATTCAGAGCCCGGTAATCAATACAGAGTCACTAAGTTCCATATTTCTTCTGTACCAACATGATTGGGCTCCTGCAAGGTGATGAGATGGGGCGGATGTGCCCCTTGTGGAGCATTTCTTGGATCTGTCGCTTGATCTCCTCGTTCTCTAACAAAAAGAGATGATGGACTGGCCCATTGGGCAGCGATGTGCCGGGGGTCAGATCGATGGGGTGCTTGACCTGGCAATGTAGAGGTACCCCTGTAGGTGAGGAGAAGATATATGAGTATTCTTCGACAACCTTATCTACTTGCTTCTGCTGTGTGGAGAGATTGGCTTTAAAGACCTTGGATGTGGCTGCAATCTTTCGCATGTTCTCAGAGCGAATCATGAAGAAGACAAACTTCCCCATGTACGATATGACCTTCATGCATTGCTTAGCAGAGATCAAGGAAATAGCACTAGGTGGGACTGCCTCAGGTATCCTGTACAATTTCCTGTTCAAAGTAATAATAACACTACGAGGCCTAGACTCATATACAGCATGGCGTTTCCATAAATAAGGTTGGCCCAAAAGAACATCACAAACTTTGAGAGGAGCAACATCACACAATACCTCGTCTTTGAAGGGTTTGATTCCGTATGACAGTCAGCACTGTTGGCTAACACGAAGATCACTTCCTTGGCGGAGCCATCCAATGGTGTAGGGTTGTGGGTGCGGCATTGTTGGCAGGGCCAACCGCTTGACGACCTCTGCTGAGATGAGGTTCTTATGGCTCATTTGGTTCACCAGGCTGGAGCTTGGTGGTAGCAACGGTGGCACTGGGTTCTGCGTCAATGATCCGTCTTCCCCTTTCTGGTTTTGTCTCGGAGTCAGAATCCGCATCTAATTCAGAGGCTTTCACTTCGGCCACCAGCGACTGCTTTGAGCAGCAGTCAGCAGTGTTATGCCAAGGGCTCTTATGGAAGTCACACCACTTCCCAGTATCTTTCTTTGTCTTTCTGGTGTCCTTCTTTGCTTGCAGCTTGTATTGGTTGTCTTGATATTGCCCATCTTTGCTCTGTTCTTTATTCGGTGGGTTGGGGCCACCCTTTCCTGGCTTTTGTTGTGAGGGGTTCCTAGGCCCAAATTGCTGCGTTTTTTGTTTGAGCTTCTACTAGATTTTGACGGCATATCGGTAGGCCGTGCCCAAGGATGAGATGTCTAGAAATTCCATTTCAGTCTAGATGTATCTATGCAGAGCACCATGATACTTGAGCACCAGATGTCACTCTGAATCTTTGATACCCAACTTGGTGCGCAAGGTATGGAAGATATTTGTGAAATCTGGCACTGCTTGGTCTCTTTCTTGCCGCAGTGTGGTCCATTTGGTATACAAGTCATCATAACTTTCAACAGGGTAGTATTGTTCCTTAATAGCATCCCTAAAGGATTTCCAGGTGGTCGTGACTGAAAATAATGAGGTTTCCTCTGTTTCCTTTTTCTCACAGAAAGTTTCCCACCAATCTTTGACATGGGGAACAGCTTTGAGGAGCGCAAAAGTAATCTTTTCTCTATCCAGAAATTTATGAACAGAAAAATACCCTTCTAGTAGATTCAACCACTTGTCTACATCATCTGCGTCTATATGACCTTCAAATATAGGAATATCAAATTTTATTTGTACCCTGAAGGGGGCGACACCTCCGTTCGAAGAAGATGCGTTGCCTGTTGGTAGTCGCTGAAGGATTTGCGCGAAACTATCCATCATCTCGTTCCTCTGTTGCGCGAGGGATTCCTCAATCAACAGTTTGAAAGGATCTCATGTCCCATCATATTTATTTTCTCCTGCCATGGAAGGTCGCTTGGGCATGCGAGAGCTTCTTTCCTCAAGAGAAACAAGCTTGAGACCCAACTCTTTGTACTCTGACCTCGTTGGGGACATGCATTAAGACGACAAGGAGCAAACTGCTATGATACCACTGATCCGGATTTTATGAGTAGAACAAAATGAATACAGATTATTAACAGGTGCTTAACACAAAATAACAGAGATACAGTAAAACTGGTTTTCTATTCAATAACGAAATAAGTTGAAACTGTAAAATGCAGCGGAAACAAGCTTGCTGGAATGGTGGCGGCTTATCTCTGAGAAGAGATGTGACAGCAGTGCGCATTTGCAAGAAGAAGGTTACAATGAGGCTCTGAAGGCCTTTTTAAAATAAGAAAGAATGCCAAAAACCCTAGACATCCAAAAACCTAACCCTAGGAGATGAAGCGCCAAAAGTCATGTGGGCCCCGTTTGGGTAAGCTAGTACATCAACTTCCCGGGGTCGTAACTTTTGCATACGATATCTGTTTTAGGCATGTGATAGCCCGTTGGAAAGGTATCATCGAGGAGATTAATTTTGGGGGATCAAGTATGTCATCGGCTATCTTTGAGGATCTTGATACCGAAAAACATTCATTTAGGCCCTCAAAATGGCCCCGGAAGTAAAAACTGCTAAAAATAGTAAATTGCCAAAAATGTCAGAAAGTTGTTTTGAGCCAGTTGGAAAAGGTGGGTGGCCACCGACATCCATATGGATCAAGGATTCTCTGTTCTGGTAGGTTGCTCAGGAACATCGGGCTTTCCTTCTTTCTTCCTGGACCTCATATTATATATGTTTGGGATGTTGCTAGCCTTGTCTCCTTTACTCAACTCGTTAAGTTGGTTGTCCATGAGAGATTCCTCGTATGAAGATTGAGTCAAATGAGGAAAGGAGGAGGTATCTCCAAGGAAGTGAATTTCAGGATCAAGGTCCTCATCCTCACCTTCATCATCCGTAACAAGATGATTTTGGAGAGGGGTCTGGATGTTCTGATCATTTCTATCTCCGCTCCTCTGCTCTCTTGGAAGAATCTGAGGAGCGTTGTAAGGTATTCTGAAGTTAACTCTGTTATCAACATTTTGTGGATTTCTATAGTTTTGTCTTCCTTCAAGCTTCAACATCTCCATCTTAGCAGACATAGATTTTACTAATTTAATAAGTTCATCAAATTGAGGATGGACAATAGAGGAACCAGAGGTTGAAACTTCAGACCTCCCTCTTCTTCTGTCCCTATCGGCCTTGCTCCTAAGTTTATTAACAGCAAATATATTAGACTCTACTTCAAGAGATACATCTTGCATATGAGCAAATGAAGTAGCTCTTCTTTCTCTTAGCAGGAGACAAAAGTCAGGATCAAAAGTGCTACCATAAGTAATCTTTGCAGAGGTTTCTGTAGGCTTCACTTCAGCGGGAATTTTATTATACATTTTATTAAACCTCTTGGAGAAATTAGACATAGATTCCCCTTCCTCTTTCTTCAGGCCCCAAACTCTGTAATATAGTATAGGAGATCTTTTTTGTCTCCCCAATCCTTTAAGAAGACTTCATATAGGGCTTCAATCCTACCAATAGATCCAGGGAGAAAAGCCTTGAACCACTTCCTAGCTTCACCACCAAGGCTATGAACAAAGATCCTCATCCATACATCTTCATTTTCTATGGCATGATTATCTGTAAAACTATAAAAGGCTTCAATATGTGCTTTTGTAGTTGTATCTCCCTCACCTGTGAACTTAGGTAACTACTTAAGGTATCCATCCACCGGGAGGGCATTCAGAGGCTGAGGAAAAATAAGAGGGGCGTACCTAGCCACTATTATAGCTTCCATTATAGTTCTGGGGGGATTTTCTCCTGCCATTGGAGTGTGAATAGGAGGAGAAGGAGGTGGAGATGGGGTTTGGATAGGTGAGACTAGAAATGTATTTCTAGGGAAAAGGTTGCAGATATGGTAGGACAAGAGGCTTCTCCTACAACAACTCTGAAAGGGGAATGGATAGTAAAACATGGAGTGGGAAAATCTCTTAAGGTCCTGGGTCTGAGCCAGGGAACAACCTCAGGGGAGACGGGAGTGTCAAAAATTTCTCCTTCCAAACCGAGGCTAGGGGAGGAGAAAATAGTAGGAAAACTCCCAAAATTTAAGGCTCTAGAAACTCCAACAAAAGATAAAATAGGAGTATGAGAAGAAGCTAATGGAGCTTCAAAGGGAGGGTGATGAAAATGACCAGAATCATCTGGTTCGACAATTGAAGTACCTTCTTGAGGGGTCTTTCCTCTTTTGATAATTTTCTTTGGGTCAGCTTCAAGCGTGGCCAGAGGCAGTTGTGGGTGATACCTCATGTGTCTGCCTTTCGGAGCCAACTGAAACAGTGGAGTCGCCAAGTGCAGGTCACAATATTAGTTTGGTACTCAGTTCTAATGCACCTTCAGAATCAGTAAGCTTTGTCATTCTATCCCAAGGAAAATCTTCAATTTGTCCCTGACAACGACGCCAAAAATGTTATCACCAGAAGTCACCTATGGATTGTAGCAAAGGTAAGTCCAATACCCATCAGTTTTTTCTTATGTCACAATGAATAATTTAAGGGTGGTCAATTGGATGCAAAATCAGGATAATATCTCTTTAACTCAGGAAACTGGGCTGGTATGCACAGACAAATGAGGTCTTGATCTAACTTCAATCAGTAAATTATAGTAAGGGTGAGTAAGGGGAAGAACTTAGAAGAAATATAAAGGACTGTTGTGGACATCCAGTCTTCTAGCAGCCTAAGGAGGAAAAGCTTTGAATACAAGATCCTCTTGAGTCCAAAGTTTCAAAAAATTGAAGACGTTGTAACAACACTGCAATCAAACATACATCACAACATGATTAAAATAACTCGATTGAATCATCCATGCTCAAGCGTTCAAAATCAGAGGCAAAAGAGGTGGAAAAGAAAGTTGAATGTCATTAAATAAGAAGTCTCAAAATGGAATACATAACCAGAGAACCAGAGGCTTTACTAAAACTTTACATGCGAGAGCTTAACTCAACCATCGACCCTAACAAAATATCAAAACTGAGTATTTATACTCAAAACAACTTGTCATCACCAAGAGTTTGACCTGGGTAATGCAATCAAAGCTTTGCGTCTGTGTCTCTTATGTCAGTCTACACCTTCATTCTTCTATCAGACGTGATCTCAGACTAGTATGGGATTTGCAGGAGAATTCGTTGACAGGGGAACTTTGGGCTGACAGTCCGCCTCCACGACCATATTTTCCATGCCTTCCATTTATGGGGTGAAAAGAGGTTTCAACCACCTTCCCCATTTCCATTAACTACTTTCATTGGGATTGGGATGAAACCTGACACCCATGAATGCTCCAGGAGACGTTCACGACTCCTTCAAGGCAATCCTGATGCTTGGAGACCACATAGATCTTCCCCTATGAAAATGTGGGCGCCCTCGGCTTCTAGAGTGGCTCCTCTCCATCGCTTCAAGTGAGCTCGAGTCATGACCCGTGGCTTCTTTTTGTGAAATTTTGGGACTTCACATTTCAAAAATCTCCACTCCACTCGATTCCAAAAATCTTGATGCTCGATCTTGTGAAATGGCCTATCTAGATCGACGACTAGACTCGCTTTGAATTTGACGGCCAAGAACGGTTCCTCGAACAACCTCAGTCACCCGTTGCTTAATAGGCGTGTACTTTTGTTTACGACCCTACTTTCCATACCACTGTGGGCAGTGACCATGGGCCCAATTCTCAGGCGCTTCATGCTTTTGCGTTTCACAACTTTGTGTTTTGCGACTTCGTGTCGTGCTCCATGCTCAAACCTCTGAGTCACAAAATCGCGATTTATCGGATCAGGTGCCACGTGTCCCCGCTGGATCGGATGACCCAGATGAATGTCGGCATTTCGGGACTCAGCAAATCTGCACACTCTTTACTTCAGTTTTCCTGAAATGACTTTCTTTGTGGTTCAGATCTAGTGCCACGCATCCTGTTGGATCGAATGACTCCTAGCAATTTTGGGTTTCTTGGATTCAAGTCTTTTACAAACAACTTCAACAACATTCCGAACTCTCGATTCCCGCGCTTATAATTTGTTGTTTATCTCTAAACTTCGAAATGAAATTTCCTCCACCAAACTAAACTTGCTTGCTCGCTTGATTCAAGTCCATATCAGACCGCTCTAAGTGTTGCGCTTGTTCTTATGGTTGTGGCCTCTGTAAATAAATACTTGGATGACTGACTAAGGGCTCAGGAAGGCAAAAGGATTGGTGACAGAGACAAGGAGAGAGAAGTGATCTACCTTAGAGAGAACAGAAAGGCTTAGGGCTGACACCTCTCAAGCAGGAAAAAGAAGAAAACTATAAGCCGAAAGGAAAAAACCTCATTGTTATGCATCCCACCTCATTGTTATGGTCTATTCACTATCAAACATTGGCGTTACTTTATTATAAACTTAGTCAAATCATGGACTGACATGTCATAGTTTTATCATATTAGGGAGTCACATATTACAATATTATCATGTCAATTGATGCAAGAAGATGAATGTTATTATAAAAAATTTAAATAAAAATTAAAAATTAATATCTATAAATGTGATTTACTAAAAAAAAAAATTAATATGAGGATGATAATCTTGATGTACTAATGTGATTTAATATAAATTTAGTTAATATAAATCTAGTTAATATGATAACGATGATGTATTTTCATATATAAACAATGATTCATTGGGAAACTAAAAAAATAGTGGTTATGATGAGACTAATGCCATGTTACACAATATTACAAGGAGTCACATATTACAATATTATCATGTCAAACTATATATGAAAAGGAATATTATTATTAAAGTTTTTAATAAAATTAAAAAGTTAATATTTAGAAATATGAATTAATATAAAATTTAATTGACAATATGATTAAATGATGATTAGATTCTTACCCTAATCAAGTAGGAGGTTATGGAATGTTTTGTTGTGTGTTTTAGTATTTGAAGTTTTTCTCAGTGAAAGGTCGCCCATGTTAGGAGACTACATAAAATTACTTTTTTTCTTCTAGTTATCATAATGGGTGGGCACATTTCACATATTGTCTTATTTATCTCTATTATCTTGTTTTCTGCAATTATATTCTATATATACCTATTTGTGTTTCAAGTTTAAGGGTTAAGGAAAACTACAAGTGGTCTTAGAACTCTTTCCTAGCCCAACATGCATCCAGATTATAGAAAAATATTTTAAGCTATAGATGTGTTCCAACATCTTTAAATAACATATAGATGTCGTTTGGTAGGTAAAATTGTGGTTGGGGAATAATACATGTAAAAAATGTAAGTCGTGTCTCCTAGTTAGATACCCTTGTAACCTTTATAGCTACATCTGAGAGAACCTATATATGAAATTTTCTTCCACATAACCTTAGGTATATCAGAATCCCTTTAGGCATACCTAAAACCAACCTTGCACACACCTATGGCTATCCTTTTTGTATAGTACACCAAGAACAACACTTGAGGATATCACTCTCATGTACTAGGGTAGTGGGTAGTATGGCTAAGGGAACATTTTGTCCCCCTTAATTGGTTCCATGCAATATTTGACCAAGTACTATTGGTGGAAATCATTCAATATATTAACAAGCTATAGCACTTAACATTCATCTATCATTAGGACCCTACAAACCCTAGCCTTTGCAATTGGCCAATTAAATTCCTATATCTTTGCAGCCAAAAGTAATTTAGAAATTTTTTCATCATAGTAATATTCAATAATGAGTAATACTCTTATGCGTGAAAAACAAAATATTAAAAAAAAAAGGTTTAGGTTGTACCAATACCATTGTGGGAGACCTATTTCCAAAGATTCATTATGTTATATTCATCACATGGATCTACCTCTATAGTAACCATTTTAGTGTGGACCCGACAATAAAGTGTTCATGGTATATCTAAAAGGACTCCTTTCAAGACATCGATTCTAGCGAGATAAGTTGAGAATAACACTTTAAAAAAATCATAGGTGGCCCAATAGTTCATACTTATAACATGAAAAACATGGAGAACCAAAATTAGGACCTACCTACTAAGCACCAAGAGCTTGAAGATAAACTTTTTGTCATTGAATCTATGACTCAAAGACTTATCCACCATGATGAAAAAAAAAGATTAGGTGTTGGAAATGTTAGGTACCTGCTTGGGTATCTAGATATCAAATCCAAACATTGATCCAACCAAGGGGGAATCCCCAATAAACAAAGTTTATACCACTCACATCCTCTTTCTCAATAATCCCACCCACACTTTTAGGATCACAACTTGTGGTAACGCTTTCCAAAAGTCAACATGAATAAATTTGATGCTTCTGATCCCTCAAGTTGGGTTACCCAAATGGAACATTATTTATCTCTTCATGACATCATCGATGACCTATAGAAACTAAAATTTAGGGTCTTATATTTGGATTCATAAAGTCAATAGAGATGGAAATGGTATAATAAATCTTATGGAGGCTACATTACCTGGACTCATTTTATGTAGGTATTTTATGCTCATTTTCAACATGACACTCACTAGTTGGAATGACTACCAAAATTACACCAAACATGCACAATTATTAACTGCATTGTTTCCTTTGAGAAATTCCAAATCTACACATAAGGCCTATCTAATTCCTTTTATAAAGAATGTTTCATAAGTGGTCTCAATGAGTCAATTGGAGCACACATCAAGATCCAACACCCAAAAGCATGGTTGCAAGCTTGTCAAAGAGATAAATATGTTGAGATGGTGATCATTTCCCAAACCAAAAGACCTTTATTCACTACTCGCACTAGCGCCTTGTGTAAACTACCCGCAACCCCTCCAACTCTTAGCCAATGAAAATCCACAAGTTGTATCAAAAAGAGATGGAAGAATGCCATTTCCTTTACCTTTGCTATAATTTTGATGAGTAATATTTCAAAGGTTAAAAATGTAAAGAACATAAATTATTTCAAATAGATCTATCCACACAATAACACTCATAAGACATATCAGCTAAAGACACTCCTAAACCAAATTTGGATGATGCCACCCATTTTATATATGAGAAAATCACCTTGCAATATCCTTGAGAGGAACCCAAAATTTCTCCCCATTCCTTATTTTGTTTCTCATCACCCCAAATAATATGTTGTTTGGTTATATCAAGCACTACAAAGTGATTGTATTGATTGATAGTGCAAGGACCCACAATTTTATTCATAGGATATTGGCCAAAGAAACCCATAGTTATGTTCGTCCTATACCTAGTTTCCAAATTATGGTAGCCAATGTGAAAATGTGAAACTCCAAATGGGTGAATATCATCTCAAACTCACATGTTTTCTATCAAAATAGGTGGTTTCAATGTAGTTCTAGGGCCAAAGTGGTTAAGCACTTCGAGACCTGTCACTATAGATTTAAGGAATTATACATGAGCTTCACCGAGGAAGTGAAAAAATATACCCTTAAATGGATTACATCTAATTACCCTAAAATTTTCACTTCTCATTGCATGAATACGCTATTGAAGAAAGGCCAGTTGAGTATTATTGCATAGTTCAATGCCATACAAGTAATTGATCCAAAATATTTTGAGAATGAAATGAAGGAAGAGATATAAGAAGGAAACAAACAAATATATTGCAATAAACATAGTAATAAAGTAAAAATTAGATTATATTAATGATTGTCTGGAATACAAAATATTGTAAAAATGCAAAGCACGGAAGCTATCTAGAATGGTGGTAGCTTATCTATGAAGATAGAGATGTGACGACTACACTCATTCACAAGAAGTTGATTACAAAGAGGTTGAAAAGGACTTTTAACATAAAGAATCAATGAGAAAACCATAAACATACAAAACCATAACCCCAAAAGATGAAACTCCAAAATTTGTGTGGCCCCAATGTGATTGGTTGGTATGTCAACTTCCCCGTGGCACAACTTTTGAATACGATCTTTGTTTGGGGTACTCGGTACCTCATCGGAAAGGTTTATCCAGGTAGTACACATTATGAAATTCCCAAGAACTTTCAAGTCAAAAAAAATCATTTAGGGCCTCAAAATGACCCCGAAAGTTTGGGACCCAAAAAATCGTAGAAAAAATTCCAAGATGTGGAACCATTCTGAATTATGGAATACGTGGGTGGATAATAGTATCCACCAGGATTAGTAATGGACACCCCACCATAGGATATTTACCCTAATTTGTAGTTGATCCACTCTAAATGTAAACAAGTATTTGAAATTCCCTAGGGTTTACTGCATTCACAAGCGGAGCATGGCCATGGTATTCCATTGATCCCCGATAGTATACCACCAAATTTGAATTCTTATAGGCACTTGTTTGCACAAAAAATGAAATAGAAAACATCTTCAGGAATTGTTGGAGGCTAGATTCATATGTCCCAATACCATATCCTAATCATTACCAATTTTCATGGTCTTAAATAAGGAATGCAATTGGTGCATGTGTTAGTATTTTTTGGTTCTCAATAAATTAGCTATC
The DNA here is from genome assembly GCA_009831015.1 of Picea engelmannii. Lineage (NCBI taxonomy): Eukaryota > Viridiplantae > Streptophyta > Pinopsida > Pinales > Pinaceae > Picea > Picea engelmannii. The sequence goes on from ML785427.1 coordinate 247,483, forward strand.
AAGGGAAAATTCCTCATCCTAGTTATTGTTGATCTCTTATTTGAAATTCATGGAGAAACTTTTTTCACCAAACTTTACCTTCATTTAGGACACCACTAAATACGGATGAAAGAGGTAGACATCTCAAATATATTCTTTCATGCACATGACGTCATTATGAATTTTTAGTGATGTCCTTTGGCCTTTGTAATGCACCATCCACCTTCCATAGCTTCATGAAAAAAAAATCAACGCTTTGTATGTATTTTTTTTTTGGTATTCTTTGATGATATGTTGGTCTACAAAAACAACTAGTATTCCCATATAGAGCATGTTAATAGAGCCTTGTAACTCTTGCAAGACCACCAAATATTCCTGAAATTGTCCAAATTTTCTTTCATGGATTCGAAGGTTGAATAATTGAGTCACATTATTAGTTAGGATGGAATACGAGTATGTCCCAAGAAAGTTGTGGCTATGAAATATTCTAGGCGATGGATATTAGATAGAAAAACAATGAAATAGTTGTGACATAATCATTTCGATTGGGTATATCTAATCTATAGTTCAGTGAGTGTTGGGTGGGAGGAAAAAAAGAGTATGGGTTGGTCCTATTGTTACTCTTCTTTCGAACTCGGTTCCAGATTCTTCTTCTTTCACAACATAAAAAAAATCCCACCATGTTGATCCTTATGAGAATTTGATTGAGAAAGGTTCTTCTCAACATGCATTTTGGTTTCGATCGTTTCGAAGCCACTTCCAACCAATTATAAGATAGGTTTCACTTCCTTTTTCTTTGATTCGCAACAAACTTGATTTCTTTTAGAGATAATACCGACCCCGATCATTTGTTCATAAGGATCTAGTATATTTTGGGGAAGTTACTGGAATGAAGAGCCACAGACGAGACTTGAACAGACTTACAGGGCACTAGGAGCACTAACAGATCCACATATGTGTTTATTATTATATGATAAGCATGCCCCTCACAGTGAGTATTGTATTTACAATGAGCTTTATATTATTGATATTACATGGATAGCTCATAGGGTAACAACTTACCTTATCTACATAACATCTTACCATAGTTATATGTGTAGTTATGATGTGTTATTGATTATTCATATTACATATCAGATAGTGTTGATTACACTCTTCTAGTTGAACATTGCCTATCCATTAGTCATACATAATTACTAGAAAGCAATAAAGTTGTGCATCTCGTCTTAGGCTCATTAGCTAGTACTAATCCCATATTGACCCCAACCCAAGACATTGAAGATCTTGCATAGGTTTTTAGGAATTACAATCTACTACATGAAATTTGTAAAAAATTATGGAAAAATTGCTACTCCCTTAACATAATTGCTAAAAAATAATGCATTTGTACAGATAAAGGTATCTGAGAAAGTGTTCTTATATTTAAAGGATGTCATATACACTATCTAGTATTAGTTGTGCCAAATTTTACTAAGAATTTTGTCCTAGAATGTGATTCCTCAAGTAAAGGTCTTGGAGAAGTTTTGATGCGGTAAGAAGGATTCCCTTGAAATTCACCATTAATTAGTCGTGTGACCGCAATTTTGGTAAATCCACATATGATAAAGAAATGATGAAAATCCTTCAAGAAGTGGAAACCTGACACCCATATCTCATAGGGTGATGTTTTCATATCAAGACCTACCATCATATTCTGAAGTATTTTCTAGAACAAAGGTTATCATCACTAGAGAAGCATATGTGGGTCACCAAGATGTTGGGGTATGATTATGATATTATCTATACAAAGGGTAAAGGAAATGTGGTGAAATTTGATGTTTTATCTAGGAAATTTGAGGTGCATGGATTATACTTTTCCTTATCTTTACTTTTTCTAAGTTGGATCATGGAAGCCCATTGGGAATGGTCAGAAAATGAAACTATATTTCAACTCATACAAAAGCTTTAGGAAGATCCAAACCCTCCTAAAGGGCACCCATGGAAGCAAGATACATTAAGGTATAAAGGGAAGATTGTTCTAGTAAATAATTCTACATTAAAACAAAGGGTCTTAGAGGAATTTCATTCATCACCTACAATGGGTCACTCTAGCTTTCATAAAACATATGAAAGAGATAAGCACTTGTTATTTTGGTGAGGAATGAAAACAAACATCCAATATTTTGTAGAAAAGTGTGACACTTACCAAAGAAACAAGGGTGAGACAATGAGGAAGCTAGGGGAATTGTAACCACTATTAATCCCAACACATGTATGGACTGACATCTCTATGAATTTTATAGTGGGGATCCCAAGGGAAGGTAAAAATTCATTGATCATTGTGGTATTTGACCATATTTCCAAATATGCTCATTTGTATGTCTTATCTCACCCATTTACCCCCTCCTCAATTTCCCAATCATTCATGGATTACACTTTTAATTTGCATGGCATCCCACTTCCAATGTCTCAGATCAGGACCCTACTTAGATGAATTTCATCCATCAGCTATAATGGTTCACTCTAGATTTCATAAAACCTATGAAAGAGATGAGTAATTTTTCTTTTGGTAAGGAATGAAAAAAAACATCTAAGATTTTGTAGAAACCTGTGACACTTTCCAAAGAAACAAGGGTGAGACAATGAATATGTTAAGGGCATTGCAAACACTATTAATCCCAACACATATACGAACTAACATCCCTATGAATTATATAATGGGACTCCCAAGATAAAGTAACAAATAAATGATCATGCTGGTAGTCGACCATATTTCCAAATATGCTCATTTTGTGCCTTATCTCGCCCATTTACCCCCTCCTCAGTTGTCCAAGTCTTCATGGATTATATTTTTAAGCTACATGGCATGCCCACTTCAATTGTCTTGGATTGGGACCCTACATGCACTAAACAATTTTGGTAGGAGTTTCTTAAACTTTAGGGTACCTAGAATAATATGAGAACTATTGATAATCCCCAAATAGATGGTCAAAAAAAAGTGGTCAACATGATCTTAGAAACCTATTTGAGATGCTTTTATTCTAAAAAATCACACCAATGGGAACAATGGATTCCCCTTGCAAAACAGTGGTATAATATTCGTTATCATGGAGCTACCAAAATGACACCATATGAAGTTGTATATGGCCAAAAAACCTTATCTACGTCATCCTATTTACCATGCACCTCCAAGGTTTAGGAAATGGATAACACACTTCACACCGAAGAAGTAATTCTCTGCACACTTAAGGAAAATTTGATTATGGCTCAAAATAGAATGAAACAACAAGAAGAATGAAATCACTCTAATCATTCTTTTGTAGAAGGGGATTAGGTGTTTCTTATCCTTCAACCCTGTAAAAAAACATCACTGAGAGACAAAACACCCTAGAAATTAGCACGAAAGTTCTATCGACCCTATACAATCATCGAGTGCACTGGAAAAGTGGCCTACAAGTTCACTCGTTCGGTGAAATCCAAGATTCATTCAAAAATTCATGTGTCTTATCTAAAGAATTTCATGGGATTGATGTGCAAGGTGAAAACTAGCTTACTAGAAATTGGTGAAGAATAATCCATTTGGCTCCACCCAAAAACAATCTAGGATACCATACAACACTAATTGCACCAATGCATAGTTGAAGAAGTATTGATCTAGTGGAAATAAATGAAACTTGAATATGCAACATGAGAACTAATAATGATTTGGTAGAAATTTCCTCACCTCCAACCTTGAGGACCATGCTTATTTTGAAGGGGAGGGAATGTTAGGTTCCTATCCTAACTTCTTTAATTTAGGTTGCCTAGGAGTTCATCAATTTATGTATGCATTCATGCACTTTGGATAATTCCCATTAGATGGAAATGGATAGTTATTTATTGTAAAAGGGTCTACTTTATAAGGCCCAATAGGTAGTTGTTATCGATTCATGATGGGACCACAACTAGTTAGTGTTTTTCTATTTTGAATCTATTTAAAAAGATATGAGGCTACATAATGTTTTATCATGCGTTGTTGTATTTGGAGATTTTCTTAGTGAAAGGTCACCCCACCTTAAGAGGAAAGTGAACATTGGTTATGATTATCATAATACAAGGGCATATTTCACATATTTCCTCTTATTTGTCTCTTGTATCTAGTTTTTTGCAATTATATTTCCTGTATGCCATATTGTATTTCAAGTTTAAGGGTGAAGAAACACCACAATGATGATGATAATGATCATGATGATTCAAAATTTTCACGCATAAATATTGAATCATTGACAAACTAAAAACTGATGATGATGATGATGATGCCTTCAAACCACATAATAAAACAAGTGAAAGTAGGTTGGCTGGAAAGAATACAAAGTTGCTACACTCAATTTCCAATTGTAAAAATATTGACGATAAAACAAGTGACTCATTCTTCAAGTCACTTGAAATAGTTATATATATTGAGGGCCCACAATTAATAAGAGATTCCATTCTTATAACCAAGGATCAATTACAGACAGAGTTGAACATAATTAAAGCTTCATGGGGTAGTGTGTTTGACAACCTCACTAACTTTCTAGAGGAAGAAATCAAACAATGAGTAGTTGCTTTTGTAAATGATAATGAAGACCATCTAGAATGAGTTCAACAATTGTGCTTTGAATTTAAAGCAATGGAATATGAAATATTCCCACTTTGGGTGAAGAAGGACATCACAGTTCCTCGAATGAAGGATTACATCCAAGAGTGGCTCAAGAGATCATTAACAAAAATAGTTAATCCTGAGTAACTACCAAGAACTGGTTACACCAAAAATGTTTGACCTCTAGTTATATATATGTGAATACCCTAAAAGAAGAGAGAGAGACATCCATCCATCAGTCCACTTCCATTTTGGTGAGTACATTCATTTTTGAATCATTTACCTTATTTCATTCCAATCATTGATCATCCATATTTATTGGTTTATTGTTTACTCGTAAAGTCGATCCCTAATTGCATTTCTTTTCTTCTTCCAGGTTAGCACTGTTATTTTATTTGGTCCATGGGAGACCCATCCCAATCCATTTGGATGAATTCATTTATTTTATCATTTAAGTATCAAGAATATTTTGTCATGTGATGAGCATGCATTTTATTTGAACTTGAACATCAATTTGTAATATTTGTTACTCTCACGGAGAGTTATTCCAGGAGTTCATTGATTTTGTGATTTCAAACTTTTATATAAGCATGAAATATAAAGTTTTTTTTCCTATGCATCCTGTGAATTTAAATGAATGAAATAATTTAAAGCTCTCTGATTTTTGGACCATCAATCTTGTTTTTTTTTTTCTATGAGTCTTTCCTAAATCCTTTTTCTCTCATTACTTAAATGAATGGATGTGGTTATTACATATATTGTAAGTGAGGTTGTTATTTTTTTTTCTATCTGTACAATTATTTTACCACATGGTCCACTCTTAAGTGTAGATGATATGAATGGTTAAAATTATTGATTGAATAAGTATATTGAAAATATGAGTGAGATAGATGAGTACCACCTCTATAAATATGTAGAGGGGATATTAAATCTCTTCTTTAAGTATACATTAGGAGGTTGACTCCTGTCCCTAACAAGAAAATAGATCGACATGAAATAACCCCACCAACCTTGTTGTGCCATGTTATCACTGCTAGTCCATTTTGAAAATGGGCCATTAATTTTATGGAGTGTAACCCACCTTCTTCCAAAAGTAATAAGTATATCATGATGGCCATTGAATAGTTCACCAAATGGGTTGAATCCATTCTAATGTTAAAAAGTACTATGGCTACTAGAGCTTGATTATTCTTTGACCATGTCATTTCTCTATTTGATGTCCCAAAGATATTAGTTTCAAGCCATGGACAACACTTTGAGAATCAAATCTAGGATGATATAACCACCATGTTGGATTTTGAGCAACAATATTATTCCTATACTATCTGCATGGGAATATCCAAGTTGAGGTTTTTGTTACAAAGAAATTCCCCTATAGCTATGGGTTAAAGCGACAACAGAGCGAGGACCTTTAGAAGAGTGAAATTGGTCCCATAATTGCAATCAAAAGATATTATAACTAACATATTAATTAACTACTAGTAAGAAATAAATAATCATACCAGGTTTCATACGTTCGATGATGATCCCATAGTTAAAAAACCTTTGCTTCAACACTCCTTCCAAACTATCCCTTTGATCACCTGCAAAACAATCAATTTGACAATGATAAAGGGGGTAGTTATAAGATAACTAAATCTCATTAGAATGATTGAAATTAAAGAAAGCATTTCAATTAATTTTCTAAGAATTTAAATTCTTAAATATAAACATCATTCATAAAACACAGGTAGCTGAGGAGAAAGAGGTCTCTTTTATCGATGAACAACAAGATAAAGGTAGTTACCACATATATTTACTGCAACACTACTTCATAACTAGACTTCAAGTCCCTCCACCTAGGCCACTGACCATAAATAATACCTTCGACTCCAATTCTCGTGCAACTCCAAAGAAACTGAATACGATTCTTCTTGACTAGATATGCAGATAAAGGAAGGTTGGAAACATGAGTTTCCAATTTTGAGGAAATAAATCAACATCAAGGGAATAAGGGTGTTCATACAAGGAAATAAAATGCCATAATTGTATTGCTTCAAGTATGATTGTTCTTCTCCTCTATCCTTATTCTCATTTTATACCCTCTCCAAGTGGTTGGAGTGGTTAAGAACAATTTTGTATGGGAAATAAGGGGTTAGGAAATGGGTGAACCCGTGAACCCCACCCAAAAATATCAAAAATATTATATTTTTGAGAAAAATTAAGGTGTATGTGCACAACAATGGAGTAACATGTGTATATACATTCCTTGCATAACTATTAGGGTCTGTATAAGTAAAAAATGTATGGTTTTTAATGAATCCAAAGGAGGAAAATGGAATTAATGTCTGCAAGTGGGAAATGGAAAGGCCAATCATGTCATCAATGCATATGTGGTGGAAATTGATGCTATAAAAACTGTAAATAAAATCCTCAAAACCATATTCTCCTTCCAACCTTATGGACCTATAATAAATATACCAAAACTTCTACTGGATTCACACCTTTTTATCTCATCCATGAAGAATTTTTTCTAATTGAGTGCCAAATCCCTCCCTTCATTTGGACATTGAACTTCTCCCCAACACTACCCTTAGAGAAGAGAATAGTGATGTTGGAATGTGTTAATGAATACCATCGTGTTGCATTGCAAACCATTGAAGCAACTAAGAAGAGTACAAAATCCCAATATGAACGAAATTTCCACCCTCATGTCTTTCATGAAGATGATCTAGTCTCAGTGTATGACCAATCCCGTAACATCTTGGGTCAGGGAAAGTTTGAACCCTTATGGAAGGGCCCTTACATTTTCAAGCAATGTTTGGGTCAAGGCCCATATACTCTTGCAGGTCTTGAAGGGGATCTTCTCCCTAACCCTTGTAATGTGCTCTACCTAAAGAAAGTTTACCCTTGATTAGTTTCAATATAGAACTTCTACACTATGTACATAGATTAGTTCATATTTTTCATTTTGTTTGTAAAGTTTTCATCTCATCCATTGTCTTCTTATGTCTTTCATATGGACACTTCATCCTACTACTACATTGGTTATTTCAATATGCCAGTCATCATTCAAGGAATCTAGCCTCAACATATTGGGCCCTCTTTACCCTCACACATACTCTTTTCCACTCCAATGGTGTTTGCATTGGAACTTCCACCAATAACCAATATGAATATGATGTTGTGATTAGTTTGTTAGTTGATGAATTTGACCATCGCATACATCACCTTCATGTTTGTATTGATTCCCAACTTCTCATCATGTAGATGAACAATGTTTATCATGTGTGTCACCCTATCCTTTTTAGAAAGTATATGTGATTTAAGATTTTGGTGCATTCATTTGAATCAATTTCATTTAGTAATGTTCCCATAAGCCAAAATATTTTTTTCTATACCATTGCAAACAACATTTTAGATTGACGTCTAGCACATCCATACATAATAAGATAACATCTGCATTCATTTCTAATCTAGTGTACATACACATATGTAAATATATTGTTGATCCATATTTGCATTTGCATATCAAAAATTGCATACATCATGCCTATATATATAGCCTTCCTGTGTCAATACATCATCAAATTTTTGCATTTGATTGGATACTACTACTCTAAATACATCCAACATGTCCATAACATGATAAAAACATCAAAACTAGGTGCATGCATGCCACCCATGCTAATCCTCATCGGATGGAGGACCATATGATAGTGACACCATGTTCACGCTAGATATATAATTGACAACTTGACTAGCCATCCCTACCATCCCCAGTAATGGGTGCCAATCAGATGGTTCCCCAACACATGATACCGTGTATCTAACATCTAGTTCATGTCATCCTCTATCTAATATACTGGTTAGTAGGTTTTCAAACCATCCTTGTAGATCATCCAACAATCCATCCAATTCTTCTACTCTACTGGACCCCAATGGTATTGGATCCACAGATATCCCTCTTCCCATGTGAGCTTCCTATCTTGCTCAACTCACCATTTCAATATCTATAATCACATAAAATATATCATCAGTATTATATATTGAAACATTATACTCTATGCAATCAAAATATATAAACAACTTGAAGTTACTTTACTTACCATTTTCCCCCGAGACATGACCAACTAGTAATGGTATCTCTAGGTCTCTCTAATAGTTCATACCTACATAAGGAGAGTCCTCAATATGTATCACGATTTGGTCCCAATGTGAAAAAAAATCTACCTGGAACACATTTATGAACCCCCCACCTACCTCTCACCTTAACAGTTTCCCCTAGCACATCCCCTGAGGCTTCTATGGGCCTCCATCACAAGTATGAATGTGAGGATGGATTGTGGGTATCCACTCAAAAAAGAATTAAAAAAACATTGTCCCAAATGCACAGTTACCCCCTGAAGCCTATCAAAAGGAGGTAATTTGGTGCTTCAACATTGTCAGTAACATATTAGCCCACCCAAAGTAGGTCCTTTCTATTACTCTCTTAATCAAAAGCATCTTCCTTCTAGATAATTTATGAAGAGAGTGGCTACCCAAAATTTGGATCATCGATGTAGTTGTCACCTGTGTCTCCAACTGCTCTAAGTCCATTAGCTAGATTTTAGAGTCCCTGACCCTCTCTCTAGGTATGTAGTGTCTATCAATGAACTCCTCTAATCACCTCCCTCAAGGTAGTATAGGTTGAGTCTAGGCCATGAAACCAAATGCAGGGAGTCACATGAGGAAGTAGATGTCTTGTAGTGTGATCTTAATCTATTGTCCCTACACTACAAAGGAGTCTACCTATGCATCGAAGTAGTTCACTATACATGATAGGAGACCCTCCACTACTCTCATCAATAGGTTCTCAACTTATTTGAGTAACCCATAGCGAGAAAGTGCTCCTCTCATAGATTGGTTCCCATGAACCTCTGTTCAAATATCCTCAAACTCCCTCTCCCTCTAGAGTCCAGAGTACTTTGAATTTTTCCATCCTACACAAATCCACATTGTTTTAGGCATATTAATAATATTTATCATCAATTATGTCTCTACCACCTTTCTCCCTACAAAATAGGCCTCCCTAGCAAATATGGGCCGAAAATATAATTTTTGGCCCATGTAGGAAACACCCATGTTTCCATCATTGGTCAATGTTGATATTGGGCTAGTTTCTATGGTTCCAATGTAAATACTAACCCCATTAAATGTGTTGGCCCTAGAAAAAATTATAGGGGGTCCTTCAACACAGTTTAGGACCTAACCTACAAAAGTAATCCATAGAAAAGGATAAGTAAGGTTAGGCCACCAACTTGGAAGTCACAAATCCCAATTTTGAAAATCGGCTTATATGCAACAATATCACCAAGAGTTAGGGCCTTCTCCTCCTCTCTAACTTCAACTTATGTAAGTACAATAATGAATTCGAAAATGGAGGAAAAACCCTTTTTATAGAAAAAACCACTTTTTTTTTTTGTTTTGGCTCATAGGGACTCTGATTGACCCACCATATGTGTCTCTAGAATTGATTTTCCAATATATTCAAAAGGGTACCCTCAGAATTTTGATATTTGATACTTCATCAGGATTTTTTCCAAGAAGCGTCAAAGCATGCTTGTTTTCTTACAAATTCTAGCATGTTTTTCTCAATTACTTAACAACCATTATGCTTGGGTCTTTGTTGACTTATGAGTAAGATTTACCCATGGATAACCTCTTTTATTCATGTATATGGGTCTCCTTAAGGCCTTAATTTCCTTAGAATTTAGCATAGATTAACTCTCTTATGTCCATTGCATTTTCCCTTCATTCCATGGAAATTTCTTGTAGGACCCCCTTCACTTAGGCAGATAGACTAGCCCCTCCATATTTTGCATTTTGTTTTTACTCGGTGATAGATGTTTCCTCACATGGGTACCCTAGAATAGTGACTCGTGTTTCCATTTGGTGCCCATGTTGTTGAACCCCCTTAGGAATTGGGAGTACATTTAGTCTACATATTGGTGTTGAGCCACTTTCATTTCTTCTCATTGTGTTGACATCCCTACCCTATGGACTCCACAATTTATGGTCGATATTTGTTCGATTCTCATGTATCACAAGCCCTTTTCTTCATCCATACAGTGAATTTTTATTTTATGCCACCATTAACCCACCCTTTAGGAGAGTTACATTATTGTCCCTACCATTGATTACTACCATTTGTAGATTTCACCTTCAACATTACTACCATCTAGTTCTTTTCTTGGGAATTTATCTCCTTGTTTCTCAACAATATCCCATTTGGTTTCCCCCTCATGGGATTCTAATTCGATATTGCATCTCTCGACACACTAGTTAGATCTGTTGTATTCTCCTTTTGGTACTACATATCTTACCCTTTCTCTTGGAACCCCCTTTAGCAATACCACGAGGGCCTTGTTCTTTTATAGTGCTTGGTTTAGTTTTTGGCAACATCCATGTGTTTCCCTTGTTCAAAGAATCTTAGATGAGTCACCTATATGTCCCATGGAGTTTTTTTAGTGCCACATCGAATCTTATTACATTTTGTTATCACCTTCGTGAGTTGTACCCATCCCATATTACCCAAATTTGACGTCCAGTTGTCCACATGGTTTACTAATATGTCATTGAAAATACTTGTGCCTAGTAATCAATCATTCCTCATGGAATACTTTCATTCACTGCCTGGTTATCCTTGCATTTATGCTTTGAACAAGGGAATTCTTGAGTACACCTCTCATTACATTCTCCATTTAATTTTGGTGTAAGTCTCTATCAACCATACCTTACTTTCTACCTTGTGATAGATTCAAGGACTCATCATTTCCTTGCTTCCCATGGGTCTTCCCCTATTGACTTCAACATATGTATTCTAGGATACTAGCTTAGAGGACTATGTACCTTGGACTCATATTCATCATTGGTGGGTGCCTTGGACCAACAAGTGGGATTCATCATTTCTCTTTCACTTGGTTGTTTCTCATGTGCTTGACTTTAAATCGTTGTTGTACAATTGAAAATTGTACACTTGACGGTTCAATGATCTAGTTGATTGTACCAATTTATTAGACATGTGTGAGTTGCATCAGACCTCAAGAGGGGGTTTCCCTTCAATTATTACACTACATGTTCTAGTATTATCGTCCACTTCCAGATATATAGCTCCATTTTTTGTACTTTGGATGTTGGGCCTAATGAACCCCTTCCATTCTCGGGTGTTGGTGGACTTGCCCCCATCAACATCAACATTTTTACTCCAGGGGTTATTACTATGTACCTTAGTACCTATCAACCTCCTTGATGGGTTACCTTGGACCAAGTTAAGAGAGTCCTCATTGCTCTTAGACTTGGTAGGATATCGCATGCTTGACTTCATTTCATCATCGCACTACTGAGATTCGTACATGCATCCATGATCTAGCATTAGATGTTGTTCCTAATATTTAATTGGCATGATTCCACCATTCTTATAGCCCTAAGTTTTAGATTCCATTTAGTTATCTCATTTTAGATCTTTGCAGCCCATTTCGTATCCAGCAGGGCTTCTCAAGTTGCTTCCATCCCCCTCCCCCAAGGGAGGGGCCATCAGTTCCTATTTACCTAGATCAACAATAGTTATGAGGTAGATCTGGCCCTTTTGATCCAGGCATATATGTATGGGACTATTTATCTCACTATATTGTACTCTTTCCCTTAATAATGAAGATACAACTCGTGTCCCAATAGGAATATGATAATATGGGGAGATAGAGACACTTGGAATTTAAAAAAATGATCTTAGATTAAAAAGTGTACATTTATCAATACACTTACCTTGCATAGGAATCATCATAGAGAATATTGGGCAATGATTCATAGAAAATATACTCACAAGATGTGAGTGGATGAGAATATGAATCACATTGACCTCCATGATGAACATTGAATGAGAGTACCTCCCCACTGCCAAATGGTTTCCCACCTGGTCACTTCTCTCAACAAGAAGTTCTATGACACACAATCATCCATGTCATGTGGAGCAATGCATCTCGGGTCTATAAAATAAAAGTAAAGTTATTGCAAGAAGAAACTATGATATAGGTAGAATATCACATGGGGAAGGAAATTGTGCAATTTGGATCAACACACCTCATATTTCAAGAATCCTAAAACCTGCCCCTTTGAATTATGTGTAATCAAAATAGGTTACATGTTTTCCTAATTTAAACTAGACATATAATTTCTTCAAAATAAAAAATGGCATTTCCCTATTTTATTTTTATGTGACAAGTAAACCAAAATCATGTACTCAAAATGCATCCAATTATCTACAATTGTTGAACATACACCACTCAAAAGAAAGATGTATTCTAATGTATTCACGTGAAAATTATAAACATTTTCTCTTTGGTGAGTTTTAAAGCTTGATCACCTCATTAATCCAAACTAGTTCCATACCTATTATACATATACTCGTTTATGATGATATGTTATAGAGTGCCCCTTTACCCTAGGGTATAGTGTCAATAATTATATCGAAGGTTTTAACAAGTGCGAAATTGAGTGTGTTCCTAGCTCTAACCAAATTACTCAATCATTTGAAGTTTTTCATTTTCAATAAAATCTCACCATTTTGATCTCTAAGTGGTGTGACATTTTGTTATACATTTGACATTTCCAAGTTTACAATGTAATTTGAAAGTTTATCTTTGCAATTTCAAGGTTTAACTTTGGTATTTCAAGGTTTGGATTACGGGCAGGTTTTGTAAATTCTCTATTTTAATTATCATAGAAAATAATTAAAGAAAATAAATTAATTTATAAAAAAATATTTACAAATAATAACTATGAAAAATGAAGAGAATTAGGAAATCTTGTCTACTAGCTATCAAACTATGGCCTCTTAATTTTTCTCCATAAGCATACTTAGTGAAAAGTTCTCTCTAAAATGTCTTTTAAAACAAAAATGTAAGTAGTATAAAAATATATAAATAAGGAAGTCACATTTCATAAAGCCTAAATAAAAAAAATATAAACTAATTCTAAAACCATCTACATTAGTTTTTGACCGATACTTAATTTTAATATCATAAAATCTACAATAGTATTTGACATATACTTAATTTCAATATCATAAACTCTACATTAGTATTTGACATATACTTAATTTCAATATCATAAACTTTATTTGATTTGAAATAAAATAAGGATAATTGCTAAGCAACAAGTCCCTACCAAAAAAAAATTAAGATAATACCTTTACATGGTGTGTAAAGTACCATTGTCCCCAAAATAGTGCATTGACAAAATTTAAAAGAGTTTTTGCACCATCCAGAGTTGCAATTTGGACAACCGCAACCCAAGGATCGAAACTTGAGGTCGGCTAGGGTACAACTTTTGCAGGCCGACTGGATCTAAATATAAAGTTAAAGTTAGAAGTATAATCATATAGAGTGTAGTAAACATTTTTGAGGGGTTGTACCTCTTGCAATCTGGAGACCAATGGAAGTATGCCTACATTGGCGTTCTTGCTACTCTATGTGGAATTGATGTCCTCCTGGAAGTGATGACCTGGATTATCTCCATCCAACGCAAACACAACTCCAAAATTGCATACGTGTTTTATGTGTGAGAGCATGTGGTTGATATTGTCTTCAATAAATTAGGTTTTCCAATTAATGGTGTTGGAGAGGTACGTAGGTTGATGGCGTTTGTATATTCTGAATTTTCACATCTTGAAAATCGAAACCGTGTTTTCGATATTGTCTTGGATTGAATATGAGGAGGGATTTTAGTATTTCCCACACTTCACATCCTCTACACTGAGAGTGTCATAGTGTATTATTTGATGTCATTGACCAAATGCATGTTTTAATCTATGAATATAAGACAATTTCATCAATTTCTCTCAAGATGGATTATGGAATTATATAATGAATGTTGAACAAAAAAAAATTCCCTTCATCAATCTTCTCGTTGTCACCGATAGGTCGAACGTCTTTCTGAGACACAAAACAAGCGAACTTGGGAACAAACCAAAAGACAATGATAAGCGGACATAACACAGATGTTGCATCAATTGAAACTGCTACCTTAAACCCAAATAAAAGTAAGATGACCACGAGGAGGGTAACAAGGAGGCCAGGGGTTTAGTGTGTGTGGTATGTATCAGATCGAGATGAAAAGCCCAAATTTCGTGATCATGATTCATCAGTTGCTGTCAATGAAGACGTTGATAGTTATAAAGTTGTTGATCCTGTTATCACCCTATAAGTTATAGGAATCAACTGGTGACTGGGATATTATCTGTCTCTAGTGTTTTGTTGAAAAATGATTTTTCATTCTGCAAATAATTTGAAAAGAAAAAGAAAAAGAAAATAAAAAGAAAGAAAAAAGAAAAGAAAAAGAAAGAAAAGAAAAAGAGGGTATAAAAGAATTGCAATAAATCCCCATGCAATAATAGTAACTTGGTCCATACCTTTCAAGCATGGCCAAGTTCTTTTTAAATTTGATGTTAATAGGGTAGTGAATGATTTGGCTAAACAGTTTAATCTTAACCAAAGTGTCTAGGTTAGATTAGTGAATAAATCTGGCCAGACTGTCTAATTTTGGTCAGATAGCCCCAGGGTAGAGTAAATTCTTAACCCAGCAGTTTAATCTGGGTTAACTGTCTTAGGAAGATAGGTTAGGATGTAGGCTAGTTTCTTTATGGTTTCATTCCAATAAAACCAGCTTGATGTAAAA
The DNA here is from genome assembly GCA_009831015.1 of Picea engelmannii. NCBI lineage: Eukaryota > Viridiplantae > Streptophyta > Pinopsida > Pinales > Pinaceae > Picea > Picea engelmannii. Next base: position 262,754 of record ML785427.1, read on the forward strand.
TGTTGCACCATGTTTCAAATGCTTAACAGATAGTTTGGTCGAAGTCCCTTGGTGGTGTTTATTTGAAAATGTGGGGAAAAAACCATAAAAACGCTTTTATCCTAAGTTTTTCCTAGCGCATGTGATTTTCCGCTCCCTAATTATACCCTACGCATATACCGACGGTCTTGATCGCGGAGCTCAGATCTACGACGCACAGAGCATTCCATACCCCCCCGACCATTCTGCTTTTAACCGGGGGGGCGGGGGTCCGGAGTCGGTAATAAGACTTGCGCACATCTGGACGGCCCAGGGACGAGCGCTTAAATCAACAGTCCAGATTGGATTCCGGACCCCCCCATCCGTTCTGCCTTTAGCAGGGGGGGGGTCCGGAATGAGTGATAAAGAGTGCGCTTGGATCTACGGCTCAGAAACAGGTGGGAAAATCAATGGCCCACAATGGATTTTGGACCCCCCTGGATGATTTGTTTTTAACCGAGGGGGGGGGGGGTCCAGAATGCTTATCTTCCTCTAGCGGGCCCCTTGTCATATGTGGCATAAATCTATTGGTCCCGAAGTCCCGTCACCGTCTGCTATCTGACAGACCCCCGTCACTTATGGACAACATTTTCCACTGGTTCCACTTGTCCCACTTGTTCCCGAGTTATGTCCCATCCCATAACTGCTGTCAGTCCCCTACCCCTTTTCACTCATGACCAGCCCCTTATTGTGACTTTTACCTCCAATCCCTAGCCACCACATCACCCGTTCATATTTTTCAGCCACCATCACCTGCCATCTCACCCCCAAGTGGCCCTCTGTCCATTTATTACTGGATAACCTATCCATTATCCAACTGACCTGTCTCCCACGCCCAACGGACCCCATTTTTAAATAAAACTACCGTTTCTCTACTTTCGTTGTTCACTCATCGCACCAGATAAACTCTTAGCTTACTCCTCCGTTACGCTCCATCGCCCTCATCCACAGTCAGTCGACCCCACTAACTTTGTGTTTATTGCAGGTACCGTTGCAGAAATGACACCAAAACCCAGACAAGCAGAAGGAGAAGAGAACCCGTTTCTCCCTCCTCCTGTCGACCTGGACAAGATCCCTCTGGTTGACAAAGATAGATTGATCACAGATACCAAATGCGATTTCAATTTTTCAGACCTCCAGTCATGGCTCAGGGAAGTTTTCCTGGACCACAGCGATGAAATTGGACTCTGGGAGTCCAATTTGCCCCTTTACCTCTTTCCCCAGATCCACCATTTTCCCGAGTTCACACTTAAATGTCAAGCTCACTATATTCCTGAACAAAGAGTCGTCATATCCTCGTCCGGAGACACCCTGTTCCTCATTACGCCCGAAGACATCGACCAGATGATGCAAATTCCCAGGGCCGACTCTGCGTCTCCCTTCAACCTGGAAATCCTCACAGAGTTGTATCAGAAGATGAAGTTTCCCCAAAGAGCTCAAATATTCGAGCTTTTTCTTCCCACTTCCGCTCAATTCCCTTCCACAAATCCCCCTTAATCGTCGTCCATGTTTTCCACTAAGGGTAACTAGGTCATTTCTTCCCTTTGCGCTTTGCGAGGGTACTATTCCGACCAGTGGGTAGATGAGCCCATTCTGGGTTTTCTATCCATTTTCTCCACTGATGAAAAGCCCACTACCCAGTTTGATTTCAGCACCTTCTTGGCAGACAATATTCATGAACAGTTCGTGAATTTTGGCACGGAAGGCATGTTCAGATACTCGTCTATACTGGCCTACATGTTTGTTTTCTATCAAGCAGATAAGTTTAGTTTTTCCATGCAGAAAATGGACGCATATGGAAGGCCTCAGCCAGTCACAGCATGGACCTCTTTGCTGAAGCATAACTCCACAGAATATAGCTTCAAGGCATTCATCGATCTATTCTACCACCCGGTGGTGAGCATGTTGAGTGGCAGGCCTGAGCCTCGAATAAATGACGAAGTCCAGAGACTCTTGCATCGTTACCCATAATTTTGGTCATCATGATGATGTATTAAGGATGGTGTACTCAGGCTCTTCATTAGAATCTTTTCCTGAGAAAAGTTACCTTCATCTTTCTCCAAAAATCACAGTTTTGAGGAAGGTTCGTGGGCTGTCTATACATTTACCTGCGAGAATGCTTGATTCTCACAGGCTACCTTAAGCTAGGGTGCGAGAAGTTCGCACTATGCCTAACTGTTAGGGTGCAAGCACTTTCTAAAGAAGAGAAAAAGAAGAATTCTCGAAGCTTCTAGAAGGGAATCTTCTAGAATGATGAGATGGCATTCGAATGGTTATCTAAGTACTGGCTTTCCTGATATCTTGGGATCATTCTTATCAAAGTAACTAATTCATTTCCTCCTATATATTGAGAGGATTATTATGGAAAAGGTTAGAAGCAAACAAGGTTAAGAAGACATTGGAGAATTTGTGAAAGATTGTGTGAAGGACTGATGCTACAGCAGCTAAAGAGCTACAGCAAGGTTATCAAAGGTGGTTGATCTTCTTCATACAAGTGAGCAAGTGTGTGCGTTAGAGCCAAGGGCCATCGAAAGGAGGTTTGCAACATCAAGGCTCAGGTTGTAAGCTTTTCTTTCTATCAATATAATACAGTAATATGTCCCTTTCCCATAAAGTTAATTGTACTTTATTGTATAATTCCTTGATCATATGCATAGATTGATTGTTGAATATATTAAGATGTTTTCACTTCGATTGGTTTGAGCTGTTCTGGTCTGGACTTCACAAGAGCATTGGAGAGAAGCTGGTACAACAAAGACCCAAGGAAGCGATCATAAGGTATGCTCATGATTCTTGCCTCCTAGTTCATTCAACAATCTAAATCTAGGGAAAGAGTATTATTCTGTCTTGATTTGTTCTAGATCCAGGTGGATCTAGGGAGATCGGTTTGTGTCTGCAGTTATGGATTTATCCTATAACAAAATTGGTGACTCCACTGGGGAATAATCCCATTTTTTGGTGGCTTTTTGTATTTTTCTGTGGCCATTTTCTTTGATTTCATTTTTCTCCTGTCCTATCAGTCTCTGAGTCTTCAGGATATCCTGATAGACAGTCTGGGTCCAGAAGCCTTTTTGAAATGTGCTTCATTTTTCAATTTTTTGATTAAGTTCAGGAATTCTCGCACTGCGTCTCACTGCAGCCTGCAAGAACTGGTGTAGTTCGCACCCTGCTCATAGGGTCCAGTGTGAGGTGTTCGCACCTTGCTCAAAGGTTGCCTGCGAGAATCTATGATTCTCACACTGTGTAATACTGCTTACCTGTGAACAAGATTTTTTCAAAATTTTGAAATTGAGTTTTGGTTTTTTCAACTGCTCAGATAAGTTGGAATACCTCCCATTGGTTTCTTGGACTGTTGATTGATGCATTTTTTCTTCGGTTTGCATGTGTGAATAGTCTTAGGGTTTCTAGGCTTTTCTTGCCATTTGTGGCTTGATTTTCATTTCTCGACTCTTCTGGAAAAACCATTCTCTCTAACTTCAGATTCTGAATGTGTTAGATTTGTTGGGATCCAGTGATTGGTTGAGAATTAAGTTTACTTGGTTTTCTCATTTGTTTATGGTTTGAAAGAACATTTTCATTTTCTTTGAGAAGACTTTTTGGTTTGTTCTTTGTTTTTTCTTTCGTTGAAAGAGTTGATTGGGTTGTTATTGATTGATTCTTTGTGAGTTGATTTTCTACTCTCTCATTGATATAGTGCGAGTTCTTTTTGGAAAGTGAACACAAATTTTTCTTTCATCAAATTTTTTTTGTCATTTACAAAACATTGAAAATCAAATTTTAGAGATTGTTGAAGCTTTGAAAAAGAGAAACATTGAGATTAGTCATTTGATAACTGATTGTTTGCATTGATATTTGGAAGGAAATTTTGCATATAGTTCGTGGTTGATTTGGAAAATTTCTCTCTCTCCCATATATAGGATTCATTGAAAGGAAAGTGATACATTTAATTTTCATTCTTGCATTATTTGGGTTAGAGTCATACACACATGAGTTTCATTTCCGTTACCTTTGAGTAAACAACAGCCCTTAAAAACATTGCGTAATCTTAAAATTTATCTAGTAACTCTGTTCTAGGGCTCTTTTACACCAACATTTAGTTAGGCTAGTGCTTTGGAGTAGGAAGAGAGATACACTCTCCAAAAGCTCAAAACACACAATAGCATCTTGAGTTAGGGAGTGTTAAATTCCATTTGCAGCATATTGTCCTGGGAAGCCCTTCTAACACAAGGGTCAAGCACTAGGTCGCATTGGTGTTAGCAGAGTTACTCACCCTGCTTTGTTGACATCAGTGTAGAGATTGCACGTATTATGGGGGTCACTCTGAGGTATACCCACAATGATGAGTGGAAGCCTTTTGAGTTGATTTCGGGCTAGATACCCTACCCTTGCGTGTGGATCGGACTGTCGACTGTTCCCCCAGGCTGTACTGTTGTTTGTGGTGACCTTAGTGGCCTGTATCTCTAGGTTCTTACCCAAGGTGACTGTGGAGGGGAAAGTCTTCACGGTACCTGGAATTGACGTTGATCAAACTCACTTGGGCTCCTTGGAGGGTATACCCACGATTATGTGTGGGAGCTTGCACCAGGGTGTAAGTCCGTTAAGTAGGTCGTCAACGTAACTTTTCCATCCTAGCCCCGCCCCTTCTCGTCTCGTGGTTGCGACGTTGGATTTCATCACCAACTAGTGGCTTCGATATTAGAAGGTTTTGTTTGCCTGGTGATGGTGTCCTAGATTTTGTTTACTAGTGTGTGTTGTTTGTTTCTCACAGTTAACCTTAAGAATTTTCTCGCGAAGCTTGTCACTTCTTTACAATTTCTCCCCCATGACGTTCATGTAGAATGCAAGTTTTATCTCCAGAGCATCTGGACAATCCTCAACCTTCTCCTACCGGTACACCTGAGGGATCTCCTCGCCAGAGTGAAGTCCCAGTTGTTACCCCACCACATGGGGAAAAAAGTGACGTTCCAGTTGTCACTACACCACCTCCAGAAGTAGAATGAACTGACTCTCTAGAATATTTTAGAGTTACCAATACTAGAGAGGACTATCGCATTCGCCGTGGTGAACGACCTTTTGTGCGTTTAAATTCTTCCGATGAAGCCATTGTTACATCTTCTGAATCAACCATTGGGCCTTCTCCCGGTGTAGTAAGCCAAGATCCTTTTTGGTCAGGTAATTTCTGACGAGTCCTTTTTGGTACTGAGGCACCTATCGTCTATGAAATTAACCCTCCGGTGTCTCTTGAGACAGAAACTACACTAGAGACTACTACTTATCATTTTGTTCTTCCTCCCGAGATGGCCCATCTCACGAATAATACGAGTGTCCAAACCGGAATTACTTCACCTACTCTCGCTCCTATTAATACCCAGCGAATGCCTGAGGTCAATTCGACACTACCACCCGGTTATCATGCGTTGAATGCTTTGTTCAATGCTTCCAATCCAACACCTCCGCAAACCCCAGCCGTTTCTCCAGGTGGTCCTCCTTTTCCTGGGTACACTATTCCTGGTTTTATTCCGACTCTCCCTCCTTTTCCTTCTGGCAATCCTAATCCTAGTGGCACTATCCCGACCGTGGCACCAAATGTACAGATTCCTGTGGGTGGACAAGGTGGTACGATTCAATTTCCTCTAATTGGTCAAAATCCAATTACTACACAACCTTCAGTTGGCGCACAACCTATGGTAGGGGGACCAACTTCACCTTTTGGACAAAACATACCTCCTGAATTGGCCCAGTATTGGAATCGGATTTTACAAAACTTTCCTCAAAATGATGGGGGGAAGCAAGCTATCCCTACTATAGGCCAACCCTATCCAGGTATACCTAATCCTATTTGGGGTCAGAGTCACAATACTCAACCTCAGGTCCCTACTCAAACTCAAGGTTACCATCCTTGGAATTACTATCCTCTCCAACCACCCCCGAATCAGTCAGTGTCTTCCCACTATGGGCAGACTGCTTACGGTCCTACTAGTTTGCCGACAGGGCTTCCACCCCAAAGCCACTAGTATCCACAGGTGAATAGGCAGTTACCTTTTCTTGCTACTTTGGACTTGCCAGATTTGTCTAGGATTCTGAATGATCCTATTCGTCACTCTCCCCAATGGCCCGTTATTCCAGCCAAGCTTCCATCGGACATTCCCAAATTCGATGGCAAGGTGGGAGAGGACCCGAACAATCACGTAATGACCTTTCATCTATGGTGTTCATCCAACTCTTTGATGGATGACTCTATTCACCTACGTCTTTTTCAAAGAACCCTTACAGGGTCTGCTACGAAGTGGTATATTGAATTGCCATGGGGCTTCTTCTCTAATTTCAATACTCTAGCTATGGATTTTCTTACACATTACCAGTTGCTGATCCGTTATGATACTGGGACTGAGATTTTAACTTCTTTTAAACAAACTAAAGGCACTCACATCTCGGATCATATACATGAGTGGAGATGAAGATGATGTCTCATCAAACTTGAACTCCCTGATCAGCTACTGGCCGAATGGTTCACGAAATCCTTTGTGAATGAAATTGGTAAAGACATTGCCATGGGTGGTGTCGTTACGGAGGAGCAGGCTATAAGTCGTTCCCAATACCTTGATCTCGTTTATTCGCAAACGGGAACACTTTACGATTTGCTACCTGAACTACCCCGTCCTAGTACTTCCATCACGTCGACTACTCCAGCTGCTTCGCATGCAGCTGATGGTGTGATTGGTACTACCCATACCCACTCACATTCTGTTTCAAATACAACCCCTAAATCTACATCTTCTAATGTTCAAAATGCTCTGTCTCCTGCCATTCCCGTCGGTAAAACCTCCGAGGTAAACGTTGTTCAATCTACCCCGACCGGTAAAGGTAAATCTAAAAGGGGAGAGGCAAGAATAAGGAGGGAAAGAATAATAATCCAACAAAACAAACTAAAAATGCTCCTGTTGAAGATCGGGATAAGCGCAAACCATGCTACCCTTGCCTTATCTGTGGTGACGATCACTATATGAAGGATTGTTCTCGACGTGCCGAAGTTACTAAGTTCCTTCAAGGGATGCCAAAACCATCTCCGCCGGCAGTCTTGTCCCAACCCTTCCCAGCTCAACAACAGGCTCAGTTAGTCATCCATGACCAACCATCTACTTCTACGAAATCATATGTTTTGATGTGTACTGGTGATTCGAAGCAAAACGACGTTGCAATCGCAACTAGAGCCAAAGATTATTCTCCATCTAAGGAGAAGGTTGACTATGTACCTCCTGCTTTGGTACAAATCTCTCCCCCAACTCCACCTACAAATGGTCCTCTTCATCTCGAATGACCAAGCCTTGATACAGTCATATGACCCCCTAAAGGTGTTGTTCGCAAGTTGGCTTTCAATCCTCATGCTCGTGTGGCCCAGAACTACAACATTGTATAAGATCTGGCCCAGGCACCTTCAGCGATGTCAACCCTTGAAGTCCTTCAGTCTTGTCCTGCACAACGGAAGGCTTTGTTGAAAGCTATAGGTGGAATTGACCCAACATATACGAATTTAATAGTCTTTGACTTGGAAGATCATATTCCAAGGTTACCCCCTTAGCTTGCATTTCAAATTCAAGTTGTTGTCTCTGACAAGAACATTTTTCGAACTGTTATCGATGAGGGTGCCTCTACGTGCGTAATGTCTCTTGCTTGTTGGAAAGCCATTGGCTCTCCTCCCTTAAATGAATCACAAAATACTCTGAAATCATTTAATGGTTCTGGTTTTAAGACTTACAGTGTTCTTCCATCATTGCCCGTTACTCTAGAAGGTAAAACGGTCCAAGTTGAAGTGGAAGTCTTTGACGCTCCCCTCGATTATAATATTCTCCTTGGTCGTAGCTGGATAGATTCCATGCGCGCTGTTGTGTCAACACTTTTCCGTGTTGTACATTTTCCTCATCAAGGAAAGGTTGTTACAGTTGACCAACTTGCCTTCTTTAATTCTGATACTCGTACTGGCAATGTGTCATTTATAGCTAAAACCCCATTGGGTTATGAGAATGTCGGGGTAGGCCTTTTAAAGGATTCCTCGTTAATGGGTACCTTTCCCATTCCACCACCCGATATTCCACGCCTGTCAGTTCCTTCTATCAATATGATCTCCACTGTACCTCATGAACTTCCTGCGTCACACGACCCTTGGATAGTCCCTGACCCAGGGGATCATACTCGTTTCAGTGACGTCATGTCGTTAAGTCCGGTTGAGTCGGCTTATCATGCCATTCAATCGGGAACACCTTCTACCTCTTCTCTTGAGAAGTTGTCTCCTGATCCTTTTCATGTTGTTTTTCCTACTGACGAGATGATCATGTCTATCATGGAAGACACTCCTTGGGACGATGGGCATCATCGTTCCATACTCTTTTTGGAACAACACACTCTCGAGAACTACCAACAGATTTCGACTCCGTCGACCGTTGTCATATCGACCGTTCCCGGATCTACACATGATGTGTTTGCCAAAGGGAACCTCAGTAATATATCTCCCACAATTCCCATTGATATATCCGTTAAACCTGGGATAGTTGAAAATGTTCATATTGGAGCTTCGTGTTCTCCAGAGGAAATTGTCACTTATACATCTCTGTTCAAAGAATTTCGTGACATATTCGCATGGAGTTACGAAAAGATGCCCGGTATCGACCCTTCTATTGTTGTGCATGAGATAAAGACATACCCCGGAGCTAAACCTGTCCGGCAGTGCCTACGTCCTGTACACCCACGTAAAGCGGCAACTATTAAGCTTGAGGTTGAAAAACTTCTCAAAGCCGGCTTTATTTATCCCATGGCTCTGACAGAATGGGTTTCCAACCCTGTTCCAATCGATAAGAAAGGTGGCAGTATTCGTGTATGTGTTGATTACAGGGATATTAACAAAGCCTGTCCAAAAGACAACTTTCCAACCCCTTTCGTTGACCAGATTGTTGATGACTGTGCCGAAAGTGAAATCTTTTCTCTCATGGATGGTTTCTCCGGCTATAATCAAATTAACATCGCTCCCGAGGACCAATATAAAAATGCGTTTATTTGTCCTTGGGGTACTTTTGCCTATAGGAAACTGCCCTTCAGTCTTAAGAACGCTGGCGCGACGTTTCAACGTGCTATGTATTATGCTTTTCACGATATAAAGCATATCGTTCAACCCTATTTGGACGATTGACCAGCTCACTCTTTACGTCGAGTCAATCACCCCACGCATCTCTGAGCTATTTTCGTTCGTTGTCGGTTCTATCGTATTCGTTTAAACCCTCACAAATGTCTTTTTTGCATAGAATCCGACCGTCTTCTAGGTTTCATTGTTTCATGGCAAGGGATCAGGGTAGATCCTCTTAAGGTTGAGGCAATTCTTAATCTCCCTCCTCCTTCTACATTGCGTCAGTTGCAAAGTTTGCAGGGGAAAGCAAACTTTCTTCGTCCTTTCATTCCTAATTACGTCAAGATTACTCGTGGTTTCACCCGGCTACTAAAGAAAGGTTCAGACTTCATTTGGGATACTATTGCTAACAATTTGTTTGAGGCTTTGAGGTTATCCCTCACCCGAGCTCCGCTTCTCTTTCCTCCTGATTATAGTCGTGATTATTTTCTTTATCTTCCTGCCTCTGAGTATACCATCGGCATGGTTCTGTTCCAAGAGGATGATTCGCATGATGAACATGTTATTTATTACTTGAGTCGAAGTCTCACATCCACGGAGATCAAGTATCAACATGTTGAGAAACTAGCCTTGGCTGCCGTTCAAGCAGTTCAACGTTTTCGACATTATATCCTCTCAAGGAAAAGTACTGTGATTTCTCATTGCAACCCCATGCAACATATTTTGACACATCAATTGCTGGGGGGAAAATACTCCAGGTGGATTGTCATACTCCAAGAGTTTGACTTGGAATTCGATCGCGCCACATCTAAGAAATCCTTAGTTTTCGCTCAGTTGATATGTGATTTTCCTCACTCTGCCGCGGAAAATGTAGCAGTAGATTCATTGCCCAATGAATCACTTTTTCTTATTAATACTGATGATATTTGATATGGGGATATCGTTATATATCTCCAGACCCAGACTTTTCGTCCTTCTTTATCTAGTTTGGAACAACGTCGCATCCATTATCAAGCACGTCAATACATCATCCTCGGGGATACTCTTTACCATTGAGGAATTGACTTTGTCTTTCGACGTTGTCTGACGTTTGATGAAGCCGAGAAAGCTCTAAATGACTGCCATTCTGGAGCATGTGGTGGTCATATGTCTGGGTATGCTACTGCCCAGAAGATCTGACGCGCAGGATATTTTTGGCCTTCCTTGTTCAATGACTGCATTACTGCCGTACAGAAGTGCCATGCCTGCCAGACCTATAATCAGAAAATTCAGTCGCATCCTGCTCCTCTGCAGCCTGTGGTCTCAGTTGGTCCTTTCGCGAAATGGGGCATTGATTTCATGACATGTCACCCTCACTCGGCCAGGGGGCATGGTTACATCATTGTAGCTGTTGATTACTTTACAAAGTGGGCCGAGGCGATGACAACATTCGATAATACTGGAAAGACTGCGGCGTTGTTTCTTTTTAACCATGTCATAGCTCATTTTGGTGTTCCTCAAGCTATTGTTACTGATCACAGTAGTAATTTTAGGAATTTCATGATGTCTGAACTTACAGAAAAGTTGGGTCTTCGTCATGAGAACTCAACCCCCTATTATCCACAAGCTAATGGCCAGGTTGAAGCCATAAACAAAGTTCTTATAACTATGCTTCGACGGATGATAGGAATTCACAAAACAAGCTAGCACACGATGTTGTTTTCAGCATTGTGGGCTTATCGGACATCTGTCAAATCCGCTACGGGGTTTACGCCTTTTCAATTAGTCTATGGTGTGGAAGCCACTCTTCCAATAGAATTTGAGATACCTTCTCTGAAGCTAGTTGTCGAACTCTTACCCAATACTTCTGCTGAAGAAGAACGTCTGTTGTATCTGATGCGATTAGACGAGACTCGACGTGGGGCCACTCTCATAATAGAATCCCAAAAGAAATGTGTCAAAGCGCAGTATAACAAGCATGTCAAGCCTCACGTTTTCTCTGAAGGTGATCTTATTTTTCATTATGAACAGGATCGAGATGTCTTAGGAGATGGGAAGTTCGAGCGAATGTGGCGAGGTCCTTATATTGTTCGTCGAGTTTTGGATAAAGGAGCATATGAGCTGGTTGATTATGATGGTATCCCTTTGAGTGAACCCAGGAATGGGTTGTACTTGAAGAAGTATTATTTATAAGTCATTTGTGCACAAATACTTGTATTTTATGTATCATACTTTGCGTGTGTTACTTTAGTTTTCTTTTGACGTTATCTGGTCTCTGCCCTTATGTGACGTTGTGTTTGATTGCCAAATGTCGGAGTCTTCGCTACCCTATATTGGCTTCGCTGATGGTGCTAGCCGTAGTACTCAGAACCTAGCTTCTGTTGCGTGGCAAATCTATGCCCCTACAAACGAACTTGTATCTTTAAGAGGTGTATGCCTCGGCCGTGCGACCAACAACATTGCAGAGTATAGCGCCATTATTGAATTATTGGTTGATTCTATCTCGCTTGGAATTCGTCATTTGGTTGTGCGACTTGAATCGCAGTTCGTAGCACTACAGCTAAGTAATATCTACTCTATTTGAAGTCCTACTTTGTTACGGGTGTATTTGCGAATTCGCCTCTTGGAAAGGTATTTTGATCATATTGAATATCAACATATTCCTAGACGTCTTAATACATTAACAGATGCTTTAGCTAATTATGTATTGGACATACATTTGAACCATTTATAAATCAAACACATTAAAATTCATGCAATATAAAGTAAATCGGTAGAAGCCATCTGTATATATAACAATCAAAAGAGTTTGTTTTTTACAAAAAGTTTGTCCGAAGACCAAAATATCAAAAATTGAAGATTATAGCTTCTACAAAGTGACGTCATGGATGACCTTCATGGTAACACACTACGGCCCTAGCTACCCTACAGAGCAATCAACCCATAGTTGCTGATACCCCTACAGTGTGACGTTGATCGCGTCATGGAATCTCTTCCAGAGTCATATCTAGAATGTCTGCTGTCAGACCCTCTAAATTATGTTCCACTATCTGATAGTCTTCGGCATACTATGGTACTGCTGCTGCTACCTCTCCTCACCTCTGGATAGGAGAACTGCCAACAGGTCTATACTGTCCAACATCTGTGTTATCAATAAAAAAATTTGTGTTAGTCTTTGGATAATCAATATAAAACAAAAACATTGGAATATTATAGAAATTCAAAAACATTTAAAAAAATTATTACCGAGGTCTCCCCACTGAGCGTCTTCAGGCAGTGCTAGATCCGGATCTCCTTGGAAATCCAACCCGGCATAGGCGTAGTCATCGACCATCAACATCTGGTTACGGAGCCAATCAAAGAAAATATCATCATATTTGACGATTGGTCCTGCCATGTGCCGGGCCATAAGCTGACACCATCTAAGCATGCGTGGATCCCTAGGACCCAGTAGGTTCCACTCTGCCTGTAGTCAGAATACAGGGACCCTCTCAAGGAAGAAGGACACTAGTAAAGATCCATATCCAAATTGTTTCAGTTCACCTCGCCTGCACTTGGTTAGTTGTCTTTTGATACTGCGCAACACTGCATCAGCCCAGTTAAAGACTCGGGGCTCAGTACACTCGATGGCATACTGGAAATAGATCTGTAATGCCATATGGGGAGCATAACTCTCAGCCATCCGAGCAATCGTAAAGAGAATAGTGCGGAGAGTCAAGTCTGTTACTCCCCAGATCGCCACTTTCCCTTTCTTTCTTTTGACCTCGGGTACGTAGTATTGATTGAAATATTCACTCATTTTTAACCCGCCACCTCTGCTGCCAATCAAACTGACATGAGACCCGCACCTAGATAATCTGGTCAAGAAGTATATGTCCTCTATGTCAATGGCTAATGTGTGAGCTCCTACATTGAAAACTTGCTGGTCTGGATCCCACATACGGACTAGATACTCCAGTAATCGGACTTGGGCCCTCATGCCCGGGATACGGAAGTATTTTAAGAGACCACAATCTCTCAATGCAGCTATGGTGGGAGGATGATTCTCGGCATTTGCATTATCCACCTCATGTTCTCGTTCCCGCCACTCCAGCACCATGATTGTTAGTCAAATACCTGCACAAGGAACATAAAGGGTGGATTAGTGATTTTATTCATGATTTAGATCTTTTCCATTGGATAAACATTTAAAAAAAAATTGAGTTCTGCGCTGCTCGTAGGTGCCTTATTATACACAGTGTGAACCCCTCGCAGGTGGCTCAAATCTTGCCTGTGAGAAAGTATCATTCTCGCAGGCCCCGTATGGGCAGCCTGCGAGAATTCCTGCGCGCATGTAGGGTTCAAAAACCACTTGAAAATACAAAAAAATTAACCAATGAAATCAGAAATTTAAACCATGAAAAGATCAAGCAAGAAAAGATTACCGTAATGCTGCAGACGGCTCGTCAAATGATCTCTCGTAGCTCCCGAAAATCAACGCCGAAGTCGGAGGGTAAAATGGGGGTTTTTGTAACTCAATAGTGAAAATGTGAAATGATATGGTAACAATGTGTATTTACTCATTTAATTTACTTTTTACTATGTCATTTTTGGTTTTTTATGTTTATCTATTGCTTAAACCTAATTACTAATATAAAAATGAGTGTGGTGACTTGCAGGTGTGAAACATCGATGATTACAAAAAGGATATGGACATATTTTTCTCCGTCATGGTGTTATTCTGGTTGTTTTTTGTGGTTTTTACATAAAACCTTGAGCATCGTTTTTGTCCGTTCTTACGCTCGTAAAAACAAGAGAACGTGATCGAGCATAGTTTCATCTATTTTTTGGGCTCAACAAGGTTATACGAAAAAGGGACCCCCCTTGGAGTCTTCTTTAAGCTCTTTTCAGACTCTCTAAACATGAAAAGATCGCCGAGCGACCTTGCTATTTTCACGCTCGCTAAAGTGTTTGAAGTACGCGTCTGGTGAGCGATAATTTATCTCTTTTTCGGTCTCGTCCAGACTATCTTACGAAAAACGAACTGAGAGAGTTATCTTTTAAGTGTTTTTCCAAACTCTATAATCTTGAAAAACCTTCGAGTTTACTATCTCTGGACTCGTTAAACAAACATTGACAGACCCGTAATGGGACCGAACCACTCCTTCTTAGGGTTCGTTAAAAATACTCCGAGGGAATCATCTGAAGGATGAGCTTATATCAACAAGCATATGTGATCCTCTTCAAGCTTGCGTAAAAATAAAGAGGTACTTGCCAGAAATGGTGGGGGAAAATTTGGGAAAGGGATATGTTTCATCTTTGTATTAATTGGCAGTAAGTGTCGCTCTTGAACATGACACCCCCTATTCATCATTTGAAGCTGGTTTGGGAAATCCATTTGTCTCTTATTCGATTTGCTACAAGGTCATTCCATGTGTTGTCTTTGAGTCAATGTTGCCAAATCATTGGTTGTGTCATTCATATGTTCAAGAGAAGTCCACCTAAAACCTATATTGAGTCGGCCATCTGAAGTTGTCCATTCTCTCTGAGTCGACCTTCCTTGCATCCAGTTCAATCTGCAAAGTGCTTTGTTTCACCTTCAAACTATGTTACTCATTTCATGTCATTGATGGGGGATACATCAAGGCCCTCCTGTGACGAGTTTTGTTCTGTCGACTTCAGCTCATTATCCAGAATCAAAACTTAGAAATTATTTAGTACCTTGTAGCTTGCATGCCTCAATGGCAAGTTTCCTCGCTTTTGATAGTGGGTTTACATCATTGACCCCTGATCGAGAGATTCCGTCGAATGTTCGACATCAAATCATTTATTCACATTCGATGGATTGTGTTATGGTACCTTGGGATTCATTGACATCAATGGTGATTTCCCTCGCACTTGTTAACGGTTTTATCATTGACCGGTAATCAAGTGGTTTCTACCATGTTCGACTTCAACACATGTAATCACATGGATAGATTTGTACTTTGGGGGATGAGGTTGAAGACCCTGGATATTATC
>ML785427.1:279145-299114 GCA_009831015.1 Picea engelmannii
CGATCATAAGGTATGCTCATGATTCTTGCCTCCTAGTTCATTCAACAATCTAAATCTAGGGAAAGAGTATTATTCTGTCTTGATTTGTTCTAGATCCAGGTGGATCTAGGGAGATCGGTTTGTGTCTGCAGTTATGGATTTATGGAAAAGGTTAGAAGCAAACAAGGTTAAGAAGACATTGGAGAATTTGTGAAAGATTGTGTGAAGGACTGATGCTACAACAACTAAAGAGCTACAACAAGGTTATCAAAGGTGGTTGATCTTCTTCATACAAGTGAGAAAGTGTGTGTGTCAAAGCCAAGGGCCATCGAAAGGAGGTTTGCAACATCAAGGCTCAGGTTGTAAGCTTTGATTTCTATCAATATAATACAGTAATATGTCCCTTTCCCATAAAGTTAATTGTACTTTATTGCATAATTCCTTGATCATATGCATAGATTAATTGTTGAATATATTAACTTGTTTTCACTTCAATTGGTTTGGGTTGTTCTGGTTTGGACTGCACAAGATCATTGGAGCGAAGCTGGTACAACAAATACCCAAGGAAGCGATCATAAGGTATGCTCATGATTCTTGCCTCCTAGTTCATTCAACAATCTAAATCTAGGGAAAGAGTATTATTCTATCTTGATTTGTTCTATATCCAGGTGGATCTAGGGAGATCGGTTTGTGTCCGCACTTACGGATTTATCCTATAACATGCATCTCTCGGACAACACAAAGACCGTGGATTGGTACCTGTATCAAAACCATTCCGAGATCAGAGTATACGGGTGCGAGTTGGCACCCTATAAGCTGCCCAAATATGTGTCGGTAAGAATCTTTGCTTTAGAGTATATAAGACAAATCATGAATTCAGATGACATCCATTTTTTATCATTGAAGAAAAAGAAGCATCTTGGAATCAAGGGGCAGATTGGCTCCTTCATTTGCAACAGTCTGGGCGCCGAGGAAGAAGTCGACAGGATGTTGAAAGAAATGAAGTTCTTTATGAGCTTCCCATGGCAATATGATCCATGTGGGATCATCTCAGAAATGTGGGTGAAGAACAAAAACATCCCGTATGTTCATGTGTCCAAGCCCGAGATTGAAAAATTCACCAATCAGACAGTGTGGGTGCCTGACACCTTGGTCGAAGTGGAACAACAGGTTCCCCCAACCACTGTGCCACCAACTACCACGCCACAGGTCCCTAAGGAAAAAATTCCTCGACAAGAGTTATCTCCGCCTGTCACGGAGGTATCGTCTGAAGAGTTCCAGTTGCACACTAAGAGGCCCAAGAAATTTCCAGTTCCCGGTCCGGCTGGAGAGAAAGAAACTCCACCCACCACAGTGACTAATTCCGTGATTCCACCCTTCGGTTCGAGCATTCATAAGGACATCACCCTAGTAGTACCAAAGAAATCCACAGACTCCCCACTGGACACTCAGCCAGGCAAGACGGGGCCCAATTTGAGCATTTTTGAGAAGTACGAGCTGATCAAGAAAAAGAAATAGACCCTTACTAGCAGTACTTACGCTCAATTCCGGAAGCAGACGTCGACTGCACAGCATAGGCTGTTGTCTGCATTTGACACAGAAAAAGGCAGGATGCACATGGCCTTCCTCCAGGCATAGGTGCCAGAACCCAAGGTAATCACAGACTACAAGAGAGCCACCTTCGAATTCCAGACGAAGGATGTGCACCCAACAGATCAGATGGATATGCACAAGCAGACAGGGGAGATGGTATTCCATACATTGGCACATGCTTCCGCTTCTGCAGCAAAATTATAGGTGTCACTAAACGATGCTCAGACACAACTCAAGCTGGAGAAGATATCGTCCTTTGCGAAAGACAATAGAATCAAGACTTTGGAGGAGCTGGTTCTCAAGATCGGTTATGACCCTTCGAATGTCAAAGCAGCAGAGGATATGATAACAAAGAAGAATGTTGACATCACCTCCTTGAGAAAATAGCTGAAACTCCCGCCCACAGAGGACTCGCAGGCGAAGGAGATAGCAGAAAAAGAAGGCGAGAAAGATGAAATGCTTAAGCTGCTCATGGAGCAGAATGCACAGCTCAAAGAAATGGAAGCTGAAATGGAGAGATTATTAAAGGAGAAGGAGCAGATGAAGTCAATGGAATTCATTCCATTGAGTGCCATTTTGATTTTAGGAGCAAGCATTGTATCAGTGACACAAATCCCATCCGCAACTCCATTAACATCACAAGAGGGGACAGTCGACCTCGCCAGATCCATGGAAAAGATGAACCTGCAGGAGACAGAGATCAGCAGGCTTAAAAAGGAAGTTGAGAACCTCCAGGAACTTAAAAATTCCTTCCAGACCAGTCTCTCCAAGGAAAAACAGGTAACAGAACAGCTCAAGCAGGAGTTACAGCAGCTCCGAAGACTGCTCAAAGTCATTGTGCCTAGTCATCTCAGATGGGAGGAACTCTACGATCTGCTTGATTAGCAGATGAGTTGTCCAGGTCCAGTCACATGTCCAGTCAGATGAGGTCGTGCAAAAGGCTTCCTCAACGGTCTACCCAGAAATCAGCGTGCAGTTTCACCGAGTCATCAAGCAGTTCCTAGATTTAGGAGATTTGTTAAATTTGTTAGGCTAAAAATAGAATTAGCACGTCCTGATCATTTATGACAGGAACATTTGTAAGTTGAGTTATAAATACTTCACCTTTCGAAGTATTGAGGGTTGTTGATCTTCACGCCCTGACGCTATCAGACTGTAACATTTTTGAAGAGATCTTCCATTAATAAAGAGGAGGCACTTTTACAGGATTCTTGTGTGTATTCACTGGTGATTTTATTCTCTAAAGTTGAATGTTATTCTTGCTTTGTGATCATATTGTTTTCTGAAACTAATCTATAAGAGTAACGAATGTTGCAGGATTTATCTTAGATACCCTGTTTCTGACTCGAAAGATTTTAGTGTTTATCTTCTGTTTTTTTCAATTAAGGAATTCTTAACTGCTTCTTAGTTGAAATTATCTTTCTTATCTTTTCTTTTGTCCATCATCTAAGCCATTAAAAGATCCAGTGAGTATATTATCTCACCCTGTATAAGTCTTCCTTCATGTTTCTGGTTGTATTTCATTTTTATTAAACACAAACCCCATAGCCCAATGCATATGTAGACTGTCTCAACCAAATCAAAAACACTTTGACAACAAAACATACCTATTTATTTACCTAGCCTAATATCTAAAATTGAAAACATAGCTAAATCATATAGAGAGATCCCTCTCTGAAGTTGGAAGGGCTAGATCCCAGCTTCAAAAGTGGTTGCATAAAGTTACCTTTGTAGATTTCTTATGTTTCAACCTCTAGGAAATTTACTAAGTGCTAACATAGTGGCGACTCCACTGGGGAACAGAACTAAAATTGATAATTTCATGTTTTCTTTTCCCTAAAAAGAAAGTTCAAATTTAAGAAGAAGGTAATGTTTAGAGGTTGATTAAACTTTGTACATATTATTTTCGGATTCACAAAACTAAAATATATATATATATATATATATATATATATATATATATATATATATATATAACCAGAAAGAATTCTGGCTCCCAAGAAAGTCTATACTCGATCTCATCCAGATCCAAAACCTGCGAAAGTAACAGACAATCCAGAGCAGATGCTCAGGAAAAAGACCATTGCTGAAATTTTGGTAAGTCATATTCCCATTCATAAGTTCCCTTCTTTTTTATAAAAACTTGTCTCTTCTCAAAGCCCCGATATTGACACCTGTTCCGGTCAAAGCCTGTCTAGGTCCAAGTCAGGTAGTTTTGTCACTGAAATCATTTTCGACCCAACCATCTTGCAACCCCGAACCCCTGAAGTTCTATCTCCCACTATTAATCAGCAAACCACTCCCTCGGTGCCAGCCAGACCTTCTTCGTCCTCGCCTTCAGTCGCTACCTCACCGAACATCCAGGTTGTCGTACCACCTCCTCCACTCATCATGGCAGCCAGATACACTCCCTTGGTGTTGGCCACACCTCTCCATGCTATGCCTCAAGACTACCAAACTAGACTCCCACAGTTCGATGCAACAGGACCTTTGAAATCCCAACAACATGTTGACAAAATGAATGATTATTTTGACCTACAAGAAGTTGATGAGGCTGACGTTCAAATGAGATTGTTTGCCCAAAGTTTGACAGGTGACGTTAAGAAATGGTACAAAGATTTACCAACTGCCTCAATCCCTGACCTTGTTTCTTTTCAAAGGAATTTTCTCGACAGATGGGAGGTAAAGAAAAACCCTCTCCAAATATTGTCAGAATACAAGAATATAAGAAGAAATCAAGGTGAGACAGTACAAGATTACTGCACCCGTTTCAACAACCTGTACAATGCAATCCCAACTGAAATCAAACCTCCACAGGGTCTGTCATTGATTAAATTCCCTGATGGATTTGATGCAGACATGTCATACCAACTAAGAGAAAGAAATTCTACCACCCTGGAGGACATGCAGAAAAGTGTTATTAGTGTGGAGGCCAATTTGTTGGCAAAAAGAGCACGACAGAGATTAGAGAGGAGGGTTACGATTAAAGAAGAACCTTCCACGTCAAACTCCGATTCCAAATTGGATTCTTTGGCCAGAGCAGTGGAAAGAATGATGGATAGGCTCACTGTGTCAGAAAGAAATCCTCCGAGAGATGACCCACCAGCTCCTCAAGTCCGAAATCCTAACTTCAAGAGAAACCCTCCTCAAATCAGACAGAGAGATCCTAGGGATCAAAGAGAGAAGAGAGGTCCAGATCAGTAGATCAGACCTCCCTTGCAAGAAAATTATGCTGATGAAGGGGGGGAGGTGATTGAGGAGCTATAAGATACTCACATAAATGTCATGGGAATTCACGACAACGAAGCGATTTTCCTTACCCAAGAAGAGAAATAACTTTTTCTTCTCAACCAAACAAAAGTAAGTGAAGAAGATGAAGATGCAGAACAATAGGCATTCAAAAATGCCATTTTGGAGGTACACCGACAGTACAATCTGCGGAGTAAGAATATAGAAGGGAGTTCCGCAAAAAAGATGACTAAAACAAAGAAGGTAGTCAAAACCAACAAGACCTCCGAGCCAGATGCCGAAAAGATTCCTGAGAAGAGCACCGCCGATGCTCCCGTGAAGAAAAACATTACCATTCTGAAAAGGCCGTCGCAGCCCGAGGTTTCACCTATTAATTCACCAAGTACTTCTGAGCAGAAGAATATGGTGGACAAACCATAATTGATGAGCCAAGGCAGAGCCCCTACACCTTTCAGCCTTGAAGGGGAATTGGCCAAAGTAAAAATTCCCATCCCACTTACAGAGTTGATGAACAAAGACGGTTATCATTCACAGGTGATTAAAGCACTGGCCATTGAACCTGACATAGGCACGAAAGCCTTAACCATTGGATCAGCAAATCATTCAGACACTGTGAACCTTACTGATGATCAACCCGAGCCTCTTTTTGGACCCGAAGTAGATGGTCGAGATGATACTGGTGAGGTCGCTCCTTTTTACATCAGTCTAAATATACATGACCTTATCTTACACAACGCTATGCTTGACTCGGGTGCTTCCCACAATCTGATGCCCAAAGTAGTAATGGAGAAACTGGGACTGGAGGTCACCAGGCCTTATAAAGATTTACACTCGTTCGACTCCAATAAAGTCAGATGTATTGGTTTGATCAAGGACCTATGCATCACCTTGGTTCAGATTCCTGCAAAGAGCATGGTAATGGATGTGGTGGTTGCAGACATCCTGCCGAAGTATGGAATGTTGCTATCCCGGTCTTGGGGGGCTAAGTTGAAAGGAACCCTGCAGCTGGATATGTCTTATGCCACTATCCCAGTTTTCGGGCAACAAAGAAGGCTATACAGAGAAACATTGATGAAGTACATGGTTAGTAGCCAAAAAAAACCGCACAACTATCCCCTCTTCTCTGCACATTCTGATCTGGATTCTTTTATCTTGTACAATGATGGTGACATGGGAGAACAAGATACTCAGCTGATGGAAGATACATCTAGTCAAGACGAAGGCCAAGAAATCATTGAGGTGGCAAGGATGAAGAACGTGATAACTGAAGAGTTACCCACTGATTTCTGGAGCATGGATTTTGATGGGGCAGTGAGTAAAGAAAGAGCTGGAGCAAGAGTATGGCTGCATAATCACAGAAATAGGTACTCAGAAAACCATTCTTACAAATTAAATTTCCAATGCACTAACAATATTGCTGAGTATGAAGCCTTGATGCTCGGTCTGAAGCTTTTGAAAAGGGTTGGTGCTAAACAGATTATGGTAAGAGGTGACTCTGAGTTGATAATCAAGCAAATCAAAGGTGAGTATGCTACGAAACACCCATATCTTAGAGCCTACAGGAATGTTGTTCTCAATGCCCTTAGATGCTTCACTGAAGTTGACTTGCATGCAATGCCGAGGGGACAGAATATTCTAGCAGACGGATTGGCTACGTTAGCAGCCACCTGTAAGATTCCTTTCCTCTTGACTCGCCCATACACCGTCGAGGTGAAATGAAGACCAACCGTTCTCGACAATATTAGGTACTGGAAAGTGTTTGGTAATGATGATCAAATTGAAGACTTTCTGCAGTGTAAAAACGATTTTGAATGTACAAATATAGATTTAGAGAATGACGATGAAAATGTAAATAGTTCTGATTTTGAAATTGATAGTGTAAATACCGTAGATTCGGGAGAATTAGGCGATGACGAATTGGATGTTGATGTTTTACAGTTGAAAAACAATGTTTTTCCTAGAGGTCTAGTTCCTTTAGAGGACTTGTTTGATTTTAACGACGTAGCCAAAAAACCGAAAATTGAAGCCCATGGACAAGAGGTAGAATACTATAATATAGGGACTGAAGAGAAACCTAGGATATTCAAACTGTCTAAATCATTACCCCCAGAGAAAAAACTCAAATACATTGAGATGTTCAAAGAATATTCAGATGTCTTTGCCTGGGGCTATGAAGATTTGAAAGCCTATGATACCAGCATTATACAACACAGGATTCCAATAAAGGAAGACCAAAAACCGTTTAGGCAGAAACTTAGGAGGATAAACCCCAAGTTGCTCCCTCTGATAGAAAAGGAAATCAAGAAAATGTACGATGCCAAGATCATAGTTCCATTGCGTTTTTCCAAGTGGGTCTCTAATTTGGTCCCTACATGTAAGAAAACCAGGGAAATCAGACTCTGCATAGATTTCCAAAATCTGAATAAAGTATCCCTGAAGGATAATTACCCCTTGTCGAAAATGGACCACATCCTACAAAGGGTAGTCGGGTCCAGTCGAATTTCCCTGCTGGACGGTTTCTCGGGTTACAATCAGGTCTTAGTTCACCTAGACGACCAAGACAAAACCGCTTTCACCACCCCAATGGGGCACTTTCATGTATGTGAAAATGCCTTTTGGTCTGATGAATGCAGTAGCTACATTCCAGAGGGCTATGGATATCGCCCTCGTGGAAGAATCGGGTAAGTTTATTGTTGTCTATTTAGATGACGTAATTGTGTTTTCTCGATCTGATGATGAACACCTGCAACACCTTAGACGAGTCTTCAAGAAATGTAGAAGGTTTGGGATTTATTTAAATCCTAAGAAGATCCTTTTCAGTTTAGAAGAAGGCAAACTGCTAGGACACATCATATCCAAAGATGGAATCAAAATAGACCCTAGCAGAATTGAGGCCATACAAAATTTAGAACATCCAAGAAACCTCAAAGAACTACAGTCCTTTATCGGGAGAATTAACTTTCTACGAAGATTCATTCCCAATCTGGCAGAACTCCTCAAAAAAATCACAAATATGCTAAAAAAGGATGTAAAAATCAAATGGGACTCTGAGTCCAGAAAGTCTTTCAAACAAGTCAAACGAGCACTCACAGAAACCCCTGTTTTGATCAGTCATGATTTTACTAAGGATTTCTATCTCTTTTCTTTCGCTTCCGAACATACTATAGCAGCGGTGTTACTGCAAAAGAACAACAAAGGGTATGAACAACCCATAGCTTTCTTCAGCAAATCGTTAAGGGATGCTGCTCTGAATTACAAGATAATGGAGAAACAAGCTTTTTCTTTGGTAAAATCCATAAAAGACTTTAGGGTCTACATTCTCCATTCCCACACCATAGCTTATGTTCCGAATGCGGTAGTTAAGGACATTTTGACACAGGAAAATCTAGATGGAAGAAGGGGAAAGTGGATTGCTTTCATTTTAGAATACGATATAGAGATTAAGCCCACGAAACTAATCAAAGGTCAAGGCCTTGCTAAATTAATGGTTGAATCTAACTTCCATGCTCTTGACATTAATTTTCTAGATGTGGCAGATGAACAGGGCGAGATGGCGACTCCAAACGTGAGAGAGGTATTTCTCAACTCTCCATGGTACGCGGACCTTATATTCGTTTTGAAAAATCTACAAGCTCCCCCTGGTTTGACTAAGACCAAAGCTAGATTTTTAAAGTTGAAAGCCTTAAAATTCTGTATTCTAGAAGGAAATTTGTATTGGAAAGATACTGCAGGCATTTTATTAAATTGTTTACTGAAATATGAAGCTGATAAAGTGTTATAAGAGTTTCATGCAGGAGAATGTGGTGGCCATCCGAACTGGAAGGTAACAGCCAACAAAATACTCAGAGCCGGTTTCTATTGGCCCACCCTTTTTGCCGATGTGCATCAAAAAGTAACTGCATGTCATCAATGTCAGTTGTTTGAAGGCAAAAGAAAACTTCTCCCTCTACCTCTGAAACCGATCTTAGTTGAGGCACCTTTCCAGCAATGGGGACTCGACTTCATTGGAGAAATACACCCCCCATCCTCAGGCCAGCACCGGTGGATTCTCACTGCCACCGATTATTTCACCAAATGGATGGAAGCAGTACCAAGCAGGCAAGCCACTGACTCTGTTATTATCAAATTCCTTGAAAATAATATTTTGTCTAACTTTGGATGCCCTAGAAATATTATAACTGATAATGCAGCTGCCTTTCGGTCAAAGAAACTCATAGATTTCTGCAACCAGTATCACATTGGTTTGCGGCATTCCACAGCCTACTACCCTCAGGGGAATGGGTTAGCAGAATCTTCAAACAAAACCTTGGTAAATATAATCAAGAAAACATTGCAGGAAAACAAGAAATCATGGCACAACAAGTTGGTGTTCGCTTTGTCGGCTAACAGACTGACCACCAAAAGGTCAATTGGTATGTCCCCATATCAGCTGGTCTATGGTACAGAGGCAGTTTTCCCCACTTCTCTAGGAGTCCCTGTCATGAAGTTGATTCAAGATGTACAAGCTGAGCCAAATGATTCATAGAGAAGGATCAACCAGATGATCCACTTGTAGCAGTCTAGGGAGGACGTTTTCAATAAGACTCAGGTAATCCAAGAAAACATCAAGAAGATCTTCGACAAACAAACCAAGGAGGATGAATTTGAGCTGGGAGATTTGGTGCTGAGATGGGATGCCAGAAATGAAGACAAGGGAAAGCATGGAAAATTTGACAATCTGTGGACAGGACCATACATGATCCAAGCTTTCAGGGGAAACAATGCTTTCTTGCTAAACAACGCTGATGGGATAGATCTGCAAGGAGCACCTGTGAATGGAAGAATGCTAAAACATTATATGCCACCTCAGTAGAAGATTCGAGTTTCCACTCTCCATTGTACATACCATTTTAAGTTTCATTTTTCACTTGCATTTTTTGAGTGAACATTAGTCAGTTGGTTGAAGCCCGAAGAGAAGGCCATAAGCTGTTGATCATTGTTTTTCCATTTTTGAGAATAAAACCAATGAAGGCTACTAGGCAGAAATCTTCAGAATGATAGGAACCAGGATTCTTGGCACTTCACAGGGCAAGTACCATCCCCAGGTGGAGCCGTTGTTATCACCCTATAAGTTATAGGAATCAACTGGTGACTGGGATATTATCTGTCTCTAGTGTTCTGTTGACAAATGATTTTTCATTCTGCAAATAATTTGAAAAGAAAAAGAAAAAGAAAAGAAAAAGAAAGAAAAAAGAAAAGAAAAAAAGGGTATAAAATAATTACAATAAATCCCCATGCAATAATAGTAACTTGGTCCATACCTTTCAAGCATGGCCAAGTTCTTTTTAAATTTGATGTTAATAGGGTAGTGAATGATTTGGCTAAACAGTTTAATCTTAGCCAAAGTGTCTAGGTTAGATTAGTGAATAAATCTGGCCAGACTGTCTAATCTTGGTCAGATAGCCCCAGGGTAGAGTAAATTCTTAACCCGACAGTTTAATCTAGGTTAACTGTCTTAGGAAGATAGGTTAGGATGTAGGCTAGTTGCTTTATGGTTTCATTCCAATAAAACCAGCTTGATGTAAAATGTTGCACAATGTTTCAAATGCTTAACAGATAGTTTGGTCGAAGTCCCTTGGTGGTGTTTATTTGAAAATATGGGGAAAAAAACATAAAAACACTTTTATCCTAAGTTTTTCCCAGCGCATGTGCTTTTCCGCTCCCCATTTATACTCTCCGCATATACCAACGGTCTTGATCGCGACGCTCAGATCTACGGTGCACAGAGCATTCCGTACCCCCCCCCCCGACCGTTCTTCTTTTAACCGGGGGGGTTCCGGAATTGGTAATAAGACTTGTGCACATCTGGACGGCCCAGGCACGAGCGCTTAAATCAACGATCCAGATTGGATTCCAGAACCCCCCATCCATTCTGCCTTTAGCAGAGGGGAGGGGTCCGGAATGAGTGATAAAGAGTGCGCTTGGATCTACGGCTCATAAATAGGCGGGCAGATCAATGGCCCACAATGGATTTCGGACCCCCCCGGATGATCTATTTTTAACCGAGGGGGGGGGTCCGGAATAGTTATCTTCCTCTGGCGGGCCCCTTGTCATATGTGGCATAAATCTATTGGTCCTGAAGTCCCATCACCATATGCTATCTGACAGACCCCCGTCACTTATGGACGTCATTTTCCACTGGTTCCACTTGTCCCACTTGTTCCCGAGTTGTGTCCCATCCCATAACTGTTGTCAGTCCCCTACCCCTTTTCACTCATGACTAGCCCCTTATTGCAACTTTTACCTCCACTCCCTAGCCGCCACATCACCCGTTCGTATTTTTCAGCCACCGTCACCTGCCATCTCACCCCCAAGTGGCCTGTTGTCCATTTATTACTGGATAACCTATCCGTTATCCAGCTGACCTGTCTCCCGCGCCCAACCGACCCCATTTTTAAATAAAACTATCATATCTCTACTTTCGTTGTTCACTCGTCGCACCAGAGAAACTCTTAGCTTACTCCTCCATTACGCTCCACCGCCCTCATCCACAGTCAGTCGACCCCACTAACTTTGTGTTTATTATAGGTACCATTGCAGAAATGGCGCCAAAACCTAAACAAGCAGAAGGAGAAGAGAACTCGTTTCTCCTGCCTCATGTCGACCTGGACAAGATCCCTCTGGTCAATAAAGACAGATTGATTGCAGATACCAAATGAGATTTCGATTTTTCAGACCTCCAGTCATGGCTCAGGGAATTTTTCCTGGACCACAGCGATGAAATTGGACTCTGGGAGTCCAATTTGCCGCTTTACCTCTTTCCCCAGATCCACCATTTTCCCGAGTTCGCGCTTAAATGTCAAGCTCACTATATTCCTGAACAAAGAGCCGTCATCTCCTCGTCCAGAGACACCCTGTTCCTCATTACGCCCGAAGACATCAACCAGATAATGCAAATTCCCCGGGCCGACTCTGCGTCTCCTTTCAACCTAGAAATCCTCACAGAGTTGTATCAGAAGATGACTTTTCCCCAAAGAGCTCAAATATTCGAGCTTTTTCTTCCCACCTCCTCTTAATTCCCTTCCACAAATCCCCCTTACCCATCGTCCATGTTTTCCACTAAGGGTAACCAGGTCATTTCTTCCCTTTACACTTTGCTAGGGTACTATTCCGACCAGTGGGTAGATGAGCCCATTCTAGGTTTTCTATCCATTTTCTCCACTGATGAAAATCCCACTACCCAGTTTGATTTCAGCACCTTCTTGGCAGACAATATTCACGAACATTTCGTGAATTTTGGCACGGAAGGCATGTTCAGATACTCGTCTATACTGGCCTACATGTTTGTTTTCTATCAAGCAGATAAGTTTAGTTTTTCCATGCATAAAATGGACGCAGATGGAAGGCCTCAGCCAGTCACAGCATGGACCTCTTTGCTGAAGCATAACTCCATAGAATATAGCTTCAAGGCATTCATCGATCTGTTCTACCACCCGGTGGTGAGCATGTTGAGCGGCAGGCCCGAGCCTCGAATAAATGACAAAGTCCAGAGAATCCTGCATCTCTCGGACAACACAAAGACAGGGGATTGATACCTGTATCAAAACCATTCCGAGATCAGAGTATACGGGTGAAAGTTGGCACCCTATAAGCTGCCCAAATATGTGTCGGTAAGAATCTTTTCTTTAGAGTATATAAGACAAATCATGAATTCAGATGACATCCATTTTGTATCATTGAAGAAAAAGAAGCAACTTCGAATCAAGGGGCAGATTGGCTCCTTCATTTGCAACAGTCGGGGCACTGGGGAAGAAGGCGACAGGATGTTGAAATAAATGAAGTTCTTTATGAGCTTCCCATGGCACTATGATCCATGCGGGATCATCTCAGAAATGAGGGTGAAGAACAAAAACATCCCGTATGTTCATGTGTCCAAGTCCGAGATTGAAAAATTTGCCAATCAGACAGTGTGGGTGCCTGACACCTTGGTCGAAGTGGAACAACAGGTTCCCCTGACCACTATGCCACCAACTACCATGCCACAGGTCCCTAAGGAAAAAAGGGCTCGACAAGAGTTATCTCCACCTGTCACGGAGGTATCATCTGAAGAGTTCCAGTTGCACACTAAGAGGCCCAAGACATTTCCAGTTCCCGGTCCGGCTGGAGAGAAAGAAACTCCGCCCACCATAGTGACTAAGTCTGTGATTCGACCCTTCAGTTTGAGCATTCATAAGTACATCACCCCAGTAGTACCGAAGAAATCCACAGACTCCCCACTGGACACTCAGCCAGGCAAGACGGGGCCCAAGTTGAGCATTTTCGGGAAGTACGAGCTGATCAAGAAAAAGAACCAGACCCTTACCAGCAGTACTTACGCTCAATTCTGGAAGCAGACGTCGACTGCACAGCATAGGCTGTTGTCTGCATTTGACACAGAAAAAGGCAGGATGCACATGGCCTTCCTCCAGGCACAGGTGCCAGAACCCAAGGTAATCACAGACTACAAGAGAGCCACCTTCGAATTCCAGACGAAGGATGTGCACCCAACAGATCAGATGGATCTGCATAAGCAGATAGGGGATATGGTATTCCATACATTGGCACATGCTTCCGCTTCTGCAGCAAAATTACAGGTGTCACTAAACAATGCTCAAACACAACTCAAGCTGGAGAAGATATCATCCTTTGCGAAAGACAATAGAATCAAGACTTTGGAGGAGATGGTTCTCAAGATTGGCTATGACCCTTCGAATGTCAAAGTAGCAGAGGAGATGATAAAGAAGAAGAATACTGACATCGCCTCCTTGAGAAAACAGTTTAAACTCCCGCCCACAGAGGACTCGCAGGCGAAGGAGATAGCAGAAAAAGAAGGCGAGAAAGATGAAATGCTTAAGCTGGTCATGGAGAAGAATGCACAGCTCAAAGAAATGGAAGATGAAATGGAGAGATTATTAAAGGAGAAG
Source organism: Picea engelmannii (assembly GCA_009831015.1). Classification (NCBI taxonomy): domain Eukaryota; kingdom Viridiplantae; phylum Streptophyta; class Pinopsida; order Pinales; family Pinaceae; genus Picea; species Picea engelmannii. Next base: position 292,909 of record ML785427.1, read on the forward strand.
GAGCAGATGAAGTCAATGGAAGTCATTCCATTGAGTGTCATTCTGATTTTAGGAGCAAGCACTGTATCAGTGACAACAATCCCATCCGCAACTCCATTAACATGACAAGAGGGGACAACCGACCTCGCCAAATCCATGGAAAAGATGAACCTGCAGGAGACAGAGATCAACAGGCTTAAAAAGGAAGTTGAGAACCTCCAGGAAATCAAAACTTCCTTCCAGACCAGTCTCTCCAAGGAAAAATAGGTAACAGAACAGCTCAAGCAGGAGTTACAGAAGCTCCGAAAGCAAACAGTGGCAGGGAAGACTTTGGCTGAGGTCAAAGAGAACGTATGGATAGACATCACAAAGTCCATAAATGAGATATGGCCCATGATACAAATCATGTTTGAGCAGAATGAGTTGGTCCAGAGGAGCAAACAGGCTATTGAGAAGATCAGAGTAGAATTGGGGGAGATGCCAACACAAGCAAATGAGATCATCAAGTTCCTCAGTTCTAAGACCAGGGAAGAGCTGGAAGAGCTGAAGATCGAAGACAGAACAGAGACCATCCTTGAGGTCAAAAGAGTTCTGACCAAGAGAGGTCTAATGCTTCAGCTGGAAGAAAAGGTTCAGGTCATGGACCAAGGGGTGCAAAGGTTCTTCAACAAGATTGAAGCTCTCAAAAAGAAAGTTCTACTTGGTCTGAAGGTCATTAATGATAAACTGATGACACTTCCAGATTACAAGAAGAGATTGACTGAGGTATCTAAGAACAGTTCAAAGTTTGCTGGCATACAAGGGAGCATTACTGGAAAAGCATTCCTGGATGCCCTTCAGTGGGACATTAGTATCCAGGACGAGATTCGATACATATTCCTCACCAAGCCTACATTCGCCAAGTATACAGAAATGGACAAAGTGTATCGAAGACTGCTCAAAGTCATTGTGCCTAGTCATCTCAGATGGAAGGAACTCTGCGATCTGCTCGATTAGCAGATGAGTTGTCCAGGTCTAGTCACCTGTCCAGTCAGATGAGGTCGTGCAAAAGGCTTCATCAACGGTCTACCCAGAAATAAGCGTGCAGTTACACCGAGTCATCAAGCAGTTCCTAGATTTAGGAGATTTGTTAAATTTGTTAGGCTAAAAATAGAATTAGCACATCCTGATCATTTATGACAGGAACGTTTGTAAGTTGAGTTATAAATACTTCACCTTTCGAAGTATTGAGGGTTGTTGATCTTCACACCCTGACGCTATCAGACTGTAACATTTTTGAAGAGATCTTCCATTAATAAAGAGGAGGCACTTTTACAGGATTCTTGCGTGTATTCACTGGTGATGTTATTCTCTAAAGTTGAATGTTATTATTTCTTTGTGATCATATTGTTTTCTGAAAATAATCTATAAGAGTAACGAATGTTGTAGGATTTATCTTAGATACCCTTTTTCTGACTCGAAAGATTTTAGTGTTTATCTTCTGGTGTTATCAATTAAGGAATTCTTAGCTGCTTCTTAGTTGAAATTATCTTTCTTATCTTTTCTTCTGTCCATCATCTAAGCCATTAAAAGATCCAGTGAGTATATTATCTTGCCCTGTATAAGTCTTCCTTCATGTTTCTGGTTGTATTTCATTTTTATTAAACACAGACCCCATAGCCCAATGGATGTGTAGACTGTCTCAACCAAATAAAAAACACTTTGACAACAAAACAGACCTATTTATTTACCTAGACTAATATCTAAAATTGAAAACATAGCTAAGTCATATAGAGAGATCCCTCTCTGAAGTTGGAAGGGCTAGATCCCAGCTTCAAAAGTGGTTGGATAAAGTTACCTTTGTAGATTTCTTCTGTTTCAACCTCTAGGAAATTTACTAAGTGCTAACAGATCCAGAAGTAGACCCAACCTAGCTGATCCATTAACAGATTTATAGCAAGTTTACCATAAAATGCCAGCATAAGTAACGTAGGAAAGGCATCAAAAGAAGCTAAGGTGGTAAAAGCTTCTCAGTGAACACGGCCTATAATATGGTAAATCCATTGATAGATTTATAGCAAGTTTACCATAAACTACCAGCATAAGTAACGTAGGAAAGGCATCAAAAGAAGCTAAGGTGGTAAAAGTTGCTCAGTGAACACGGCGTATAATATGGTAATTACTGCAGGAACATTTTTATGAATGGTAAATCTTCTCTTATAGCATGGCATATTATAAGGAAAATTTGATTATATAAACCAAATAATATGGTAAATTTGATAGTGTGAATATGTCATTTGACTAGTGAGTTATACAGAAATAACCTGGCATTAGGGTGAATTATACTGCAATCACTTTGAGTCTCGGTCAAAACCCCAGCACAAACCTGCCCTTTGGTACTTTTTAATTCTACCTTAGAAGATGCCATTAGCATACACCTGAGAATTTTCCATAACAAAGCTTGCATACCTGTCAAATTAAAATTAGTGCAATTTTTTAATTTTCCCACAACCTATATTACCTTGCCTATATAATTCTATTAAGGGTAGGTACATAACAAGCACTCGCGTTTACGCAACTATGAAATATGGGAGGGACAGAATTGCTTCTATATAGTAGGTATTCCAAGGGAGTATCAAATAGATGACCACACCTTATGGTGAAGTCACGCACACAGAATAAACTGTCGGAATAGTCGAAATTGTTAAATATAATGTAACCTCAACAGTCTTACTGTACACTGCCAACTGTCCTGGCCAGCTGTACTTTCTATTCTTGTTTTGCTTGAGCCTATTTAGCTCAGCTATTTCCCATTGCATTTTAATCTCTCTTCAGTTATTCTTACATTCTAATATACTGTTTTCTGTTCTATTCTTTCTCTCTGCATTTCTTCCTTCACAATTTATCATGGTATCAGAGCTTCAGCAGTAAGCCTCTTCACACAGTCTGGAGAGCAACACGATCCTCACAGCGCAGAGCTTCACGGATCTTGAGAGCACACAACACAGACTTTTTCACAAAGCTTGGAGAGCTTTCCGTCATACTCTCGAAAGATCCTCGCGGGAAACTTCCATGAGGAAGCAGACCGTCTTACGTTCAAAAGATCAACGTAGGAAGTTTGCAGAGGTTGCAGAGTGTACTACGCTTGAAAGAACAAGGAAGCAGAGACCGAGAAAGAAGAAACTTTAAAGATTCTTGCGCATTTTTTCAAGAATCGTCAAAGATTGACGAAGAAGAGCTGAACAACGGAAGAACGTTTAAAGAACTCTAAGAATTCGTTCACAATCGTTAAAGATTGCTGCAGAAGGCAGCACCGTTTAAATTTTTTCAAAATTCGCTCAAATCTGTTAAAGATTGAACCAGTGAACAAAGAATTCGTGAAATTCTTTCAAATCCTTGAAAGATTCACAATTTTTTTCTTCTGCAGGAGGAAATTCCTTCAAAGGAAGTAAAGATCGCATCTAAGGTGAAAGGAATAGCCATTGCGGCCATAAGATTCATCCTGTGAACGGATCCGAAGCGGGAAACCAGTTCAGAAGGGACGAAGAGAGCGTGGAAAAAGCGAAAGAATTTCAGCCGTTTGATCTTGCGCAGAGGCCCGACAGCCGTTTGATCAGTGAGAAGGTGCACGAGGTTTAATCCTCTGCAGTGCACAGGAGAAATTTTGACTTGAGAAGTCCCGACATCATCTAGACCGTCCATCAAGAAACACGTGGCGAGATCTCGACATTTCGTGACTCGCAGGTGTAAAGGTCAGAAGACATGTCGTGAGAATTCACGAATCGCGAAATCATGAGTCATTATGGACCATTGGATCAAGAAAGATCATGAGCCGTCGATCTTATCACATCGCAAAATCAGTAATCGGGAGTTGGATGCGCAAAGGTGATTGCACTCCAAAAACTCTGATACGCGATATCTCGAAATCCCGAGAGGACTTGTGAGTCGTCCATCTCTGAGGACAGGTGGCAGCAGATCCAAGTGTCGTCAAATCGGCATATCGAAGTTCACGGTTTTGAAAGACCCTCGCAACAAGAGTTCTAAAATCACAAAATCGCGATTCACGAAATAGCGATAAGATCACAGTCGTCCATCTGTTTGGACACATGGCGGACATCGAGGAAACCGTCGGCGTTTCGACATTCGTGGTTTCAAGTTGTCAGATAAATTTGGAGTCACAAGTTGCGAACTCGCGAAACGACGAGGACCGTCCATCTTGAGGGGACGTGTGTCGTCAATCCGAGGACACGGGAAAAGTCCCGAAAAAGGAAAGGGCCATCGGCACATTGGGATTCTGCATTTTGCGAATCCTAAGGACAAGAAACACGAGCATTTCGGAACTGCGAAGTCTGAAATCCCGACAGGAGGAAAGCTCCGTTTTGGGGCCTAGCTGATGTCATCTCGTCAAAACAAGGGATCGAGAATATCCAAGGTGAAAAACCCGAAGCAGCCTTGAGCCGTCCATCTGTTGGGATGCGTGGCAGAAATCGAGGCCTTCGGAAAAATCCCTATAGGAGAGTGCATCGGCATTACGAGATTCGAAAAATTGTGAATCCTGAAGATGAGACGTTCGGAGTAGTTGAAGTCTCGAAATCGTGAGAAGTGATCAGGACCGTCCATCATAGGAGGACGCGTGGAGGAGATCAAATCATTCAGGAAATCTCCCGAAGGAAAAAGTCTCCAATCGAGAAATCGGTAAATCGGAAATCGGGGAATCGAGGAGTCAGAAGAGCTCGTCATCAGGGCTCACGAAGTCCCGATTCACGATATCCCGATAAGATCTGGACCGTCAGATCACAGCAAGATCTGAACCGTTAAAATTGTCCAAAGGAAACTTTCGCATTTCGGCAAATTGAAAGGCAAAAAACCGGAAAAGCCTGTAGCGCTTTAACATTAAGGTGCGTGGTCACATTACACGGTGACTAAGGCCAAACTCAAGGCCGATAAGCTCTCTTCGGCCATCGGCAAATCGACGTTTCGGAAATCGGAGGTTGGAGATACAAGAGGTCATAGGACTCGTCTAACGAAGTCCCGAGGACAAAACAGGTAAATACAAAATTTCCCTCTAATTTTTTTTTCTGAGATTTTTTTTCAAAAAAAATAAAATATGTCGTCTAGCAATTTAGGACTACTCAGGGTCCGATTCTACTTGGAAAGAATTACGAGTTTTGGTCTCTTCGGATGAGATCCTTCTTGCAAGCACAAGAGTGTTGGGATCCAGTGGATCTTGGATATGTGGAACCAGATCCAGTAGCCCTTTCTGCCATGACAAATCCGCAGAAAATTGCTCAGGCAACACTGAGGAACAAAGAAAATAAAGTGAAATTCTGGATTCAAAATTTTGTGGATGATTCGATTTTCTCAAAAATCACAGGCACTGGTACTTACAAACAGGCCTGGGATATTCTTAAATCTTCCTACCAAGGAAATGACAGGGTCAAAATAGTTAAACTGCAGACCTTGAGGATGCAATTCGAGACTCTAAGGATGACAGAGTCCAAAAATGTGGATCAATTCATGACCAGAGTCATGGGCATCGCGAACCAGATCAGACTAACTGGTGAAACCATCACTGATCAACGAATTGTTGAGAAAATTATTAGAAGTTTACCAAAGAAATTTGAAATGGTTGTTACAGCAATCCTTGAATCCAAGGATCTGTCAAGATTTTCAACAGATGAATTAATTGGTTCTCTGGTGACACATGAGACCAGACTGCATCTCACAGATGAGTCAATCTCCAATTCTTTCAAAACTCAATTCTCCTTCAGCAGAGGGAGAGGCAGAGGAATAAGCAGAGGTCACCAAGGAAGAGGGAGCAATCAAAGTAACCCTCACTCCAGTGGAGGTAACAGACAACAATATCCGAATCAAAATTTCCAAGGTCAAAGAAATCAGCAACAAAATCAATATCAAAATTTCCAGCCTCAAAGAGGCAGAGGGAGAAGATCAAATGACAAATCAAGCATACAATGCTATTACTACAAAACGTATGGGCACTATGAATCTGAATGCAGGAAGAAGAAAGCAGATCATCTCTCAGGCAGAGAACATGTGTCAAATCAGACGGGAGAACACTCAAGAGGAATGTTTCTTTCGTGCCACAAGACTGAAGAACAACCTAAAGATCTCTGGTTGCTGGACAGTGGATGCAACAATCACATGACAGGTAACAAAGAATTACTTTCATGCATTGATTCTTCAATCTCATCTGATATTACACTAGGAAATGATTACTTAGTCAAAGT
>ML785427.1:300426-324865 GCA_009831015.1 Picea engelmannii
AAGACTTGTTGCCAAAGGATTCTCACAACAACCTGGTACTGATTATGGTGAAAATTTTTCTCCAGTAGCAAGATTAGACACTGTAAGGACTCTATTGGCCATAGCAGCACAACACAAATGGCAAGTATACCAGATGGATGTCAAGTCAGCATTCCTGAATGGTTTCTTAGAAGAAGAAGTTTATGTCGATCAACCACCCAGATTTGAATTCCAAGAGCACCTAGCCAAAGTATATCGGTTGAAGAAAGACTTGTATGGCTTAAAGCAAGCTCCAAGAGCTTGGTACAACAGAATTGACACTTATCTGATCAAAAGTGGTTTCAGCAGAAGCCAAAATGAGACAACTCTTTACACCAAAACAGATCAGCACGGTAAAATTTCGATTGTATGTTTATATGTTGATGACATGATCTATACAAGAAATCTTGAGTTAACATATTTTAAACATGCCATGCAATCTGAGTTTGAGATGACAGATCTTGGCATAATGAAATACTTTTTAGGAATTGAGGTTCATCAATCAACCAAAGGTATTTTTCAAAAGTATGCAGCAGACATCATTAAAAGATTTCACATGGAAGGATGCAATCCAGCAGAAACCCCCATACCACTAGGCACAAAATTGAGCAAGAATGATGAAGGTCCTACAGTGGACTCTACCCTGTACAAAAGTTTAGTACGCAGTTTGTTGTATCTTACAGCAACTAGGCCTGACATTATGTATGCAGCCAGCCTTGTTTCCAGATTCATGGAATCACCCAAAGATTCTCATTGGAAAATGGTGAAACGAATTTTGAGATATGTTGCAGGAACTCTCAATTTCGGATTATGGTACACTAAATCTGATAGTAATCATCTTTCTGGTTACACAGATAGTGATTTTGCAGGCAGCCTAGATGACAGGAAAAGCACATCTGGACATGTTTTTCAACTGGGCACGAACCTAATCTCATGGGCATCAAAGAAGCAGCCAATTGTTTCAATATCTTCTGCAGAGGCAGAGTATGTCGCTCCTACCTCAGCATCTTGTCAAGTTGTGTGGCTAAGAAGAATATTGAAAGATATGTCACATACATAAAAGGATCCAACTCCTATTTTTTGTGATAATACTTCAGCAATTGCTTTATCCAAAAATCATGTGTTTCATAAGAAAAGCAAACACATTGACACTCGTTTTCATTTCATACGCGAGCTAATCAATAATGGTGATATTGCACTACAATTTTGTGGTTCTCGAGATCAGCTTGTTGATATCTTTACAAAGCCACTAGGAAAATCGGTTTTTGATTTTTAGAGACAGCACTTAGGCATAATCAGTGCTGATGATTGTAACTGTTGAGTTTAAGAGGGAGTGTTAAATATAATGTAACCTCAACAGTTTGACTGTACACTGCCAGCTTTCCTGGCCAGTTGTACTTTCTATTCTTGTTTTGCTTGAGCCTATTTAGCTCAGCTATTTCCCATTGCATTGTAATCTCTCTTCAGTTCTTCTGACATTCTAATATACTGTTTTTTGTTCTATTCTTTCTCTCTACATTTCTTGCTTCACAATTTATCAGAAATCTAGCAAGGAAGTTCTCGTCCTGACTGTACATATCCACCCTCTTCCCCCTTAAGGGAATCCCTGTGCAGGTCCGGTATGGGGCTTTTGACGATCTTTGAAAACTAGGATTTACCATGGAGCCATTGTGACCGGTCCTTAACCCAGAAAAATACCAAAGAGTGAGACACAACCTTGGACTTACTTAGACCAGTTGTTACCGATACAAAACAACTCCGGACTAGGAGATATCTAAAAGACACTCACATCATGCATCCACAAGGGAAAGAAAAAATGCGGTGGCATAAAAAATCCCTAGCTACATCAAACCACAGATCATCTAAAAGCAAAAAGTGCTCTCTCTATTATCTAACGAAGCAATTGAAAAAAATAAAAAACCGTGTATATTAATGGAGAGTATAACCATTCTCTTGATAGACTCCACGTAGCCGTAAAATTAGAAGACGGGTTCAAAAGTGGAGAGTTAGGTTGTGGGCGTGGAACCTTCTGACAATCACAATGCTTCATCACCATTACCAGAGCTTTCTTTGAGGAGCTCAACATAGACATGTTCATGAGGAGTATGGAGCCTCTCGAGAAATGCATACAGGAGGACGAAGTCGTGGTCTATGGCGTAGCTATGCAGGCTTCCATTCTTATCGACGAAGGGAGCTCACAGGAATTCCTCCGGCTCCTAGGGGCGTCCGTACATTGCTTGCTCACTCTGAATTCCTAGCTCACAGGTAAACGTAACCCGCACCTGCCTCTGCTCTTGTTGCTTCTCTTTCAACCGCCTATGTTAATGGTGAATCTGCCAGATGAATCTGCTGGAACTGATGTCGCTGGTGAATCTGTCAGGTGAATCTATCAAAACAGATGTTGTTGGTTGTGATTCCTTCGCTACTGCGGGCTCAGATGCTTCCATACAATGGTAAAAAACTCGAAAAAAGCTAGTAACTATACACTATATGATTTTTTTTTTCTTGATGTTATGGAGCAGCAAAAAGATGCTACTTGTCGGTTGCCTACAAGAGTATCCCACCTTTCATCGTTCGCAACGTCTAAAGCCCATGGGGAAGAGTCTCCCTACTTTGATGGATGGAAAGAGTATGATACTAATCCCTACCATCTAATAAACAACCCTTCTGGAATTATCCAAATGGGTTTGGCAGAGAATCAGGTACATAACATATCTATTCATATTCTATCATTTCACACACATACGTGCTAGAAAACAATTTAATTTCCTTTGAATTGGATGATACTTACCATTCTTGAAATTACTTGTAGTTATAATTTGATTTGCTTCAAAGCTGGCTACTTCCACATCCTAAGGCATCGATTTCTGTCAAGGAGGGCATCTCAATCGAGATAAGGAAATTGCTCTATATCAAGATTACCATGGCCTCACTGCTTGCAGAAAGGTACAAAATTGTAATTTGCTTACACTGCATGTTCTCCACCCAGCTTGAATTTTCTTTCCTGGTAATCAAGGTTTCAAACCAAAATATATTGTAATGTTTTGAACAACATACAACACTTGAGACTTGTTTTTTTTCATAGGATAGAAATTTAAGGATCATTTTGCTTCTCTCATGAGCATTGCAGATTCCTATTGTTGGTCATCTTTGCAGGGTAGTTAAAAATAGGGGGAGCACATGGAGCTGATATATATGGAGTCAACACTCAACAAAGAAATTGCACAACAGAAGAGGAGATGAGAAACCGACATAGAAGAAGAGATGAACTAGAAATAGCTCTTGCATTTCAAATGAACTAGAAATAGCTCTTGCATTTCAAATGAACAGGAAATAATATACGACTTGGGTTGCAGAGAGAATACTACCTGGCCTAGACATTTGGGAAACATGGAAACACCCAGATAGACATAAACGTGCCACAAAGTGACAACTAAGGAAATTACGTGCCACAAGGTGACATCTAAGGAAATTCTAGAAGAAGTAATGCTAGAAGTAAAACCAAGAATTAATACCAAGAACATTAGGATTTAACATTTAATACCAAGAAGTAATTGCGGAAGTAGTTCTCCTGCAATATTACTCATAGAATATACACTTGAAAGTGCTTTTAGAAGTAGTTCTTCTGCAATATTACTCATAGAATATACACTTGAAAGTGCTTTTAAACTAATATATGTTGAGGGTGTGCCTCGGGAAGAGGCCAAATAATGCCTCAAACTTCAAACTTAGGCCTAAAAACCAAATGCGGGATGCAAATTTGAATAAAACTCTTAAAAATTTGATTAAAATGTTTGGTTTTTGTGCCTTATTAACGGAACAAGGAAAAAACTATTACTATTAGTCCCTACAACCCAAAGGGCGGGGACTAATAAAATATACACTTCACATATATAATATACAATATATATATAAGGAGTTGTATAATAGACATTGAATTATTTATTTAAAAAAAATAAAAAATAAAAATAACAAAAGGTGAGCAAAAGTTTATTAGATTATATACACTTTAAATGTGATATACATTATGGATAATATGTAATAAACACAAGTTGTATGATTGACCTTCCAATTATATAATTCATATTCATCATAATAATAATAATTCTCCCCTCAAGCCATTTCACCATATTATATTTTAATGATTTTTTTTAATTGAATTAAATCTTAGTTCATATAAGCCTAAGCCCACCCATTACATGTTCTTATCCATTAAAATACACGTATACTCAATTAAATGGTGATTAACTTAGCATAGAGAGAATTGATTTTTTTTGGATTCATTACATCCAATGTATATTGTTTGAATCCCAATATAATGAAAAACATAGGATCAAATGTTGAATTGGAGGGTAGAGGTTACACATCGTGAAGACTCAAAAGAAGTGAACTTGAATTTTCCTAAGTTTTAGGATGTAAGGTTGATCTAACCACCAAAATTGCACATTTAAATTTCCTCTCACAAGTTCTATTCCCAAACTCATGGTGCATGATTGGTTATTTACCATTTGTAATGATTTAATAAATGATCTGGATTATTTTTAGATCCCGCACATGCCAAAACCTTGAAATATATGTCCTCCATCGAAATAAGTGGGTTGTATATCCATGTCTACAACTGTGTTACTATATTGATCATCGTGGTAGTGATTTATTCATTAATGGGTAAGGGAATGGTAGTGATTTATTCATTAATGGGTAAGGGAATGGAGTAGATTGGTCGTGTGCTCTTGCATCAGTGTCCCCTGGTAAAAGGAAAAGTGAGCTTCTACTCACAATATTGGTAGAACTATCACAAGAAGACCATGTAATTCATTCCATATCTATTTCTAGAATCCACATGGATTCTTATTAGCTTTTATCCTTCTAGAAAATCAAATATTCCTTTGTATTTTGATTCCTTGTCTTTCCTACAACTCTTTCATCTAAAATGTATACAATTTCTTCTTTCTCATGCTTAAGAATCTGCAATTTACAATTAACTATGTAACCATCATCTTCACCATCTATCCCTTCATGAAATTCATACATATCTACAACATTAAACATGGGGAAGATGTCTAATTCTGTGGGTACCTCCAACACATAGACATTATTAGAAATTTTCCTTAGAATTTTGCAATGACCAACTTTCTTCATCTTCAATTTATTATAAATTCCCCTTTGAAACCTTTCTTTTATTAAATGTGCTAAGACCATATCTCTCTCTTCAAACATATTGACTCTTCTCTTCACATCATCTCTTTGCTTGTATTGTTGGCTACTTGATTTCTAAACTTCCATGGATATTCCACTAGACAATTTGTCACAACATATCTAATAAAATACTAAAATATTTACTGTGAAGGTTAATTTCCTTTAAATCTCACAATTCTTTAATTATTGGTTTTCTTCTTAAAATGTATGAAAGAGATGAAATGAAAAAAATAGAGAACATAAATAAACACTCACACACAATACACAAATAAACACAAGATATAACCTGGGAAACCCAATACGGGAGAAAGCTCATCTAGAAGGTGAGACAACTCTACTCTTTCAAATGCAATTATAAATAAAGATGCACTCTCTATGGAGTTTCCTTTGACAATGTGGCCTATATGGCTGCTATAAAATCTCTTATCCTCTATTATGCTCTCAAAAATACCATGTGTAGGTGCTCTGCTCAACTATGGAACAAATACAATGCTAAAGAATGGAACTTGTTCTCCTCCTAGTGGCTTGGTATTTAACATTGTCCGATAGCCATCTAGGGGTAGGGTTTTGACTTCCTCAATGCTCAATTGTGATAAGAATTTGGAACTTCTAGAATATTCTTGAAATTCCATACGTGGCTAGACCCATATGCATGAGTTATGGGGGCTAGCATGGCATCCACTCATACCATGGTGGTCAACATGGTATATAAACTTGTGGGAGGTATAACTTTTGCATATGAGCTCTGATCGATGCAATGTATCCACCATTGGAAAGATCTTCAATGTGTAGAATAGCGTTAAGGGATTATAGCTAAAGTTGGTAAATTTTTAACCCCCAAAAATGTCGTTTGATGCCTCAAAAGGGATTTGAAAGGTTTCAAACCCCAATTTTACAAACTGGAACCTACCATTAAAATGACCTTGCGAGTTGACTCCTCCAATTTTTCCACTCTGAAATCATCAAGATAGATGAAAAATAATATAATGACCCAATCTGGATCATACATTACCATTTAGGGAGGATTATGGTCTCCAAAATATTATTGAATGAGGTGAGGAAATGTTTCCTCTACCTTCTCCCTCAAGTACTAGTTTTTTTTTCCTAGAAGTTGTCGTTTCAACCCAATTTTCCAAAGGTCATGTTTCCCATGTCTTGTAGTTCTAGACTTATTTTGCAATATTGTGTCTTCTTCCAACTCTTCCTAGGCATCTGGTGCTAAGTCCTTTATGAAACATAGAACATTCTCCTCCTCTTGATCCAACATGGAGGGCTCATAGATTTTGAGATTCCCCACATTCACTATTGAGTAAATGTACATGTATGGGGGTACACTAAGTCTGTAGGCGTATCTCCTACCTTCTCCCATATCTCAAAATATCCATACCGCTAAACCTTGATCTTCTTACTAGGAAACTATAGTATTTCCTTGCTCAGTTGTAACCAAACTATATCTCTCGTTTTGAATGACTTCTTGGTTCAGTGTTGATTATGTATGGATTTATATTTTTCTTGTGACTTCTCAATGTCTCTTTTACTTGCAAATGGATTTTCCTAATATTCTCAACACATTTTAATTTCTTCTCTCAATGCATCTCTTGTGAGGTCCTCCCTCACTACTCCTTGTTGTCCACATACAACATTCAAGGGTGAAGATGGAAAATATACAAAGTATGTTTCAAAATGTGACTTACCAATATAAGTGTGGAATTATCCAATATAAGAGTGTTGTATGCAGATCATATTTTCATCCCAGGTCTTAGGATGCTTCTGATCAAGTTGCACCAAATTCATGTTGACTACTTTTATCTTCCCATCTGTATGTGGATGGAATGTTGTATATTCCTTCAACTTAGTTTCCATATTACCCCTTAATTTAGTCCAAAATGTACTAAGAAATATGGTATCCATGTCTAAGATTATGCTCATTGGGATCCCAAAGTGCACCAAGACCTGTTCAAAGAACATGTTTGTTGTTTCTTTCCCTTTGATGGTATTTTTATAAGGCATGAAAATGCACATATTTCTTAACCTATCAACTACCACAAACAGATAGTCATGTCCCTTCCTAGTTGTTGGTAAACCTCCATGGAAATTCTTTCCCACGAATGAGTGGGTACAAGTAAGGGATGGTATATGCCTTGCTTCCTATTATTTGGCTTGTTGATACAACAAAGTATTCATCCTATAATATACCATGCTACATCTTATTTCATTCTATGCCAATACACATACCTATGTAAGTTTGAAACCGACTTTTCAACACAAAAATTTCCCGCAACCATGGAGGTGTGAGTCTCTTTGATAGGTTGCATTCATTCTCCTTTAAGGACACAGAGCTTGTTGACCTTGTAGAGTAAGCCATTTTGGAAATGCTAGTCACCCTTGCTATCACCTTATTCTATATGAATTTGGCCATGTAGCTATTGAAACACCTCCTTGAAGTCCTCATCTTCTGTGTATGCCTCTCTATATGCATCATGGTTAAAAGGATCCATGTGCATCAGAGTTCCCAAAGCTATAATATTGGATGTGGGTGGCCTTGAAAGCATCTCTATTTTTGTTTCCCTTCTTACACTTGATGACTAGAAAAAATTGTTGTAAGAACCCCATCCACTTGTAATGTCTAGTTTGTTGTAGCTTACTTTGGTCTTGCAAATATTGTAGCAGTTGGTGATCTGTGTGGATGACAGTCTCCTTTCCCATCAAATAGTGCTTCCACTTCTTGACAGCTTTAACCAGGGCATATATGTCCTTGTCATAATCAGGGTATTTGAGAAATTCCCTATGAAATATTTCATAATGATAGCATACATTCCTTCCTCCTTCCATAAAAACTACTTCCATTGAATGCCCACTTGCATTTGTCTCCACTTCGAAAGGATTTTACAAGTTTTGTAATGAGAGAATTGGTGTTTGACTGATCTTTCTTTTTGGGTCATTGAAAACCTTTTGTTGATTAATTCCCCACTGAAAACACTTACCACTCATCATTATGGCATGGAGTGGTGTAGCTACTACTGAAAAATAATATATGAACTTTCACAAGTACTATGCTTCCCCAACAAAACTCCTATATTCAGTGACATTTTTATGAACTAGTGACATTTGTAGGAACTAGTCATTTCATGATGGCATCCATATTTGTAGAATCGATCTTGAGCTCCCCTCCATTGATTACATACCCCAAATACACCAAATAGTGTTCATCAAACTCAAATTTATTGAGGTTATATAGTAGTTGATGCTTCTTCAGAGTCTCTAACACCTGCATGATATGTGAGATATTCTCCTCCCAAGTACCATTATAAACCAGTATATCATCCAAATATACCATAACAAATGAATATATATATGGGTGAAATACATCATTTATCATTCTCACAAATGTAGTCGGTGCATTACATAAACCAAATGGAATGAAAAACCATTCATAAAAAAATTTCCTTGTCTTGAAGGTAGTCTTCCAATTTTCTTCTTCCCTGACGTGTACCTGGTGGTATCTTGATTTGAGATCCAAATTGGTGAAATATTTTATGTGTTGCAACCGATATAATAGATCATCTATTCTAGGTAGAGGGTACCAATATTTTACTGTAATCATATTCAATTCTCTGTAGTCGATACAGACTAACCGCATCCCATCCTTCTTTGGTATAATTATGATAGGTGACCCACAAGGTGAGGTGTTTGTTCAAATCACACCCTTCTCCAATAGTTTTTGCAACCACTTCTTCAATTCATTTTCTTTCGGATTGGATTGTCTATACAACCCAATATTCAATAATGGGGAGTCTGGAAATAATTTTATTTCATTCTCCACTTCCCTCTTGGGCAGTATCCTTTTAGGCTCCTGGAACACTCCTCTGTATTCCTTTAAAAACTCTTCCAATTTATGTTTTTAGTCTTTAGTACACCCCTCCAGGGATGCCTTTACTCTTATCGATTCATACTCATTTTGATTTTCTCTTAATAAAAGTAAAACATATCTCTTACTTGAACTAATCAACTTCTTCTCTTGGTTGGCACTTACCAACGAGATCTTTGATTTTCTTTTATGTGCATTGATGATGTAGGACTTTACATCCTTGATTAGTTAGTATTGGTTGGCTCTCCATATTTGGTATTGGTTGGCTCTTCGCATGAATATTTCATACCTCATATACATGTAGGGGCTTCCAAAGACTACTCCACATACATCAAGGGGTACTATGTCCAATTCCACTTCATTAATAAAATAAGCACTTTCAAAAAAATTATTATTACGTTGTTTTGTTACCTTGATATCTACATCCTTGTTTACCCGTCCCAATGTATATGGGATAAGATGATCATGAACCTCCAATCTAATATTTTTTACCAAATCTGTTGTTATGAGTTCATCCTATGAATAAAATTTGAACAAGGTATCTATTTTGGTCCTCTTGACCTGGATCTTGATGTGGAATATTTTGGTCATCTCCTTCTCTTCCTAGTGATGAATGATAATGAGATTCATGTCCTTTTTCATTGATATGAAAACATTATTCTCATCCACATTGGATATTCTTTCAACCTGATTGCTCAATTTTGTAGATAGAAGATTATTTTTCTTTGAATCCTTCTTGTGGTTCTTCGGGTTCAACTCTAGATGTAGTTTCCATCACTTTTCTTTAGTGTGCCCATAAATATTGTAATGGTTACAATAGTTTCTAGGATCATTGCATTGATGTGTAGTGGCTACCATCTTCTTATCCTTTTTCCCTTTCCACTTCTTCTTCCCCTCCTTGGAATATCCCTTGTGCTCTTTCTGCTTGGAACCGCTTGGATACTCTTTCTTGTGACCTATGTTTTCTAGATATTATGCATGTACACATAACTCATCCACTGTCCTTGGCTTGAAAATAATCACTTTCTTTCATAGATTCCTATGTATACCCCTTAGATACTTGAGGAGTACATCTAGGCTCTTGGGAGAGATACCCAACATGATGGTCATTTTTCAAAACATGGTGGTGTACTCATGTACTCTATGCCCTTGCTTCTGACTAAAGTACTGCCACTAAATCCATTGGTCCTTTTCATTCCCCATATTAATATTAAATATATAAATAAATAATAATAATAATAAAAGGAATATGATTATTCTTTTAAAATGATTACTTATGTGAATAAATAATAATAAAGAAGTATATAATAATTATCCTAAATGGGATCATAATAGTTAGTTATTATGGATATTTGGCTAATTAAAGGAAATGGTAAAATAAGTAATGATAATTAAGGAAAAGCCTAAAATATAATAAAGAAGTAAATAAAGGATCTTAGGGATCCATTTATTTACCACATATGGAATTTATAGGAAAAGAAGGAGAAAAATGAAATCTCTCTTTGGTTGGTCTTCAGATAGAACAAGGATTAATGTTGTTCGTTGAGTAGTAGATTGAGGGCATGGGGGTGACCTGCTACTAAATATTAAGTAGCAAGGTCTATGGTTGGGTGGAGATTCATCACCTACATCTGGTTGTGGTTTTCCAAGTTTTCCAGGTCAAGGATCAATGTATGGATAAAGTTTATGAAGTCACTAGGTTGTAAGTAAATTGGGTTCTTCAATACAGGTACGTTCCTCAACTCTCACCTCTCAATGATTTAATGAGGAATCAATGGTTATGTGGGTTAATTGTTGGTAATTAAGTAGTATATCTAGGTGATTTAATCTTCGTAAATTTATTTGGTCTATTAAATTCCTTTATATACCCAATAGGGTAGAATTGGGGCCTGATGAGGGTTTTCAAGTCCTCCTACCTAGTTATTGGTGGATTACCCTCCAACCTAAGTGTTTATGTATGGATTTTCCACTAGGTTAAAGCATGGCTCTCTAACTTCAGTCTAGAAAATTATATCTTTCATTCTTCATCTATATGGTGAATGCTGAAATAAACTTCTAGTTGCTACAACCAATGATTCAGTTTTAATGAATTGATCTCACCATGTTATGGATTTATGGATTTATGTCCACTTTTTCTTCCATCTTGAATAAATATTGTGAAGGGTTTATGGCATTAGAACTGTAACATACCCATCCACCCACAGGTTGGGGCATTCTACCTACAAGCCCACCCTTGGACTTCTTTGTCTTACAGATACCTTATTTAATTAATAATAACGCATAAGATACAAGATTTAGAGACATGCACAATAATATCCAGCAAGCATGCATAATCTAAGATTTAGTTAAACGATAATTAAAATACAAAAAGGAATACATTCATACACAGATAATAATATCACAATAGAGAGAACTTATCTTTATAAAAAGCGACACCAACTGGCTATAGACCAAGGACGTTCCGCCCAACCGTAGACACCACCACTCCAAATCTCAACAACAGTGTCACCCCCAAGCCAGGGATATGAATCCACAATGACAGTTCCAGAGTGTACTTGGGTTACCAAACCAGTCATATCTCAAGCTCTCATAGGTTTCCTAGCACCCACAACAATCCAAGTACCCAACTCTCTTCTACCCAGCCTATGTTTCGCAAGAGAATGGACCTCCACCCTTCTCTACCACGTAGTCCCTCAGGCAGTCCTTCTCCTTTTTCCAGGGCCTCCAACATAGCTGGTCCAGAAGCTCAATGTTGGAACTCTCAGGACTCACAGTTGTGAAAAAACCAGGGCACAGGCCAACACATCTCCAACATGCAGGCCCCAGGTCATGGTTGGATTGCACCAACGACCATTACAACCAAATATCTCGTGGCTAATTCTCAGCAGTTCCTTTCCCTTTTCCAAGCCAAGACGCTGATGAGGATGGATCAATGGATGGGTAACTGAGTGTATGGAAGTGCGTGAGGGAAAGAATGGTACGAAATGAAGAAGGGAAGGAGCAGACGATCCAACGACCAACCCCACAATCAGACCAGGGATGGGTTTAAGTATCGCTCGTTGGGAATCAAGAAATTCATGGCCTTCCCCAAGAAGCTCATGTAACCAATCCCCTTCCTCAGACAAAAAGGGTAATTAAAATATGAAAAACATTTAGCCCCTCAAGCCCCCTCTCTTGTGGAATCATAGCCCCCTATAACTTTATTCCTTGTCCGTCTAGCAACCAACAATGTGTTTATTATTAATAATGATCAAAACATTAAATTTCTTGGGCATACTGGCCCTTTAATAATTGTTTGGGCACTCAGGCCTCTCAGCATTGTAACAATACATTATTTAAAATGGGGGTTCGAAACTCGAGGTGTTACATCCCCTCCCCTTTATCTTGGCACTATCCCCGGTGCATATACAAACAATAGAGATCAAAATCTCAAATTTATTCAAAAATCCACGGGTACTCTACCCACATGGAATCTTCATGCTCCCAAGTAGCATCTTCAGGACCGTAGCAGGTCCACTGAACTTTTACCAGCTCTATAACTCGATTCTGGAGCATTTTGACCTTTCTGTCCAATACCTACATTGGTTGAACCTAAAAGTCTCCCTCTGTCTCTACCTGAATCATATGCCAATCAATAACATGGTTAGGTTCATGTACATATTTATTTAGTAAAGATACATGAAATACATTATGCACTTTCATAGAAGAAGAGAATGCAAGCATGTATGTAACTTCCCCTATTTTGTCCAATATTTCAAATGGACCATAGAACCTGGCTACCAGCTTTATACAACTACCCAATTTCAATGAGATTTTCTTGGGCTTCACTTTAAAAAGTACATGCTCCCCTACTTTAAATTCTCTAGCTGTCATATTCTTATCTGCATAAACTTTATGTCTGTCCTGAGCTGCCTTTAAATTTTGCTTGATCTTGACCACCTATTTTTCCATGTCCTTGAGTAACTCTGAACCAAGTACCACTCTATTTGTTGGGTTGTCCCAGCTTATTGGAGTATTGCATTTCCTACCATACAAGGATTAAAATGGGCTCATTCTTAATGAATATTGATACCCATTATTATATGCAAAATCAACCAAGTGTAAGTAATCTTCCCACTTAGATGGATTATCCATCACATACATTCTCAGCATATCTTCAATTATTCAATTGACTCTCTTTGTTTTCCCATCTGTCTGGGGATGATATGTTGTGCTAAAGTTTAGATTTGTGCCAAATATTTTAAACAATCCCCTTCATAAATTGGAAGTAAACTTCGTATCTATGTCCGAGATGATTGTCCTAGGTATCCCATGCAACCTAGAAATTTTCTTCATGAAAATTTCTGCAATATTATCCATTGTATGCGTTGTCTTTACATGCATAAAATGAGCAGCCTTTGTTAATTTTTCAACCACCACCATGATTGAATCATGTTTCTTATTCGTTATGGGTAATCCTGTGATGAAATCCATGGTGATCACTTCCCATTTCTTCTCTAGAATTGGCAATGGTTGCAGCAAACCCGTTGGGTGCCTATGCTCAGCCTTCACCTTCTAACATTCCATACATTGAACGATGTAATCAACAATATCCTTCTTCATTACCGGCCATAATAATTGGCTTCTTACTTCTATAATCATTTTCTGGTAACCGAGATGTCCAGCATAAGGAACATCATGCATTTCCTTCAGTACCAAATTCCTCAGTTCTCCAGAACTAGGAACATAGATTCTATTTTTATGCAAGAGTAATCCGTCTTCCTTTATCTCATACTCCTTTATTTTTTGTTGTACATCTCCTTGCTGTAAGCTTTCCTTTACCTCTAGGTAATGTTGGTCTGTAACAAGACCATCTAAAATTTTACTCTTCAAGTTTGACTGATGCATACTGATAGTAGTATCATGCATGATATGCACTCTTTTACTAAGTGCATCGACAACTTTATTCTCCTTTCCCTTGATATGCTTGATGTTGAAGTCATATTCACTTAAAAATTCTAGCCATCTTGTTTTCCTGGCATTCAATGTTGGTTGTTAAAAAAGATTCTTCAGGCCAATGTGGTCTGTCCTTAATTCGAATTTCTTCCCCATGAGATAATGCCTCCACATACTCAAGGCATGAACAATGGCAACAAGTTCCAAGTCATGCGTGGCATAGTTCCTCTCATGTTCCTTAATATTTATGGACTCATATCCAAAGACATATCCATTTTGTGTGAGGACTCCCCCAAGTCCTTCCTTACATGCGTCTGTACATACCACAAAAATTTCATTTGGGTTAGCAATCTTTAATAGAGGTGCACTAGTAAGTAATTCCTTCAACATATTAAAATTCTTTTCACACTTGAGTGTCCATTCAAATTTAGTTCCCTTATTTTGCAAATAAGTGATGGGATGAGAAATATTAGAGAACCCTACTATGAACCTTCTGTAGTAGCCAGCTAATCCCATAAAGGATCTGACGTCTGACACATTTCTGGGTGTTGGCCATCCTCTAATGGCTTTGATATTCTCTGGATCTACTGCCATGCCCTACTCTGAAATAATGTGTCCGAAGTAATGGATCTTCTTTTGATAAAAAGAACACTTACTCAACTTTGCATACAACTGATTTTCTCTCAGTACTTGCAACACCAGTCTTAAGTGATGTTCATGCTCCTCTTAAGACTTAGAATAGATAAGCATGTCATCCAGGATTACTATGACAAACTTATCCAAATCATTTCTGAATATGACATTCATTAAGCACATGAATACAGTTGGTGCATTGGTCAGTCCAAATGGCACCACTACAAATTCATAATTCCCATACCTGGTCCTAAAGGTTGTCTTATGAATGTCTTCTTCCTTGATTCTTACCTGATGGTATCCTGCCCTTAGGTCAATTTTTGAAAATATCTTTTCTCCTCTTAGCTGATCAAAGAGGTCATCAATTTGGGGTAGAGGATACTTGTTATTTATAGTGTACTTGTTCAGCTATCAAAAGTCAATACACAGCCTCAAGGTTCCATCCTTCTTTTTGAAAAAAAGTACTGGTTCTCCCAAAGGTGAAACACTTGGACATATGTACCCTTTCTTCAACAATTCCTCCAACTTCATTTGTAATTATTTTAACTCTGCTATGCTCATTTTTTAAGGTGTTTTTTACACCGAGGCAGCTCCTGGAACTAAATCAATTGAGAAATATATCTCCCTCCTTGGTGGCAACCCTGGTATTTCTTCAAATACATATTCAAATTCCCGTAGCACCGATAAATCTTCAAGGATTGGCCCCTTTGTATTATCTGGCTCTTCCACATGAGCTGCATATAGTTGACATCCTTTCCTAAAACATCTTTTCAGCTGTAAGGATGAAATCTCCCTTATAGAGATGGGTCTTGGAACTCCTTTCACAGTGCTCTATTTTCCATTCCTGTCAAGACATGTAAATGTCTTGTTATGAAAATCTAGGACAACATGATGCTTGTCCAACCAATCCATTCCAATCAGAATATCATAAGACCCTAATGGTTTGATATTTAGATCAATACTAGTATTCACGCCATTAAGACTTATGGAACAACTTTTGACCATATCATGGATTCTTCTTTTGGTTCCAGTGGCTAACTGAACAAAACTTGTTTTTCCAAGTTTACTTTTCTCCAAATGTAATCTATCCACTATCTTAGGATCAATGTAGCAATGACTTGCTCCTGAATCAATCAAAATAGAAACAAGTTGATTTATGATCTTGCATTCCACCTCGATCATATTGGACTAGTACTCTGCTTGTTGATCATTTAAAGCTGCATAGATTCTTCCCATATCTTCGACTATTGTAGCCTCTTGGATGTTGTGTAGAGTCTTCACTCTGTCCTTTCTGTGTCGACAATATTTGTACAGGTGATCTTCCTTGCATCCCCAGCATTGGATTGGTGGTCTTCCCCTTTTTCCCAAGGAATATTCCTTTTTGGAATCTCCCTTAGCATACTGATATTGATGATTTCTATTAGGATTATTCCTATTGAAGGGAGGTTTGAATCCTTTCCTTTGGTGCTTCCAAGATTTTTGGAGGGATTCTCTTTGTTGGCCTTGCTCATATAGGTATTTAGCCTTCCTGATGGCTTCATTCAAGGTCTTGAGCTCATCATACTTGATATTTTCCTTATAAAAGGCTGGAAGTCTACTCAGAAATCTCTCTATTTTCACTTTCTCATCACCAATGAACCTGACATACTTTAACGATCCCAAGAACTTCTTCTTGTACTCTGCCATAGTCATGCTTCCCAACCTGAGTTCAAAGAACTCCTGCATTTTCTTGTCATAGAAATGCTCTGAGAGGTACTCCTTCTGTAAGTACTTCTTGAACTTCTTCCAAGTTATACTACTTTCATTAACATTTTCCCCTTGCTTCAGTTGGTCCCACCACATTGCAGCTTTCTCATGTAAATTTTAGGTGGAAATCCTGGCTTCCAGGTTGGACGAATAGTTATGCCACTGAAAATATCTCCTGATCCCAAGCAACCATGCTTCGACATCATCTTCCCTTTCTCTTTCAGCCTCAAAGGAAGGTGGCTTGAGCTTCCTCAGCTCTCCTTGCAAACTATCTACCTCTTGTTTCCTTCTTTGGTGTCTGACAGGAGACACCTTTGGACTACTTACGGGATCATCCGATGCATAAAAAATTCTTTCTAATTAAGGAGGTGAGTGGTGTCCATGAGCTCTAATAGCACTTATGGAATAACCACCTCTTCCACGATCATCCCTTCTTTCATGGCACCTACCTTCTTCCTCTTGTCTTGAGTTTGATCACTTCTTCATTTTTCTCTACAACTGATTTAAGCTCTGTAACACTCGAGAATTTATCTGACTTTCTCTCTCATCAGTCTCTCATTGTCTTCTTTGTAGCTCTTCACTTCCATCTTCAGGATTCTTACTGTTTCTATTAACGTTTCCTTCTCTCCTTTTCCCTTGCATCCATTGGAATCTTTCTCTGCATTACTAACTTTGGTATTCTGGCCTTCGGCCTCCTTATCATGACTAGAGGCTCCCTTGCCTTCTTCCATTTCCTCAATACACATCCTAAGTTGATGTGTTTAAACCCCTTAATTTTGCAAAATGTGCAAGTGACCATTTTGTTAGAATTATGCATATGATAAAAAAAAATTGCCAAACCATGCTACAGGTCTCTTTCTTTTTTTTTGTTCATGGAGATCATATCCCCGTTCTCTGAAAATAATAGTGTCCTATTATTCTTGGCTAACACAAACTTTTATCCTACGCAGGCACTCCATTCAAACCACCTTCCCAGGTGACCATGACTAAATCCTTCCTTACCACTTTTTTGTCTCGAAGACCACCAATTCGGACCTTATCCCTCCTTCCCTCAGCTCTCAATCTATATATGACCATGATCATGACCCTGTTCTTAGCTGAAAAAATGCTTTTCCATAGCTTCGGGACTTCAAAACTTTCATCTAGGACTGGATCAACGGTCCTCATCCTCTTTCACGATCAATGATCGAGATCCACTTCGGGACTCTGTGCTTCAGGTGTCTCAACTTTCCGACGAGTATCCTCCCACAGATCAGCAACTATGAATCGCTTCAGCTCTTTGGGCTTCAGAAGTTTCAAAACTTTCCTCCTGTACTTTCTCTCGGAGTGCTTTCACCCGAATTCAATTATCCTTCGACGTGTGTCTTCTCGAACAACGGTCGATATGTACTCTGGCCTTCAAGATTTTTCGACCCAACGCAACCTGTCACATCTTTCCCCACTAGAGTGCCTAGTATCCGGACTACACGATCTATCTCCACGTGGCGAAATAATGGAAGCGGACATGTGGCCCAATCAGGAGGGTGCCACGTTTCATGGTCTAACTGACTTTTCAATACTCCAAATGCCAAAAACTTACTGACATATGGCACACATCCCATGTGTCCACATCATCCCAGGTGACGTCCACAAGCCATGTCACTTTGAGAATTCCAGGATCCACATCACCTCTAGGTGACATCATCGTGCCCCATCACTTCGGCTCTTCAGGCTTCGAGACTTCGAGAGTTTCCATACTAGCACACTTCCAATTCTTCCGAACTCCAAATTCCCTAATTGGCCAACCTCTCTCCATGTGTCCTCCTGGATCAGACGACTAAGATTCACTTTGGGTCTTCACCTGGAGTCCACAGATATGCACCATGTGTCCTCCTTTATCTAACGACTGAGGCTTACTTCGGGTCTTCGGACTTCAGAAATCTCAAACTTCTAACATCCTCGAAGTACAGGGGATTATGCCGTGTGTCCTCTTGAATCATACGGTTGAGGCTTACTTCGACTCTCTAGCTCTCCGGGCTTCGGAAGTTTCAAATCTCAACTAAAAACCTCTCGAGCAGATTTCTTTGGAGTTATTGATCTGTTGACATGTACCTCTTGGTGATCGGCAGTCAGGATCTACTTCGAATATTTCACCTCCTCCTCGTCCACAAACTTCCAAAGATATGGATCTCATGCCACTTGTCTCTCCTTGATGATGGATGTCCCCAAACTACTTCGGTTATATGGAGTTTCGATGATTGATCCCTAACATGTCACATCACTTACTACCTTTCAATTTGCGAGGGCACACATGGATGGTTTGAAGTAACCCTCTTTTCACCCTGCAATTCTTCTGACATTGACACGTAACCCCTTGGTGAAACCATGGTTCAGATTGCGGGACCACCTTGAGGAATTATCTCCCATGCAACTTGGTTCCCCACAATGTCGGTTGTTCGTTGATTTCTCTCTCCAATGGGATCTGACGGTGGTGACCTTAACCCTTACTTCCTTTTCATTGGACAACCCTTGTTCACCTGTCCTCCAATCTAATGATCTCGGATCTCTCTTGATCCTACAATGTCGATCGCTCTCGAATTCGAAGGGGGTGGTCATGATACTTTGAAACCCTTACAATGGATCTCTGATGATCTAACTCCTATGTAGATTCTGCAACGCCATTCCTCCTGATATTTTCAACTTTGCGGTTGTTGGGCTCTAAAGATGTCTTAAAATATAACCTCTATGCATCATCCAAAGGTAGGCGTTGGCACAAGAGTTTTACTTGTCACCTACGTAGGTTCTTACCTTCGGTTTTCAATACTCTTCCTCCAGAGATGAAACCCCTGCAAAGGGACAACAATCATAACAAAAGGAACAACAATCGTTTCGTTCAAATGAACAGCAAAAGGAACAACAATCGTTTCGTTCAAATGAACAGCAAAAGGAACAACAATCGTGACAAGGGAACGACAGTCGTTATATTGGGTCGAACTAATGTTGTATTAATTGAGTTGTAGTACTTGCCCAACTATCTAATTTTTCAACCTGGGGTTCGTAAACTGACGAAGCACATGCAGAGTATATGTAAGATTGAAGCGAGACTAATCTAATCTAATGTTTAAGCTACAACTGAAATTGAATCATTAATCTAACACACGACTGAAATAGAATCATTAATCTAACACACGACTTGGAATTGAATTAATCTAGTTGCATAAATGAAATTAATATAAGAATGAGAAATTGCGTGAAGGAATTAATCTAGAAATGGAGAACTACATGAAGGAAAAGCAAGTACAACATGTGAAGAGTTAAATAACACAACAACATATGTGAGCTCACACCAATGAAGCAATCTTCTATTACAATAACCAAATCAATCTTCATTACAAAATAATAAAACCATGAATCAAAGCTAAGAATCCCTTTCTCTTTCGAATCCTAATGACTACCATTAATGACTACTCTAATTCTCTACTTACAACTGAAATCTCATGAAGATAGAGCACTCTCTTTTATACATGAGATCCTTGAAGAAGATAACCATCTCATTATTACAGATCCACTTTTCTCTCAACCTATTTCCCATTATTACAAAATATAATCCCTTTAAATCCTCACACATATCTCTCATATATCTTAGATAAGATATTCCAACCAAATCTCCATGATCTTCTCCTTGAAATGGGGGCTTGAATTATCTCCTCAAATATTGAAATGGTGGAGGAAGTATTCAAGAATTCCTTTGAATTAATCCTTCATATATTCCTACACATTACAAAGCTCACACATATTTGAGATATATATGAAAACATGTCAATTTTCTAACATTTAATCACAAATTCCCTTTTAATACTAAAATGAATAAAGTGGAGAACAATAAGGTGAAACCCAAGTATATTTATGGAAATGATATCGTGAAAGGTTAATGGGGCGATGAAATGTGAAGAATGATGAAGGGAAAGATGGATGAAAATATAACATTTATGAGCCCCAACACACCCCCCAACTTACCTTGTTGCATGTCCTCATGCAACCATGCATGGATCTTCTCAAGAAATTTTGGCATTTGAATGTTGGCTTTGAGTGATTATAATGAATTTTTTCAAGATGGGATTTACATGAGTAACAACTGACATTTTTCTTATGGTTGGTTCTTGTGTGACAACCATGAATATAAATAATGTTGGTTCTTGTGTTAACAACATTCATTTCGTTATTTGTTCTCTTGATGTTATAATAATAATTTGCCCATATTCTTACTGGAAAATGTATGTTATCAATGTGCATAAGGAAAACATCACTGAGTATAAGAAAGCCCTTTTTTTTTGTATATGTGTGAATTATGCCAATATGTATATCAGTGCTTATGAAGTAAAGTGCAATAGAGTATTGTTGGAAAAGAAATGTTCATAAATGGTAAATGAGATGAAAAAATGGAATGATGGTCGTGGAAAAATGGAGTGATGATAGTGAATAAAGTCCCTTACCCCCCAACTTAACTTGTTGCATGTCCTCATGCAACATGGCATAAGTCGTAGAAGTGAAAAAGGAAAGGGAACTTAATGAGAGAATTTTCCAAATTATTCACTGCTAGCAGTTGAGGAATTACATGATTAAAGTTTAGAAAATAACATACCTCCACTTACCCAAAATGTTGATGAACTATGAAATAGGAATATGGTTGATGCAACTTCTAGATCATGGAATATGTCACTATTACAGGATCATATGGAAAGTGACTGTTACTGTAGCTGCGACTGTTGTCTGCTGGATCAGTGAATGTGAAGTGGAGGAAGCTGAATTGCTGATGAATGAACCATGGAAAAGAGAAAGTATGAAAGTGGAACTGTGGTAGTCTCATATGGCTAAAGTCATGCTACTATAACTGTTGATAGAGTCATGAAAAGTGTATAGTCTTCACCCGCTGCTAAACCTGATGGTACAATTCTAATCATGTGAATTAATGTGTCGATGTCGAGCATGAAAAGAAGTCATTGGATTACCGACTAATGATGAATGTCGTTAACCATTGCAAGGCAACTCACCAATGATGTCAATGAGTGCCAAGGTACCTGAGTATATCTGGCGAAGTGTGAATGAATGAGTTGATGTCGAGCCACTTGCAAGATCTGACAATCAAAGGACATTGATGTATTCCCATGATTGTCAGCGAGAGAACTTGCCATTAAGGCATGCAAGCCTCCAGGTACTCAAAATGGACTCTAGTCTATATCCCAGATAAGGTGTTGAGGTCGATGGGGCAAGACTTGTTGAAAGGTGGGCCTTAAGGAATCCCACATCAATCAACATGAGTTCGGATAAAAAGAGTGGTAGAACTATAAATGAAAAGATCCCAGTAGTAATAGTCTTTATGGAAAGGCAATGTAGTCATGGAAAGAGAGATGGATAGTTTTATTGACAAGGAAAACTGAACTTAAAAAACTAAAGAAATGTATGCAACTCAGAAAGATAGGCATGTGCGAAGTCATGAAGGATAATTCAATGGAAGATGGGCTTCAACACAGGGATGACCATTCTGCTTTGAAGGAGAAATGGAGGAAGACATTCATGACGCAAATAGGTTTATGAAAAAGTTTATGTGTAACTAAAAACATCATGATGTTTAGGATGAGTAATAACTCCTTCAAGTAGTCAAGAAAGCGTGTCTTTTTTTTTTTTTAAGTTATTGTGATTTTGAAAATCACCTCAGCAACAAGATGCGATCGTCTGCGCACCTGAAAAAAACTTAGTACAAATCCTGCATGAAAACTTGTGAGATGTTCGAAGAAAAACATAACATGTAGAAAGAAGTATAAATGCGAAAAAATAAAATGTGTTTTTATACCTCTTGCCGTGATCTTTGCGTACGCGCTTGTTTCATCGTGGATTGCTTGCTTAGCGTAAAATCACAAAAACATGTGTTCATATTGTTTTCAAGAATTTATAAAAACGTCCATTTGCAATTGTTATTTGTTTTTGTTGTTTTAATCATTATTTTTTATATTACTTTTTTTTGTTTATAATAAAACAAAATATAAAAACAAACAATATATGTTTTTTTTTGTTATTATAAAAAAAAAAATTGTTTATAATTAATCAAACAATATATGTTTTTATTAAAAAAAAAAAATGTTTATAATAAAACAAATAAATTTTTTTTTTGTTATAATTGTTTTATAATAAAACAAACCAATAATAAAAAACAAATAAAACAAAACAAACAATGCATGTTAACTTTCATATACTTGTGCCAGCAAGCCACTATGAATGCTCTAGCTAGATATGAGAATTTCGTGATATGGATCTACTTTCCCTGCTTTGACAATTCAACGTATCATTGTTGCACGGAGGTACCCAAATTACTCCATATTTTTTTGATCGTGGGTCTTTGAAGGAGAATGCACGCGGTCGCGGATGCTAAAACCATGGGAGACTCCAACAAAACGCATAACAGATCATTAAATCGCTAAAAGTGCATTAAATCGCTGGAAATATGGTGTGGATGGGGTTTGAATCCATAACCTCCACCCATAAAATCGGATCTCCTAATCATTACGCTCAATTCTTATTACTGTGATATCACATTCGAAATTGTTTTTATTATTATTGTTTTTGTTGCAAGCTGCTACAAGAGTGTATTTGCAGGATGTAACAATGAACATTAAATGCGATTTTCTCACAAACGACGAATTGGAATGAGCTGAAATTTTGTGTGCAAGTTCCTAGCAGTCGCATGTATCTCCACACCGAAAATCAGAGATACCCACATCACGAATTTTGAGAAAACAATAAAATGGATGAAGGTGACTATGTTGATTTTCTCGAAAACCGTGTACTGGGTTCGGCTGAAATTTTGTGGGAAGGTTCCTATGGTCCCAATACTTCTGCATGCCAAAAATCAGATTAATCTGATGGACAGATCTCGATTTATAAGAGAAATGGCTGAAGGTGACTATTTTGATTTTCTCTAGAACCATGTACCAAGTTGGCCTGGAATTTACTGGGTTTTTTTATTAAGGGATTCTACAACTAGAACTTGTATTTATTGGACAAGACATCTTCTCTAGATTTCTTAGTATAACCATAAAAAACCCAATTTAATGGAGCATTATTCCTCCTAGGTTAATACCCCCTTGAATGTGAAAATAAGACCTTCAGATAATTCTTTCAACAAAAGACATTCTCTATTCTAGCATACTTGAATTTTTGAATATAGACGAGGGCCTATTGAGATGAATTGATAGACTAACTATAAATATTTGAGGGTAACTCTTGATTGGATGTGACACTCCATATTTGTACTCTTGAAATCAAAACTAGATCGTGCTTGATCACATGCAGAGTGATCTACCCATACCTTATTTACTTCAGAGAATTTCCATTTGTAAAATGTTTTGAAGAATATAATGAACTTCATAGCCTATAATATTCTTCCAATACATGCCCCCTTCCTTCAAAAATAATTTTTTTTTTTTTGCTCAAAAATAAAATTTTATTTTTCAGCAAAAATCAATTGTTGTTGTCACAATTGTGACGGCCCTTACAAATTTTGCAATGAACTTGCTATAAAAATTACGAAAGTGTTTGTCGCAATTGCGACGACCGATACAAATTGTGTGACGAACTTGCTATACAAATCACAAAACTTGTATAGTGATTTCGTCGCTATATACACTGTGTGCATCGCAATTGCGACGACCAGTACAAATTGTGCAATGAACTTGCTATACAAATCACGAAACTTATATAGTGATTTTGTTTCTATATACACTGTGTTCATCGCAATTGCAACGACCTCTTTGAAAAAAATTTTGTCGCAAATTTTTTACTTACTTTGCCTATATTGTCGAGTGTGCGACGATTTCCCTACTGTGTCGCTCTTTCGATGATTTCTTTACTTAGTCGTTGATCCAGCTGGATATCGGTGGCCACCCACCTTTTCCAACTGGCTCAAAACAGTTTTCTGACATTTTGGCAATTTACTATTTTTAGCAGTTTTTCGGGTCCTGAACTTCTGGAGCCATTTTGAGGCCCTAAACGATGTTTTTTGGGGTATGT
>ML785427.1:335826-353855 GCA_009831015.1 Picea engelmannii
ATATCGGTGGCCACCCACCTTTTCCAACTGGCTCAAAACAGTTTTCTGACATTTTGGCAATTTACTATTTTTAGCAGTTTTTCGGGTCCTGAACTTCTGGAGCCATTTTGAGGCCCTAAACGATGTTTTTTGGGGTATGTTGTTGTTGGCGTCAGAAATGTTGTAGTCCTCGGATAGATCTTTCCAACGAGCTATCATACGCCTAAAACGGAGATCGTATGCAAAAGTTACGACCCCAGGAAGTTGATGCACCAACTTACCCAAACGGGGCCCACATGACTTTTGGCGCTTCATCACCTAGGGTTAGGTTTTTGGATGTCTAGGACTTTTGACATTCCGGTCTATTGTAAAAAGGCTTTTGGAGCCTCATTGTAATCATCTTCTTGCGAATGCGCGCTGCCGTCACATCTCTTCTCAGAGATAAGCCGCCACCACTCCAGCAAGCTTGTTTCCGCTGCATTTTTACAGTTTCAGCTTATTTCATTATTAATAGAAAACCAGTTTTACTGTATCTCTGTTATTTTTGTGTTAAGCACCTATTAATAATCTGTATTCATTTCGTTCTGCTCATAAAATCCGGATCAGTCGTTCTGGCGACGACATTTAATTTTTTGTCACAATTGTGACAACTTTCCTACTGTCGTCGCTCTTGTAATGTTAATCCAGGTTCCTCACACGTGCCATGTCACATGAAACGATGTTTGGGAGACTCAAGATTCGTTGCAAGAGCGTCGAAATAGCCGTCGCAAAATGACCCAAATTTGCTAGTGATGGGGCCTTGGAAATAAGGGCCAAGGTATTGTTAATCCCATAGAGGTTGTGGAAAGACCTCGTTATTTAGGATTGGGATATGGCAAAGAGGAGATTGGAGCATTCTCCAAGATGGGCTCCAAAACCTTGGAAGCAAGTGATGCTTCAAATGACTGGCTTAAGTCATTGAGGGAATGATTCATGAAAGGTGATGATGTATCAATCCAAGATGGTGATAGTGAATTCAGTTCATCTCCAAAGAAAAGTGAAGATAAGCAAGACATGTATAAGGGTCATGGTTTTTCCAATTCTCTTTTTTATTATAAAAAACATTATCATGTAATCTGAAACTTGTGGAATATGTATCCTTGTACTTTTTGTCATTCACCCAAGCATTGTGTGGCCAAGTGTTGGAAGAGACAATCTTTTTACAAGAATTTTATGTCAACCAGGAAGGACACGACATAAAGACTCAACTCCACAATGAAAGAAAGAGAAGGGCA
Source organism: Picea engelmannii (assembly GCA_009831015.1). Classification (NCBI taxonomy): domain Eukaryota; kingdom Viridiplantae; phylum Streptophyta; class Pinopsida; order Pinales; family Pinaceae; genus Picea; species Picea engelmannii. The sequence continues at coordinate 337,080 of ML785427.1, forward strand.
AACAAGTCTGGATTCCAAAAAACCACTACACTTATTCAAATAGGGGTGGACATCAAAAGGCTAAATGTTGGAAGCTTAATTCAGAGCTTTGTCCAAAGAAGGAAAAAATGATTGTGAATGTACTCAAGAAGGAAGAGGCATTTCTAGCGAAGCAAGAGGAACAACATGAATGAAATAAAATAGTCACTTGGTTATGCCAGAAGTGGATGTCACATCTTCATTGTATTTTGCTTCCATTAATGTAATCACACACGTTCAAATGGTGACCTGTTATAACATCATTTTGAACAACATAGTGTTTTGTTTTATCCTTATGAGTATGTAATTAGTAAGGTCAATTTTGTAACCTTTTGGAGGACCAAAAGGTCTTTAGTGGGTAGGTGTGATCCAAAATGGATCTCGGAGCCAAGATGGGGTCTAGGAAGCCCTAAAAATCAAAGTGCCTAGAATCTCTTCAAAACAGACATGTGTGTAGGCCTCATCGATATGAACCCAACACAACTTGAATGGGCTCAAACGAATCTCGTATGACCAAGATATCACGATTTGTTCGTTTTTCCAAACAGGGAAAATTTGATGACTGTACAGTCTATACAATCTGTACGGTGTTAACGTGCCAGCTGAATGTACAAGGACGTAGGATCATACAGTGATGTGGTAGTGATCCGTTGGTGTTGATTGGGCAGTTGATGGTGACAGGTGGACCAGTTAGATTGTGACATGTGTCACCACTACAAGGGTGACACGTGGCATGCTCGTGCGGCTGACGTGGCAGGTCCGTACATACGTACGACACATGGTAGATGACTGGACTATGGGATGACGTGGAAGGTATAGTTGGTTGTTGACTGGGCAGACATGTAGGCATAAAAGTGGACGAATCAACGATTGACACGTGGCAGTTTGTTGGCAAGTGGTAAGGTGCCACGTGGCCCAATCCTAGGCTGCCACGTGGCACCCATTCATTGGTTGATTGGTCGGTTTATTTGTTTTTAAAAAGTTTTTTAAGGGTCTTTGGGGGTCTAACCCGTGACCTCCATGGGTGGTTGAGTCTTCACGTAGGCCGGGATACCAACCCGCCTACACAGTGTTACTTAAGCTATAGTGGCACCACATCTATTTAAAGTAATGTGTGGTATATGGCGAAGGGGTAAAGGGTTGGGGCTAGACCCCAGCCCGCAGTCTTTTGCACCACCATACAACCTCGACTATACTCCTTTGGCACAAATGTTATGGTGTTTGGCCCAGCCCCCAGCGAGAAACATAGAACCGTTCCACATGCCCCTATGTCTTGCTTTATGGAGAATGTTTGTTATGGTTAGCCCTCAGTGAAAAAAAACATGTGACCATGCTATGTGACCTCCATTGTATTAGCATGCATTTATGACTCAACCGTTGGCACGGGAATCTAGAATAGCCCCTAATCGCGGGCATATACATGTGACCTGGACTTCAGAATAGATAGTGTGGTTTTATGGGTTAGCCCCAGTCGGTCGGGCTAGCCCGTCGACCAAGGGCGTAACTAGAGCCTTGAGACTTGGGGGGCTATCAATATCAGGCAGGTGCAATATTAAGTCGAGGCCATATGGCCATGCAAGCAACCAAGAGCCGAAGGTTAAGGGCTAGACCGACACACAAACAGGGCCAGGGACACATGGGAGGCACCCATATGACCAGGGGCTCGCGAAAAAGGGGTTGCACCATTAATTTATGCCAAAGTGGTTTTTTCCACTTTATAATAAAGATTTTATGGATTTCTTCAGCAGTTTTTGGAGATTTAATCCATTTTTGGAGGATCTTGGGCCCTTTTTGAGGCCATTTCTTGGGGAGAAGTTGGGAGGTTGTTACCCACTTCAGGCCTATATAAACCAGAGGCTCTTGAAGCCATGGGAGGAGGTTCAGAACAGAGAAATGATGAATAATTTCCAGGCCAAAGCCATTTTTATGCATGGAATCCATTGAGGAGAGCACCTTTGCGGGCCATTTCTGGGAGATTCGTTCATGCGTTTTCAGTGTCGTCGGTTTTGTTGGGTTCTTGAGATCTGGTAGAACAAGACCAGATCAGTTTGCAATCCTTTTGGCACTACTGTGATTTACTTTTAAATCTTTGAAAATAAATAAGAAAGCCTCACCCACTAAGACAAAGGCCCGAAGACGTAGGCGAGATTGTCGAACTCCGTTATCAACTTCTCTTGTTATGGTTTTTTGTTTCTTTATGTTCATTTCCAGATCTTTATATGTTTATTGGCTGCTATGTTTCTTCATTAATCTTCCTCTTTCATCAGTTTTCCTAAATGGTAATTTAACTCATGCTTTAAAACTCAACCATTGTCGTTTAAAAGATATTTTTCAGATCATGATGGCTCAAAGTTGCTCCAATAATTTGAGAACCAATTTTGAGTGTAATAGTTCTTTTAATTTTGAAAACCCTTTTAACATAAATGAGTGAAAAAAAAAAAAACTGTAGCTCCTCCCTTTCTGTAATATATCCACCTTTTTTAGTGTAATAGTTCTTTTAATTTTGAAAACCCTTTTAACATAGATGAGTGAAAAAACAATTAGGTGTAATAGTTATTTTGAAAACCCTTTTAACATATATGAGTGAAAAAACAAAAAAAAATTGTAGCTCCTCCCTTTTTGTAATATATCCACCACTGATTCCCTCAAGCATTCCCTTCCCTAGTTTTGAGGGTATCCTAGTTATATGATATGTTTCATATGGGGTAGATTGATGTGTGGGATTTAGTTATTGTACTAGAAATTGAGATGTTTGGCTTCTCTAGGGTGTTAGTGTATAAAAGTACAAAGTGAGAAACTGGGGCCCCTCTAGTTCCAAGGTGTCCAAAATATTCCATGTTAACCCCAAATCATTGATTGACAATTAGATATTCTTATGCTATATTGATTCGGATGCACTGAAGAGTGCATCGAAGGCCCGTGGCATAGAATACTTTCCCTATGCGAGTAAGGCCAGAGGTCTTGCCCTCGTAAACGAGAGTAAGGACTACCCTAAATATCCACCCGGGTAAGCCCCCCCCCCCTATAAATCCTTATATCTTTATGATAACATTATTTATTATGGTATTATTAATTACCAGAAAGCTCCTCCCTTCGGTCGGGGGTAAGGGACCAAATTGTCTTTATTAACAAGCCCTAACCAAAAAGATTTTCGCTTGTTTCAAGATCTTATCCCTTCCATTATGAATTAGAGTTTACTCTTTTTTAGGGCTTATAACTCACCTTTGGGAGCTTGAGGGAAACTACTAGACTACAAGGATCTAGAACATACCTTACCTTTACTGGCACAAGCCAGACCTAACCTTATTTTATGTGGGCTTGACCCAGGGTGAAATACTTATTCACCTTTACTCGGGACAATAGGCCTTGTGATCAGGAACCCGCCCATAGGATTACCTTCAACCTATCCTTTCTTCAGTGCTTGATGAGGAACTAGCCCACAAGGTTACCTTCAACCTAGCACCTTCACCCGAAGGGGGGGCGAACCTACCACTTGCCATGAGATGATTATACGTTAAAAAAGATTTCTTCCCTTGAGATGATTATACGTTAAAAAAGATGATTATACGTTACAAAATTGCTTCTAAGAGGGGTTGTGAGGTTTCCTTCCTTGTGGTGACATGACTATAAAGACAAATGAAAAAAGAAAATTGAACGGATCAGTCTCAGGTATAGAATGAGCCCAAATCCCTCCAAACTTTGCAGTTGTTAAGACACGATTCCATTTGTAAAACAAATCCCAGGTTGGGCTAGCTCTTACCTTCCCGAGGATCCTTGCATCATTACACATTCTTCTCATTGAATTCAGAATTATGAAGGTTCGTGTGTGTATCTTCCCTTCCAGGCTAACTATCATATTCACGAACCAAATGTCCTCCAACATTCTCTACACTTGTGCCAAGTCCAAAAGGGATACATTCCCAACTCTTGCTTTGTTGTGAGAATGGAAGTTTCCATATCTGCAACCATCTCCCCACTCAACAATATGATAAAAAATAAATAAATAAAATTATATATATATATAATATATATATAATTGTAAATAAAATATTATATATTAGTAAATATATGTTAAATGTTAATTTTGGGTATGAAGTTAAATTGTGATGGAGAGTACTACCTAGTTTTATATGGAATAAAATGTTAAATGATACTGAAAAAATATATATGATTTCACTAAATTTAGTGTTAGTGATAATAAGAAGTTTTATATTGAATAAAATGTTAAATGATACTAAAAAATACATATGATTTCACTAAATTTAGTGTTAGTGATAATAAGAAGGGGTGTTGTTTCATTTAAATTGAAATTGTTTAAATAGTTTTTTGGGTTTTGAGTAAGGCAAACTGCTTTTCTGTTTTGGACTAAGATTTCTAATGGACTAAAAACTCGTCTTCTTCTTAACTTTTATCATAAGTTTGACCATTTAAAAATAAATAAATAACAATCACAAATGTTTTTAAATAAATATATATTTTTTGAAATTAACCTATTAAAATTGTTTGCAGAGTGGTTAATGGAATCTAGATTTATGAGAAAGCAAAGTTAGTCACTTTTTGTTAAAAAAAATAAAAATAAAAATTTATGGCAAGTTGTAGCAAACTTTAAAGAAAAATAATATATATATATATATATATATATATATATATATATCTCGCGGTGCGGTCTCGTTTCTTTCCTTCGCGTTTAATTGTTTACTTAGATTTTAAGCCGCTACACTATGGAAACGTGCGGCCTACTCCTTCAAACAATTGATATCCACGAGATACGCAACAATGCATTGTCGTGTTTTTAAAATATGCGAAAAGGCATCATTTTAAATGCCGCTCGGTGGAGACTCCGTCATAGTCAACAATGCATTTTAGGTTTTCAAAATATGTGATGAGTATCAACAGCCTTTCTCTAATCCACTCATTTCTTAGCCTATTTTCTTTTTATAAAAATATGCATTGTCGTGTTTTTTAAATATGCGAAAAGGCATCATTTTAAATGCCGCTGGGTGGAGACTCCGTCATAGTCCACAATGCATTTTAGGTTTTCAAAATATGTGATGAGTATCAACAGCCTTTCTCTAATCCACTCATTTCTTAGCCTATTTTCTTTTTATAAAAATATGCATTGTCGTGTTTTTTAAATATGCGAAAAGGCATCATTTTAAATGCCGCTGGGTGGAGACTCCGTCATAGTCAACAATGCATTTTAGGTTTTCAAAATATGTGATGAGTATCAACAGCCTTTCTCTAATCCACTCATCTCTTAGCCGCTCGGTGGAGACTCCGTCATAGTCAAGAATGCATTTTAGGTTTTCAAAATATGTGATGAGTATCAACAGCCTTTCCCTAATCCACTCATCTCTTAGCCTATTTCAAATATGCGCTTAAACATTATTTACGGAAGGAGTCCAATTTTCTTTTTACGTTCCATTGAAAATTTTCAATTATCAAATCATATTAAACATTAAATTATCCATTAAACTTAATCTAGCCCAGTTTTACGGCTCTTTAAAATATTAAACCAATAAAGTGACAACATCCCTCACAAAAAGACTTCACGGTGATGCATAAAGGTCTCGGTTAAACATTCAGCATGTGAATATAGTGTTGCTGAGATAAGATTAGCATTAGCATTCATCTCATTTTCTTTTATTCATATGTTTGTTCATTGATAATAATAAATCAAGGTTGGTTATTTTTTTTAATTTTTTTATTTAAAATTAAATTTGTGAATGTATAAATAAATTTAGTATGTTAAAAAATCTTTGAATAATTCTAATTATAGAATCTTAATCTTAACTACTAGATACAACAAATTCTCATCAAATTACAAAAATTTCCTCTCCAAATAACCGAGCAAAAACGTTACACTACGGCTTTTCGAAATATGCCGAGACTCGCCGTTCGACATTCAGCTTGATGAGCATCCTCATCCATTCATCATCTCTTCGCCCTTCGACTTTCAGCTCATCCTCATCCAGTCATCTGTCCGTCCTTTTCAGAATATGGCAGAACAGATAAGTTATGCTCAAGTCATCACATCTATAAATTAGCGCTAAAGTTAGTCTGCACATGTATCTCACTTCTTTTGGTTTGGGATTTTAAGAACACGCCGCAGTTATATCAGCATGTCGCAGCCGCTCACGATTCCCATTTTCTTCTTACTTTTCATTTTCATTGATCTTTCTTGGTCATTTTCGAATGCCACTCGGCCAAAGACCCTCGCCGCTCAAGTGATCAGGGACTCGGCAACTGGATTCTATGCTATACAAATGCATCAGAAGACTCCTCTGGAAGCCGAAAGATTGGTGTTAGATATACAGGGAGATTCAGTGTGGGTTCACTGCCAAGGTGGCGCCTACACTTCCTCCACCTACCACCGCGTTACATGCGGCACTGAGATTTGCTCGGCATCCGCAGAGGGGCGGTGCGGCAACCTCTGCTACGGCCCTGGTATTTGTCACAACAATACCTGCATCGTCGAAGTTTATAATGCCTACCTCGACCTGGGTAGCTCGGGCGATCTCTCCCAAGACGTTGTGGCTCTCCTCACTATCCACGGTGCCAAAGTTACAATCCCTCGATTCGCCTTCTCCTGCGCGCCCAGCATTTTCGTGAACGAGATGGGCAAAGGAATAGCGGGGCTGGCAGGATTGAACAAGGCTGTCATGGCTCTACCTACTCAGCTCTCGGCCACATTAGGTTTCAACAACAAATTCGCCATTTGTCTCCCCGGAGGCAGAGGCAATGTTGAGGGAGTCGTCTTCTTCGGCAACGAGCCTTATGTCTTCTCTCCCGGGATAGACGTCTCTAAGCACCTCACCTATACTCCTTTGGTCCAGTATGGTCAGCATAAAAATCAGCATTACATCTCTGTATCCACCATCCAAATTGACAACAGGAAGATCACCGTCCCTACTGGTACAGTTGCTCGCCTGGATTCAATATACAACCCCCACTCGTTTTTAGCAACGCCCATTTACAATGCATTCCTCGCCGCTTTTCTAAAAGCAGCAGAGGCCAGGAACATCACGCGCGTGTCCACTGTAAATCCCTCTCAAGCTTGCTTTGATGCCAGGACCATCTCCTGGACTAAAGTTGGACCAAGGGTGCCCACCATCAAATTTGTTTTACACAACAGCCAGACAATATGGAAAATTTCGGGAGCTAATTCCATGGTCCCGGACAAGCGCGACGGACTACTGTGCCTTGCGTTCTTTGACGCAGGTCCAAATGGAGGCACCGAAGGAGGTTATGATGTAGGTCCCATTGTCATCAGCACTCATCAGATGCGAGATAACCTTCTGGAGTTCGATATAGCGAATAACCGATTTGGCTTCTCCTCCACGTTGCTAGGTTTGAATACCACTTGCTCCAACTTCAAGTTTTCCTCTTTTTAAAACTGTTGCGGCTACCACCACCGTAGAATAGCTATGAAAATAGATGCTACCGCCGCCGTAGAGTAGCTATGAAAATAGACAACCCAACTTCAGTTTTGTCGTATTTTTGGACTGTAGTATTTTTCTTGTTTTATTGTTGGAATAGACAAAATAGACTGGAAGGGCGATCCTTTGATGTCGTCTGTGTTTTAACGTTCATCAAATGGATTGGAATGTAGTTTAGGGCGACGTTTTCCTTATATGTTTTTATGAAATTTGGCTGTTCAAATTAAACCTAAAGCACCTACAAATAGTTTTGATGCTACACATCGATCTAGAAGAAAAAGAAAAACGTAAAGTCCTCTTTGTCATTTCTTCTTTGTTTTCTATCCTTATATATATGTCATTTCTTCTTTGTTTTCTATCCTTATATATATGTCATTTCTTCTTTGTTTTCTATCCTTATACCTTATATATATTGTTTATTTGTTTTCTATCCCTACATATATATATGGATAGGCTAAATCAGGAATAAACAAATTTAACAATTTTTTTTAGGTAAAAAAAATGATCTAAATTTGGTCAAATAAGATTCTTTTTTTAAGGTAAAAAATGGATATGATTTGATCAGATGTTTTGTCCTATTTTAAACCAATTCAGATGTTCAGAAAATCGATCAAGTTTATGAATTAATTGAAAATTTAAAATAAAACCATCTAAAATTGCTCTCGAATTAGCCCACTCATTTTCTTATTCTGCACTGGCTATAGTGATTTGATCTAACTACGCCGAAGGCATTTCAAAAAACCATTCATCATGTTAGAAGTTTTTGAACAATACCGCTTGTTTTATCAAAAGCCAGCGATCAACTTATCCTCCTAAAACAGCTACCCCAGTCAATATTGACGTCTTTAATATTTTGGTGACGGGGCTGCAAATAAAGAAGTGATTAGTCCGGAGAGAAATGTGGTGAGTAGTTGATTTGCAAATCGTCGCATACCTAGTGGGCGAGAATACAGGAAATGGCAGTTTTGTTATTACACTAAAGGTATTTTTAAGGGGAGGTTTGTCTAGAGGCTTTCGTCGTCTGTCCAACCCCTATAAGGAGTTGACATCTGTTAATTAGTGATTGATCACTCTCCTCTTTGCACATGTCTTTTTCGGCGACTCCAACCTCAACCGACTCCATATTGCACTTGTCTTCTCCTTCGTCGACTCCATCCTCAATCGACTCTATCCTGTGACTATTCAATACGAGTCCGCTTGCACGGTTCTCTTTCATGACATTTCTTTTGCTTCATAAGGTCTTTCTGCCAAAGGCTCACATTAATTTTATAATGATCTCTAGGAAGAGAGACGGGACTGGAGCCAGCTTTTGCAAGCCACTGGTTATTATTCTCAATCTCTTTATTTAAAAGCCTTAAGCAACTGTTCATAAAAATGTTTCCCAGCATGATGTAACCACCATTTAAACTGAGCTCTTGTTTCTGTTATTGCTTGGGTTCATTGTAGGGGCCAGGTCTAGTGGTGTTGGAATCTTGCAGCCTTTTATGCTTGTGTGGAATTGGGTCTCTGATATTAGTGGGAAAAGTAGTACCAATAAGAGGAGCTACCATAGGAAGAGTTGATTGGATACAATGCTTTGAATTGAGGTATCTAAAGTTGGATTGTGCCTTCATCCCCATAGTGACTCTTTCAATGAAATCATAAGCATATGTTGCTTTCATGCAAATCATAAGCATATGTTACTTCTGAAAAAACGGAGGTCAATCGGGGTTTCGGCGATCACAAACGCCGAATACAAAAACAAAAGACCACGTTGTTTGCCAAATCCCAAAATGAGAAAAAGTTGTGGGCCCAGCACTTTGGGTTTCGGGGTTCGGGGTTTGGCGATTACAAATGTCAAACACCAACACACAACAACTCCCGAATCGTGAAAAATACAAATGGAATGTGGGCCCAGCACTTCGGGGTTTCGGGGTTTACGAACACCCGACGCACAAACAAAATGAAATAAGAAATGTCGAATTGCAAAATGCAATTAGAGTGTGGGCCCAACAATTTCGGGTTTCAGTGTTTGGTAAAGCAAAGGAACTCCACACATATGTAACAAGCAAGTCCCGAATGCTGAAATATCAATTTTGTATTTAATCTCCTTTTAAAATCACACGCTCCAACAAATAAACTCGGAATAAATAAATGATCGGGTTTGTAATTAGTAAAACCAAAGAAAAAATGAATTTATCAATAAATAAAATGAGTTTACAAACTCAATAACAGAAAATCATAAACGCAGAGCAAACCTCCAAAACAAGGAATAACCGATTTGATTCAATAAATGCTTTCAAGCTCTTGTCTCACCCTCTGTGTACGGATTACAATATGATTCAAGTATTTATAGGAACAAAACTTGCCCCTTTGACCTTAGGAAAAATTAAATCAGGGCGGTGATGGTATTTGGTGGCCTGCAAAGGCTAAGGCGGCCACCGCTTGACAGTGAACCCTCACATCTTGAAGGGTCAAGACGACCACCGATCCACCTTCATAAGGCGGTGAAATGATTAATCTCTGACATACTCCCTCTTAATCATTTCAAGGAAAAACAAACTAAAACATGTAAAACAAAATTGTTGTAAACAATGCATTACAGCTTGCAGACCCCAATATTACTTCTATTTTTTTTAAACAATTCATTTCCCAAAGGCTTCGTAAAAATGTCTGCAAATTGTTCTTCAGATCTACAGAACTGAACATAAATCTCCTTACCAGTTACGAGCTCTCGAATGAAATGATACCTTGTATCAATGTGCTTACTTTGTTTGTGAAAAACGTGATTCCTTGACAATGCGATGGAAGATTTATTGTCACGGACAATCTGGGTTGCATCATTCTGGTTATGCAACAATTCATTCAAGACCCTTCTCATCCATATATCTTGACATGCAGCTGCAGCTGTTGCAACATACTCTGTCTCAGTGGAAGATAGAGTCACAATGGGCTGTTTCTTTGATGCCCATGCCACTGCTCCAGATCCAAGACTAAAAATATACCCAGATGTGCTTTTCCTGTCACCAATGGGACCTACAAAATCACTATCAGTATATCCGATCAGCTCAAGGTTTAAGCTTGATGTGTATCAGATACCAAAATTAGTTGTTCCAGCAACATATCTCAGGATCCTCTTTCTTGTTTGCCAATGAGTACTCTTCGAAGTCTCCATGAATCTGGAAATCAAACTCACTACAAACATAATGTTAAGTCTGGTTGTTGTTAAGTACATAAGGCTTCCAACCAGCCTCTTATACAGGGTTGGATCAACATATGATCCTTCATCATACTTGCTCAGTTTAACACCAGTTTCCATTGGTGTTGCAGTTGGCTTGCAATTCAACATTCTAAACCTTTTCAGCACTTCACTTGCATAGTTAGTTTGACAAATGAAAATGCCATTATCAAATTGATCCATTTCGATTCTAAGAAAAAATTTCATCAAACCTAAATCAGTCATCTCAAACTCTGTTTTCATGGCATTCTTAAAATCATCTACTGATAGATCTCCAGTAAAAATCAGGTCATCAACATACAAACAAACAATCAAAATTTTACCTTTCTGGTCTACCTTTGTATACAGAGTTGGTTCACTTGGACTTCTGTTGAATCCAACATTGATTAGGTATTCATCAATCCTGCTATACCAAACTCTAGATGCCTACTTCAATCCATATAAAGCTTTCCTTAACTTGTAAACCTTATCTCTGTGTTTATCAATCTCATAACCCAGAGGTTGTCTTACATAAACTTCTTCTTCCAAATATCCATTTAAAAATGCAGACTTGACGTCCATCTGATGCATAATCCATCTATTCTGAGCTACAATAGCTAAGACCATCCTTACTGTGTCAATCCTTGCTACAGGAGCAAATGTTTCATTGTAATCAATATCGGGTTGCTGACTAAACCCCTAAGCTACAAGTCTTGCCTTGTACTTCTCAATATCACCTTCTGCATTCAGCTTAGTCTTAAAAACCCACTTAACACCAATACTTTTCTTGCCTTCAGGTAAATTGACAAGATCCCAAGTGTTATTCCTTTCAATGGAATCAATCTCCTCATCCATTGCTTTTATCCATACATCCTCTTTAGCAGAGTCATCATAACTTACAGGATCATAAGCTATAAATGCAAAATTTGAAATCTGATCTACCTCTTCATTCTGATCATATAATTCTCCTAAACTTCTAGTTTTCTGTCCTTTAAATTTGTTTTTTAATTAAGCTAAAGTAGGATCCGATTCACTACTTACCTATGAATCTGTTTGATGTCCACCATGTCCAGATGGCTCACCACACTCATGAGTTATGGGCGTTCTAAATTGAGATGGGTTGAAATCTGGTGCTTGCCTTGTTGGACTTCTTGCTGCAGGCATATATGCATGTGGAACCATCTGCCCATCTCCTTCATCTTGCTCAACTCCATCATCATCTTCATGGAGTAACACATCTCCCTCTGAAATTGATTTGTCAATACTTCCATCGTAGGCTTCATCTTCTTTAAATTGAACATCTCTGTTGATTACATATTTCTGGGTGATGGGATTGTAGAGTTTATATGCCCTAGACTCTTCATTGTATCCTACAAAGATACATCTCTCGCTTCTATCATCCAATTTCCTTCTCATTTCTGCAGGTACATGCGCAAATGCAACAACATCCAAAAATTCTGAAATGAGAAACATTACAAGACTATCCTAGGCTTCCTGAGGTATACAACCCCTCACGGTCTTGGTCGGACTTCTATTCAAGATAAAAATAGAGAAAAGAACCGCATCTCCCCAATATTCATTTGAAATATGCTTCTCTTTCAACATGCTTTGAGCCATATCCATGATGGTTTGATTCTTCCTTTCAGCCACTCCATTCTGCTGTGGAGTATATCGAGCAGTAAACTGCCTTTTTATTCCATGAAAATCACAAAATTCAATGAATTCATTCAATTTATACTCACCTCCTCTGTCAGACCTGAGGATCTTAATGGTTCGACCACTCTCATTCTCAACCATAGACTTAAACCTCTTGAAAACATCAAAGGCTTCAGATTTTTGCTTCAGCAAATTCAACCAAGTCTTCCTACTAAAATCATCAATGAAAGTCATGAAATAAACACAACCATTCAAAGAAGGTGTTTGCATAGGTCCACATAAATCTATGTGGACAATTTCCAAAGGAGCTTTTGCTCTATAGGAAACACCTGAAACGAATTTCTCTCTGTGATGTTTTCCAAGTATACAGCTCTCACAAGAGCTTGCAGGTTGCTAAATACAAGGTAACCCTTTCACCATCTGTTTCTTATGTAACAAATCTATGCCACCAAAATGTAAATGACCATATCTCAAATGCCATAACCAAGATTCATCTGAACTTCCAACTTTATAAACATTCAAAGAACCACTCAAATCATTTCTCATAACAAGTGGAAACATTCTACTCTTGGTCATCTCTACTCTTGCAATCAACTGTTTACTGGGAAATTTATCATAGATTGTACATAATACAAGGTAACCCTTTCACCATCTGTTTCTTATGTAACAAATCTATGCCACCAAAATGTAAATGACCATATCTCAAATGCCATAACCAAGATTCATCTGAACTTCCAACTTTATAAACATTCAAAGAACCACTCAAATCATTTCTCATAACAAGTGGAAACATTCTACTCTTGGTCATCTCTACTCTTGCAATCAACTGTTTGCTGGGAAATTTATCATAGATTGTACATACCTTGTTCTTGAAGAACACTCTGTACTTTTTCTCCATCAGTTGTCCAACACTGATAAGATTGCATTTTAAACTAGGCACAAAGTAAACATCATCAATATTTCTTCTCTGATTGTTCTTAGTGTAAACTGGAACTACACCTTTACCATTAACTGTAACCTTACACTCATTTCCTAGTTTGACTTCAGACTGAATACTAGTATCAATGGAAGAAAATAAGTCCTTATTACCAATTATGTGGTTGCTGCAACCACTATCCAAAAACCAAATATCATTTGCACATTCCTGAGTGACGTTACAGGTCAAAAACATAGGATTTTGATGATCCTCAGACTCATTTGTGATATGTGCAGAGTGCTTTCCAGCATCTGCCTATTTCTTCCAACATTTGTTAGCAAAATGCCCAAACTTCTTACAATAATAACATTGCACTTTGGTTTTATCATACCTCTCATTTTCTTGCTGCCAGTGTTTGTTGCTGCTCCCTCTTAAATTAGGAGGATTCTACTGGGGCTTCTGCTCAGACTCTAATTCAGCTCTATTGTCCCTTGGGCCAGAAAATCAACCTCCTCTTCCATGAGTATGAAACCTTCCTTTGCTTCTGCCTCTGTTAACATGTAGTTGGAATTTGAAAGCATGCTCCAATGATCCTTCTTCATATCTAAATATCCTAGATTCATGAGCAACAAGAGAACCAGTTAACTCATCAATTTGCATTAAACTTAAATCTTTAAATTCCTCTATGGGAACAACAACAGGCTCAAACTTCTTGGGCAAACTTCTCAACACTTTCTCAATAACTCTTTTATTCTCAACATCATCTCCATACTGCCTGAGCTGGTTCACAACACTCATTACTTGAGTCATGAAAGTATCAACACTTTCGTTATCCTTCATCTTCAGATTTTCGAAATCCCTTCTCAAGTTCTGCAACTTGTCTGTCTTCACCTTGGACACCCCTTGATAACAGGTTTCAAGAATGTCCCAAACCATCTTTGAAGATGCAGCACTAGAAATCTTCATAAAAATGGATTCATTTAATTCTTGCTGGATTAATCCAAAAGCTTTATTATCCTTCTTCCTGTTTTCCTTCAGCAAAACACGGTCAGCATTAGACAGAGCCAATTATGCGGCAACATCACCTGGATCAGCATAACCATCAATAACATAAGTCCACAAGTCCTGAGAACGCAAAATCGTCATCATCCGAATATACCAGGAGTCATATGACTTCTCACTCAGTATAGGAACCTGAATCTGAGAAGAACTACTACCAGACGCAGCCATTTATAAAAATTGACAGAATTTAAATAAACCTTCACGCAAAAAAATATGAGAATAAAAGTTTTGGCACGAACATGAATAATCAACAATGAATTAAGCAACTGCCAGATAAACTACAGGCTCTGATACCAAATGTGAAAAAATGGAGGTCAATCGAGGTTTTGGCGATTACAAACGCCGAATACAAAAACAAAAGACCATGTTGTTTGTCGAATCCTGAAATGAGAAAAGGTTGTGGGCCTAGCACTTTGGGTTTCAGGGTTCGGGGTTTGACGATTACAAATGCCAAACACCAACACACAACAACTCCTGAATCGTGAAAAATGCGAATGGAATGTGGGCCCAGCACTTCGGGGTTTCGAGGTTTACAAACACCCGACGCACAAACAAAATGAAATAAGAAATGTCGAATTGTGAAATGCGATTAGGGTGTGGGCCCAACAATTTCGGGTTTCGGTGTTTGGTAAAGCAAAGGAACTCCGCGCATATGTAACAAGCAAGTCCCGAATGTCGAAATATCAATTTTGTATTTAATCTCATTTTAAAATCACATGCTCCAACAAATAAACTCGAAATAAATAAATGACCGGGTTTGTAATTAGTAAAACCAAAGATTATTGGGTTAGTTCAAAAATGAATTTATCAAGAAATAAAATGAGTTTACAAACTCAATAACAGAAAATCATAAACTCACCAGAGAAAACCTCCAAAATAGGAAATAACCTATTTGATTCAAGAAATGCTTTCAAGCTCTTGTCTCACCCTCTGTGTATGGATTACAATATGATTCAAGTATTTATAGGAACAAAACTTGCCCTTTCGACCTTAGGAAAAATTAAATCAGGGCGGTGATGGTATTTGGAACCCTCGCGTCTTGAAGGGTCAAGAGAACCACCAATCCTCCGTCATAAGGCGGTGAAATGATTAATCTCTGACAGCTTCCATGCCCTCATGCATGTTGATAAGAAATACCAGGAAAACAACCCAACAACATAACCTTACACAATTTGTTAACTTTAAACTTATTTTTACTGCTTCTTCCCAGCTTTTATAAGGATGCGGATAACTCCCAATGTAAAAGCCTAAAGGCTGGAGGAGGATTCTCACGACTTAACGGGGCAGGGGGAGCTTCTCTAACAATAAAAAAATACTTCTTCAGATGAAGTCTTCTTCTAAGGCCGTGGATCTATATTTAGTTGTTTGAATCCGTTGATTGAATCTATATTATCGGCCTTTATCTTGCTTAAATCCTTCAATACAACTGAAAATTTTGTGTAAATCCTGCTCCATTAAAGGCTATGCTGTTGAAGGTTTTTAAATCCGGTAGTTTGATGCATGAAATTTCACCTCGTTTTCTTTTTTTCTGTGGATGTGTGTTTTACTTGTCTCATTAAACCTTCAAGTATTTTTTGATTGTCAGTCGTATTAGCAATCTTCTTCCTTCAACCTCGAGTGCAGTTGAAAATTGTTGATACCTTCGTGCTGTATTCAAGGCTGGATTTTACTCACGTAGTGTAGACTTCCAGAGTGACGCTTTAGCTGAAGATTGAATTTAAATATTTTTTTATAGATGTAAAGGTGAAGTGGCATATATATAGTTCAGGAAAATATGCTAATATAGTGATATAATTTGTAATTTATAAAGGAAATGATAATATAGTTAATTTTTATAAATTGTAATAATTAAATTATTATTTTTTAATTTATAAAAGTGTTTTAATTTATTTTAGTTTGTTTGTTTATATTTTTTTATTAATGTTATTAATATAAATGTATTATATTATATAAAATGTAAGATATTTCCATTACATCTTGTGGGTGAAATGTCTAATAACTATTTATGTTAATAATTGTTAGTTAATATTTGTTAGAGTTTAATATTATTTTAGACTATGATTAATATTTATATTATTTTGGTGTTCATTTTTCATATTAAATAAATGATTTATTCAAATTTATATTTATATTTATTTAATTTTGAGTTTAAAAAATCAAATCTGTATAAATAAGAGTTGCATAGATTATAATACTTATTTGCAATTCATAAAATTATATATTTTTCTTTACATCCAATTGAAATTATTTTTCTCTATGTATAATTGATAATAATACCAAATTGAAATTGAAGACACATTGTTCTTTCACATTCAAGAACTCTCCAACAAAGTAAGCCAAGAACATCACAAATACATATTAAGTCTTTCATTAAACATCTATTAGATATTTTGTATGTTTCACATAAAATATCTTATTTCTCTTATTCTATGCTTCATTTAACAATGAATGTATGCTTATACCTAGAAATTAGATTAATTTTTTTTTTT
>ML785427.1:353978-374169 GCA_009831015.1 Picea engelmannii
ATATATATATATATATATATAATTCACAAATATAGTTGACAATTTATTTTGCTTGCTTCTTGGCCTTTCCTTTTTATTTGTGAAAAAAAAGAATATGTTTTATTAATAGTAATACATAATACCCCTTTCACATGCCTTTTTTAAAAAAACTCATCACTAAATCAACGTCTTGGAAGTGTGGAAGTTTTTACAACATAAATACTTTTTTGTACATTCTTAAAAAAACAATTACATTTAATTTTATCATGATCCTTCTTTTTCATAATGTGTTGATGAGATATGAATCTCAAATAAATTTATATCAGATTTTTTTTCATGATGTGTTAATCTCAAATAAATTTATATCAAATTTTTAATTAAATGAGAATATTTTTTATATTATTTGTTAGTTGAAATGCAACATTTGGTTAGATCTTGAGGGAAAAGTTGTTTAGTTTATATCAAATTTTTAATTAAATGAGAATATTTTTGATATTCTTTGTTAGTTGAAATACAACATTTGGTTAGATATTGAGGGAAAAATTGAAACAACCTTTGCCGAATTGGAATGCATTATTTTTCTCACAACTTTGGAAGGTGACCAGATAAATATGATGTTGAGAGGTGACCTCATTATGTCAAAAGGTTCTTTCTATAGCCTATGGGAAGTCATATGGAATGAAGCTCCAGATTCAATCAACCTTGCACTATGGTATAAATGGGTTTCCAAAGAAACAACAAATGAATCTCCACCATCCTCTTGAGAAGAGTTTTTAGACTCATCATTAGAATCATTTGTTTCCTTCCTATTATTCTTTTTATCTTCCTTGCAGCCTCTTCTAAAATGCCTGACCTTATTGCAGTTCCAACATTTTTTCTTGAACTTTCTAGGAGACTTATGCTTCCCATGGGATTTGGATCTTCCATTTTCTCTCTTCTTGGATTTCTCCTTCAATATTCCATGAACATCCAAGGCCTCATTGGTGGATTTAGAATATTTTAGTGTCACCTCATTTGAGAGTAACGCATCCATGACCTCATCAAGCACAAACATCTTTACAACGTTTCTAGTGGCCATTACCAAGTTGTCCCATGAATTTGGAAAAGAACACAAAAGGGTCATACATCGATCCTCCTCATCAATATTCACTCAAATTGATATCAATGGGGTCATAGTAGTATTAAATGAATTTAAGTTCTTGGCTACATAATCAACATCATCCAATCTCAAGGAAAACAACTTTTCTCACAATTTTTTTTTATTATCCAAGGATTTAGTCTAATACAAATATCCCAACTTCTTCCAAATAATTGTTGCGACTTTTTATTTGGAATTGCTCAATAATATTGAATCAGCAAAACAAATCTTGATAAGGTTTCTCATCTTTCTCTCCAACACCACCAATGCTTTATCTGTCATACCGGCAGGTTTGGCTCCAGATAATATAACACACAGATCTCAATCTACAAGAATATTGTCCATACCGAGATTCCATAGATCAAATTTAGTGCCATTTAATTTCTCCATTTCTAACCTAGGCATGCTCGCTATTTCCATGGAACAAGATTTCCTTCTATGCAAACTCCCACTGAAACCCAGACTAGATAAAAAAAAAATGTGTCTGTAGCACATTGGATTTGAGGTGATCAGGATCTAATAACAAACTAATGGTAATATAGGTGTAGAATACACTTCATACACTAATCCATGAGAGAAGAATGTGTAGAAACTTAAAAAAACAAAGTGATTTCCTCCATTTCTACCTACTTCTAAGCCATTTCTAATCTCGTCAATTGGGAGGTCGATCTAATATTGACCATACCTTTCAATAAGTCATTCTCAAAATTAGCTAAGAAACAGAGTCATTATTAGGAATGAATTCAATCATCAACCAAGTTGAACTTGCTCACTACTTGATCACAACACCATAGCGTAATGTCTCATTAATAATAGGGAAACAATGAGGTTGATAGGTATCAAGGTATATATAATTTTTAATAGTACTCGTAAATACACTCGGAAAACAATTATTTGTTGCTCCCTAATATTGCTGGTATATAAGGGTGAGAGTGAGGGGATATATTGGGGAAAACATATTATGTTTAATCCCCACCCACACCTTGATATAGTTGCAAACAAATGAAAGAAATAACAAACCATTAAACAACATGATTTCCTAGAGAAAACCCTTCCAGGAGAAAAACCCCACACTCTAAATCACGCTCAATGTATTATTCAACAACTAAATGGTTATCATACATTAGAAAGTCTTCATGCTCTTAATAAGAGTGTTTAGAAGTAGCATAAGGATTCCAAAGAAATTTCAACAACATAATAGTAAGTTAAAACTCACACACATCGTTTTCCTCCAACCCTAGCACTCAATAAATAGGCATAAAAAAACCATAAACCATTTATGGTTTTCCAATTCTACATGTTTATAACCACCAACATTTAATTGGCCAACTGAAGCTACTTAGCATTTATTACCTGCTAGTAATATGCATTTATTCTTTTCCCCTACTCAATAGTTATTCCCTACTACTGCTCAACATTTATTCCCTTCTATTGCTTAGCAATCATTACCTGCTCCACTATAGGAGTGCAAATTCTATGAGACATTTGTCCCAACAAATTCATGTGAAGACTTTGATCATCGATATTGCTTGAATCCAATTCAGGAAAGGATAGGAAAGTGAAGGATCCAAAAGTGAAGTCGAACATCATTTTATATGTCAATGGTGTTAAGGCCAATGTTGGGATAAAGAGTTGTGGCAAGTAGGTTAACATGGTTGGATTTTTGGTTTATTTGTTAGATTTTAGGATTTTATAAATCTAAGTGGCAACACTAAAGGGTTATAATGTTAAACATATAATGGTTATATTTTTTACTTTGAAGCATCTAACAATGGTAAGTTATTGGTCAATAATTTCCATTAACAACCGAATGTATCATATCCTCTTCAGTGGGACTCTTTTTTCTTTATATATATGAAAAGTGAATTTTAGAATACTACTAGTACATTTAATATTATGGCACTCTTAAATAGTGCTATGTATTGGAATTGCACAAGCCAAGTCATAATGAGATGATTTGACTAATTGACAATTGATGTGGCCATGACATTGGATTATAGGTTTTCCACTATAATGTTAACAATGTGTTGAGATGCGTTTGTGATTTTCATATACCTTCTCCACAAGTCCTTGCAAAATTAATTATTTCAAAGATGTTTTTTAAGGGCATGACATCTCTTGGTTTTTCATTGCTCGTGATCGGTAGATATTCACAATTGGGATTACAACATCCATCTAAACTAAAAGCTTTGAGGAATCAAAACCTCACAATTTTAGACAAAACAATGCTCTTCTTGGGAAACTTCCATTTTCAAATGTTAGGATTGGCATTAAGAGATGCACTAGCCTCAACTACAATCTCTTTCTCTAGCAAGCTATTGCTTTTCTACATATATTTGAGTTAAAAGAAGAAGGAGCAGTCAAGGATTTTTTTTCTCCTCTCCAAACAGTTATGTCCCTCTTCATCTCCTTTGAAATGCATGTGCATAGCACACCATGGCCCATAAAAACCATTTATAATGTGCTTGTAGCAATGAAACAAAACTAGTATTGGAAGCAACCTCTCAATTCCTCTTATAGTTGTTGACAAGCTCAAAACTTACTACTTTCAAATGACAATGTGTAGGGTTCCTCCATCCTCAAACACATGTATAGATGTCCTCTTCAATATGTAGATCTAACTCTCTTACTATGGTAGGTGGATCAAGGTAGATTCACAAGACTACTCTCAAGGCAATATTTAAGCTAGAGAGCTAAGACAAGACAACAAGGACTAAGGAAAGAACACCAAGGTCTAGTCTAATATCAATGTAAGGGTGTTAAGTCTCAAGGTAAGAGTGTTCAATCTCACCAAGAAACTTTCCTTTATAATACAAAAGATAGTTCACATTAGTTGGCAAAATAGAACATGACCCTACATGTGTATGGCTCAATATCTAACCTAAGAATTACACTTGCATAGTTTTTAGAGCCACTTTTAAGAATAATTCCAAATAAATTTATTTTAAAGCTGAATTGGACTTGTAAAAGTGCTCCTTAATAACATAACTAATGATATTAACTCAAAGAAATAACTAATTTTTCAAAAAAAATATTTTAAATTTATTTAAATTTGGAATCACCTCACAATTTTTTTTTTAAATAAAAAAACAAAAACCAAACAACTACTTTACTCACAATTTATTTATGTTTAATGAACGACTTATCATAGCTATCCTCTTCTCTATATTTTTATTCAAAATTTGGAGAACATTTTTTATCATTTATTTTGATAAAAATAAATAAATAAAATCATATATATTAAATGATATTTTTAGGTATGATGTTAAATTGCAATTGAGAATAGTATTTAATTTATAGAAGGAATTAAAATTAAATGATATTAAAAAGTACACGACTCCACTAAATGTAATAAATTTGAACAAAATCACTATTTTTTGTTATTTAAAATCTATTTTTGAATGCAAAAATGGATTCAACATGATGAAAAACCCAAGCGACACTAATTATACAAAAATAATCACTCAAATAGAATCTAACAATTTCTCACTAGATTTCGAGTAAATATGTAGAACTTTTAGACTACCACCAAATAAACCAAAGCCCTTTTTGATTTTGGAGTAAGACTTAACAATTTGTATTAGCTAAGAGCTAGTCTTCCTTATACAGAAAAAAAAATATGTTAACTACCAAGACCCCTTTAAAACTACTAACAAATCATTTAAAATGATATATATATATATATATATATATATATATATATATATATATATATATATATATATATAAAATAATAAATAAACCCACATTCATGAATCAAATGATAATTGTCCTCACTCTTAATTGTTATAATAAGTTTTACTACAATTAAATAATAATAATAATAATAATAAATAAAATTACATACAAAACAAAAGTGTTTTTAAATAAATATTAAAAAAAACATAACCAACTAAAATTGTTTGCAGAGTTGTTGAGGAGACAACCCTGCAAACAATTTTAGTTAGTTTGACAAAGATTAGAATCTAGATTTATGAAAAAGCAAAGTTAGTTTCTTTTTATAAAAAAAATAAAAAATTG
Organism: Picea engelmannii; assembly: GCA_009831015.1. NCBI lineage: Eukaryota > Viridiplantae > Streptophyta > Pinopsida > Pinales > Pinaceae > Picea > Picea engelmannii. The sequence continues at coordinate 359,116 of ML785427.1, forward strand.
GAGAAATAATTTAAGAATGGCATATTGCAGCAAACTTTAAAGAAAATGAGTATATATATATATGGGGGCGGTGGGCTCTCGTTTCTTTCCTTCGCGTTTACACCATGGAAACGTGCGGCCTACTCATTCAAACAATTAAATTTGCAGAATCCACGTGATACGCAACAATGCATTGTAGTGTTTTTAAAATATGCGAAAAGGCATCATTTTAATATATTAAAATTTTAAAATATGCGAAAAGGCATCATTTTATTATATATTAATATCCTTAAATATCAAGAAATTAATATTTTTTAATTAATTTTAAAATTGTGTAAAATTAATTAATGAATAAAGTTTAATTTAAAAACCCATGCTCAATTAAGAAGCCATAGTAATTCTAGTTTGTAACAAACTGTAATTCTAGTTTGTAAGGTAATTATGTTGTTTTTCTACAARCTTRTAAACAAAATTCAMGAGGAATACRCAAACACAATACTTGGAAATTTGAGTGTTTAAGACCTAGAAAAGACTWAAGTCTTTAAATTCATAATATTTTAAAATATTCTCTATCACACTTATTGAAATGTACCCACTCTCCATTYTACAACAATTCATGGYTCATCTAAAGTCTTYCTCTACATTTCCAAGTATTACACTTTTTCTTACATAAATTYTTATGGTTGGTCTATCCAASAAGAAAATGTAATTCAAATGTCRATTCTTTCTAGCRAATGTAATTCAAATGTCGATTATTTCTAGYAAGTATAGAGGTTTCTACAATAAGGAGCAAAACCCTAGCATGAAGGSTTTCTAAGATTCACTACCCGTGTTGCCTTTAGTAGTCATTTTATTGATTTCTACATTAATAGTGACGATGTTAGTTATTGCTTTTTGGCCTATGCATCTTTAAATGATCATCATAAGGCCTCAAGGGGCAACAAGCCCACGACTTCCTTAGAGATTTCTCAGTGTGACCAATCTTCTAAAACTCATAGTGAAAGCTCATCCAAATTTTCTCTCCATACATGTGGTGGTTGGCCCAATCAAATTACCACATAAGACAAAACACTTCCTAGGAGTGGTACACATCTCTCTAAGCTCATGAGGGTGGCCAACATAGAAAAGTAAATGGAAGAGGTTTTCAATGATGAGCTCAGCTTACTAATGTTAACTAACAAATATGTTTTTGTAACATGTCTAATGCCAAACCTAAACGATGTTTTTGTAACATATCTAATTCCAAACCAAAATGAATGACTGACACATAATCAATAGAATCTTTCAGTTCGACAATGACTATTGATTGATGGGGTTTAACATCCCAAAACGATCATGAGAGGTGTGGAAAGAGAGGGAATGCTCCAACGCTAAAGGTGGGCACTCAATGCCATGTCTGGTGAGTGAATGAGGAAATTAGGGTTAAGGTTTCGTTTCTCACATCAAGCAACAAGTAAAACGTGGAATGGGTATTTCTCTCGTAACTTGAACCCAAGTGCACATTAATGTGTAGTCCAGTCGCTGAGGAATCATATAGGGTTGTAATTCTTACCCAATGGAGAATATGATCTTCTCTTAATTGAAAGACATCAACCCATCATCTCTTTCATGGACATGAGCAGTGAATGGTGCGCACATTACTAGAGTAAAATCGTGGGACCATGGGACAACCAGACAAGTTGTGGGAAATGTTGGACTGTGAGAACAAAATAGTGAAATAGTGCAAGTCTCTCTAATAGTTGGGAATCATATGCAAGTTGTGGAAAACAAGAAAAAAAACGCGTAGGGTCTCTCCCCTCAAGCTCGTGTTCACACACTATGTTTTGAAAACAAGAACAAACAAGTGGGTGTGCTCTCCTTGTTCTGGGGTTTCCACAATATTTGGACCACAAAAAAATAAACGTGGAGAAACTGACTCTATCCCCTCAAGCAAGTGTGAGTAGAATTATTTTAATTGTAGCATGGACAAGGTTACTGGAGGTTGCAATGGATTATGGTCTCATTGGCATTAAGAGAACGTCCCCAACAATCTCATGGATGCCTAGAGGCATGGGTGAAATTGTGGTTGAGTGTGGGTTGCAAGGATACAAGCTTTGGGTTGCCCAAGAAAAAGGGCAGGATTCTTAGCATGCCCAGAAGCCAGGAAATGATTGTATGAATTCTCAATACATCAAAATGTGAGTATTACTAGTTGAAAGTGTATTTACCATTACCAAAGTACACACACTCAATAATAAAAACAAGATGCACCAAGTTTATCTACTTTCCCTTATTAAGATACAAAGAATCCATTCAAAATATAACTAGAAATCTAGAATAAAACATAATGGATAATTTAACCATACTCCCCATAGAGAGGAACTAACTCAATGAGACAAGATTTTTACCCTGTAACCCAATTTGTAAAACCAGTCAAATGGTGCTCAATATTTTTTCTCTGCAAGTTTACAATGCTCTCCTCTTCCTTGGAAAAATCCCTTTGAGTATGAGTGAGAGTGAATAAATAGGGAGAACTAAGGGATAAGGGAAGGAAAACAACCATGATTCTTCACTTCACATTCCTTATCCTTCTCTCCTTGTTATTTTAATTATTTTCTTTAACTTTTTCTTAGTTATATCATTATTTGGCTTATTCCACGTAAAATTGCATTTCTTACGTGGCTTACATAATGCATTTTGATTTCAATTTGTTTTAGAGATACTATGTCTTATCCACTCTTCATTATGGATCCATTTAAGATCCCATCTCCCCATTGAGAGGATTTTTGGTCTCCAAAATATCTAGGAAACCAATCTGGATTAGTGTTTGCTTCTCTGGAATGTGGCTCTGACGTTGGCTCCTGACTTTAGCTCTAACTCTAGCTCTGGCTTTGGCTGGTAGTCGTGGATATTGACTCCGGTCCTCAGCTATCACCCTAGCTCTCTTGTTCCCGTAGTGTAGAAATCTTCTCGTTGAGTCTCACTTGACAATATCTAAACCCAAACTCTAGACTCAACACTCATTCCCATCTTCCTCTCTGAATTTAAGACAATCCATCTCAGCTACCAATGAAGCCAAGTCAAATGTTGGTCTATTTAGGGTGACCCCAACATGTTAACATCATACAACATCTCCTCATGTGTGATTTCATTCCTCTACTAGGATTAGTTGCTTCATGGCATGTAAACAACTCCCTGGTGTCTACACATGCTTGCAAGGCACATTATGGAGTCCTCAAGAACTTGTCTATGGTAATTGACCTTCGTGCACCAATATCTAACACAAATCCAAGATGGGGTTCTCCGGATGCAATACCAGAAAAAAGAATTGGGTTGTGGCTACTCTCTTCATCAACCTGTTATCCTTCTTGTTTTTTTTGTTGCTCTCCTTGGACAACTTCCGTCACTTGGACTAGAGATGCAAAAATCTCTTCTTCTTCCTCAATCTTCACTATCCACACCCTTCTCCTAGCTATGCAGTGTTTAGGGTGAAGCTCTGGGTGAATTCATCAACAATTCATTTCCCAATGTCCACTCAACTTGCAGTGGTGGAAAAATTTCACATGGATTCTACAAGGATTTCTTGTCATACTCTTCCTCTACAAGTGCCTTTGTGCATGTTGTTGGATTGGATGAGCCTTCTTGTCATTCAAATTTTGTAAACAATCGAGTTTGTGAAACATGTGTTGCTTCTTCCGGCAGAATGCCTCACAATGGAATTTATTTTTACAATGTGAGCATGTATCTGCATACCAACAAATATATATGGTATGGCCTCTCTTCCTATAGAAGTGACACACCAGAAATTTATTGTTTGACGTAGACCTCCCGGTCTTCTTCTCCTTCTTGCTTTCGTTGATTGTCTTATTGTTGTCTCTAAGTGCAGGTGTGGGATGAGTTTGGAAAATCTCCTCATCGCTGCTATGACACACCCGACACCCTAAACCTTACTTAGGCTAGTCTGATGTCAACTTTCCTATTTTTTATTATGACTTGTTGTCGGATTCATCAATCATTTAAGTAATGATTTATCTTATCATAATTTAAACTACGATAACCTTTGTTAATCCTAGGGGAGTTTTCTCAAATTTATAAATTCCCTATATCGAAGGTTCTGACCTACTCATATCCCTTAGATCAATGATTTGTGTCCATTCAGACTCGTTTCCATCAGAGTTCCCAACCACCCAGGTTGGTCTTCCCTCCGACGAATATATCCCGACGGTTCATTCACGAATATCTAATGGTCCTCGTACCAGGGGTTCTGACGGTCACAATTACATCAAGGTCTAATACCCACTCAATGATCACTTCCCACTTAAGCATATATTTCCCATACCAAAAAGTGGGACCCGCAATTCCTACAGCTAATATTAAGTCTCACCCCCATACCAATCAACGATCCTCCTTCGCTTTCAGAGTCCCTTCCCCCTCAGAGCATCTTTACTCTGGCTCCACAAACCAATATGAGTTTATTACTCTGACCATGCTCACCCTCGATGGATCGAACGATCCTCATTCATCTGATCCTACGTCACTATAAAATTAAGGGGTAAGGAAAATTGTCGATCATATTTTTTCAAATCCTCTTCTTCAGAGTGACTCTTGCCGAAATCAATGGTTGGGATCTCACATATCACCTCACAATGGATGTATGGTCCTCGAAGTTCCTTTTTGCATACTCCTATTACAATATTCCTTCCAGACCTTCGACAACCCATCCTTTGACAAACATCTTACTCGATACAACGATCCATATTTCTCCCTAGCCACCCTCCGATAGATTGACAGTCCTTGTCGACTCGGGGTTCTCCCCATTGGAATTCGTGTATGACCTCATTAAACCACTTTGAAAGAAGAACGATATGAACATCGGTTTGAGTCCATGCACTTAGCCAAACCAACGACTTTGAATCCACCCATCGTAATACACTAGTTTCTTCCAGGGTGATAGTCTAATTTTAGACTTAAACAAGTCAAGGTATTTTTTCTAGATTTTTTAAGGTTTCGCCAAACTTTTAAGAGCTTTGGAACTCCAGGTTTAAACTAGCTAAGTCCTTCCCTTTTGTTAAATTGGGGTGAAAGATTGACTTGTCCTGAAATCTTTCCACATAAAGGTCATGGTTTCCTCAGGAATCAGGGTCCTCCATTTCTCATGTAGTGTCCCTGATCTGGAACCCTTTGTAATTATACATAGGCTAGTGAGTCGATTGGTACCAAATATAAATGTAATGTACATTTAGTCTAGTGATCCAAGGACACCTAGTTTTGGTGTTGCATACATAAGGGTAGTGCACAGAGAAGTTTTACAAAGATAGGGTGCACACAGTCTATGTGTTGCATGCATATGGGAAAGTGTGCACATTAAACTATGTTGCGCGCAATTGGGTTAGTGCATGGGAATGAATATCTATGTTTTGAAGCCAGAGAGCTTGTGAGATTATGAGGTTAGTGATCATGGACAAAGATAGGCCATCGCACCTATCCATGTAAAAATAATCATGAATATTAATATAATATTTCATCTTTGCACGTTGACTGACTTAGAAGGAAAATAGATGGGGGGCCTACTCCACTGAAAAAAGGAAAAGGGAGGGATATTTTAATAATATTTCCAAAAAGTGTAATTTTATGCATATGTTTTTATCCTATGTTCCTGATGGTAGGGAATGGGTCACCAAGTGGCTTAAAGCTACTTTTGAAGGTGACAACTGCCAAGTGGAAGGCATGCAATATATAGTCTGAGTGGGCCTAATGGTTAAGAACATGTGTTTCCTCTTAAGAGGTCACAAGTTCAAATCCAGAGGGGGGTAAGGTATGTATACCTCTGTAGACTTTACCAGTCAAATTGTTGGGTGGAGGGGGGTCCCTTGTCCCACAAACAAGGGGGTCTCATACACCAATTTGGTGTGTCTTGGACGTGACCTTAAAAATAGATTATTATTATTATATTGTTGGACTTAATGTATTTTGGGGATTATTATTGGTATTATTATGGATGTTGCAGCCTCCCGTGAGTAAAAAGGGTCCAGACTGTATGTAAAGTACGATTATTACCTTATCTTCCCATAGAAGCTTGTAGGGAGTTGTGGAGCTGTAACCAAAATTATACTTTCGAGAAGTCAGGTTGGTATATCGTGAGAAACCTCTCTGTGTGAGATACTATCTATTGGAGAGTGGTTTTCAAACATGTTGGCATACTCTCCAGGTGAGAGTTTTGCTGAGAATTGTTCCTTGGTGCACTGAGCACTAGTCGCGGTGTCCAGAGACTTCCTGTCTGACCTGTTTCTAGTAACCCTAGGAAGGGAAGTGGGGTAGCTGAAAGACTGTTGACTAGAGAAGGGGAAAATTTCCTTGGGTGTGACAGGTGTGTGGGGAATGAGGGACTGTGGGCTAGTTGCAACAATGGGCACTTAGGACTGGTAAATTCAGTTGAGTTTCACAACCATAGCTTGTTGCTAGGACCCTGTTTTCCCTAGTGGAGTTTTTCCCCAGCTCGGGGCTGACCTGTTGTTGATAGATTATGAGAAACAACGTCTATGGCTGGGAGGAACGTTTGAGTCAAGGCCAAAGTTGGTGATTTTTTGTTAAGATATGTGTTGCTTATGTACTTGTATTGGTTACTGCATGCATTTTTTACATGATTTAAATTCTTGTATGTGTTGCATATAAGTATTTGTTGTTATTTTGTTGATTGTTTCATGCTCATGGAAGTATGGTGCTTATAGCCTATATTTTTAATTGTGCATGGATATGAATAATGTTGTTAGTATTGAATATTAAGTTTAACTTTGTGATTTTGGTTATAAGTCATCGAGAAAATGATTGAATGGTTGGGTGCGCATGATCGTATCCTGTGTGTTTCAGTGGCTGGAACTCATGAGTGTGCGGTTAAGGAATTTGATTCCTCACACAATGAAATCATAAGTGGAGCACGTCTCCTAGGTGATTTTGCGCATATTTATATTGTGTGGTCAGTATGCTCGTGCGCATAGTTGTTTGATTTAATTTTGTTTCTTAAGATTGTTTTGAAAAGATATTTTTTCTTCCACTGTTACGAGTTGTGTAGCATGACTCAATCTTGGGATGAGCGTGTTACTTCAAGTGAAACTGCATAGATTGTGTTTAAAGTAGAAACTACAGAGCAAAATTTTAGAGTAACATGGCTCAGTCATATGTTGGGGATGTTACAGTTAGGTCGACTTAGAGCTACAGAAGTTGAGGTTGTGTAAGGTGGCTAGCCTAGGGTGGTTGGGGATGTTATAAATTGGTATAAGAGTGTGTGTAAGTTGGTAATGAGACTCAGTGGAAGATTAGGTATGTTACATATTAGTATTAGAGAAATTGGTTCAACACTGGACTTGTATGGGCCAGAGACCAACATGAACATATGTGTGCGCTAAGAATTGGTGTCCCACAAAGACGAGTTTAGTTTACATGGAAATCCATGGGTGTGCGGTATAGCGTTTTGATGCCCACAAGAGTAGTGATGCATGGGTGTGCGCACTAGAGTTGGAATGTTAAAATAATCCAAGAAATATGAGGCAAGGATTCTAACAAAATGGTGCAAAGTTTTCATGTAGTTGTTGCATGAAATCACCTAACAAATATTGTTGTCTGCATATTTTACATAATTATCAGTGAATAGAGTAGGACATTTTTAGTGCAGAAGGTTGAAATCATGGAATATTATCAGAGGAATTATATTCTTGATGATTAATTTGGGGATCTATATGTCAGTTTGGGTGTTGATGGTACAAAGTCCAAGGGGGAAGTGCATGAATTTGGTAGAAACTGTAAAAGTATTGTAGAAATGTGTCCAGAGCTATAAGGATGACAATGAAAGGCTTATGAGAGCCAAGGTACAACAAGATGACTTCAATGTCAAATTGATGCAAAGTTTGGACATAATAGAAAATAAGATGGATAAGGAGATAGAGTTGAGTATATCAAAAAGTCGTAGGTCTCATGATTAGAAAAGAAGAGAAGAAATAAGTGATGGTAAGCATTCTTTTAGGAAAGTGCATAGTAGTTCAATTTCATCTCCTATCAGAAAGCATAAGATCAAACCTCTGGCTGAGCATAAAAAGGATGAAGATGTAGAGACATGGTTGCTAGGTATGAGGAAGTACTTCTAGCTGCATAACTATTTTGCGCAGGCAGAAGGAAGAATTTACATTTATCATCTAAAAGGAAAGGAATCAATGTAGTGGGATCAATATGTGTAAGTGAAACATATTGATGAGAAGAAAGTGACTTGGAGAGAGTTCAAGAGGTATTTCCAAAAGAAATATTTAACTAAGTGGTACTATGACAGAAAAATGAAGGTGTTTTTCAAACTCAAGATTGGGAACATGACTATTGATGAGTATGAAAGAAGATTTTTAGAATTATTGAATTATGTTCCTTTTATCAAGGATGAACAATTGAATCTTCAAAGATATTTGACTGGGTTTCCCTCATTTATTAGTGGAAAAGATAAAATATGATGACCCTAAAACATTAGAAGATAAAATAAGGAGCGCTAAGTATCTTTATGATCAACAAAGGGGAAGACCAACTTTCCAAAAGGCTTGGGAAGACAAGATGAAAAATAAGGTGGAATAGAGGAAGAAGGGAGCTAAGCCACCATTTTTTAGAAATAATACACAAGGACAGATGACTGTCCAAGAGCCCAAAATGTCGGAAACACTGGGACAAATTTCATGGAAACAAGAGATGCAATGTTGGGGTTGTGGCGGAAATCATATGCACTGATATTTCCCTCAAAGAAGTGACAAATCTAGGACTTTGCATAGTGTACAAAAATATGCGACAGTTGAGGACATGGGTAGGAATGTGCCAAGGATTTACGTTGCGTTGGATAACAAGCATGTTTAGTTCCAGTCACACATGATAGAGGTGGAAGGTAATATTAATGACCAACCCATTTCTATTTTAATAGACTCAGGAGCTAGTCATTGTTATCTATATCCTAATATGGTGGAAAGTTTCCATTTGTTGAGAAGTAATATTGGAAAATATTGGTTGTTGTAGTTGGCTACAGGAGTAAAGAGAAAAATTAGTAATATGGTTAAGGCATGTCCATTGGAGATGAATGGACTGCACAAAAAAAATGATTTGAATATCATACCTTTGTGTTTTTATGATTGCCTCATTGGTATGGATTGTTTGGACAAGAACCATGCTATTCTGGATTGTTAAAATAAGGAATTTAACCTCCTAGATGAGCAAGGAGATTTGAGATCAGTTCAAGGAATTCCAAGAGCTGTGAGTATTAGAGAAATTTTAGCATTGCAGTTGAAGAAAAGTTACAGGAAAGGGTGTCAAGTATTCGCAGGGAACATGGAAGATGAACCTAAGTATAAAGTGCCAAGTGCGGAAGATTGTGCAGTGTTAAAAGAGTTTGAGGATGTATTTAAAGAGATATTGGTATTTCCTTAATATGAATTGAAATTCTCAAAGAACAAAAAAAGGATGAAGATGCAGAGACATGGTTGTTGGTTATCAGGAAGTACTTCTAGTTGCATAACTATTTTTCTCAGGCAAAAGGAAGAATTTTCATCTATCATCTAAAAGGAAAGGAATTAATGTGGTGGGATCAATATGTGCAAGTGCAACATATTAATGAGAAGAAAGTGACTTGGAGAGAGTTCAAGAGGTATTTCCAAAAGAAATATTTAACCAAGTGGTACTATGACAAAAAAATGAAAGTGTTTTTCAAACTCAAGCTTGGGAACATGACTATTGATGAGTACGAAAGAATATTTTTAGAATTGTTGAATTATGTTCCTTTTATCAAGGATGAACAAGTGAAGCTTCAAATATATTTGAGTGGGTTTCTGTTATTGGATAAATCCGTGAGTGCGGACACAAACCGATCTCCCTAGATCCACCTGGATCTAGAACAAAACAGGACCGAATAATACACTTTCCCTAGATCTAGATTATTGAATGAATCGAGAAATGAGGATCATAGACATACCTTATGAATTCTTTCCTTAGATCTCTGTTGTTCCAAGCTTCGCTCCAATTCTCTCGTCCCGTCCAGATCACAACAGAACGAACCAATCGAAGTAAAGGTAGATTAATATATTCAATAACTAGTCTATACATATGATCAAGGAGTTATGTAATAAAGTGACATCATCTTTATGGGAAAGGGACATATTACTGTATTGAATTAACTGAAAGTGAAACTTACAACCCGAGCCTTGATGTCGTAGGTCTCATTTCGATATCTCCTAGCTCTGACACACACACTTGTTCATGCATGAAGAAAATCAACCACTTGTGATGACCTTGTTGTTGTCTCTTGCTGTTGTAGCATCAGTCCTCCATACAGTCTTGCACTAATTCTATAATCAATCTCTAGCTAGCTTGCTGCTTGTTTGCTTAACCCTTTCCATGAGCAATCCCCTCAATATATAGGAGAAGATTGATTAGTTACTTGGATAGGAAATGATCCCAAGATATCTGGAATGCTAGCACTTGAATAACCACTCGAAAGCCAACTCACCCTTCTAGAAGATTCCCTTCTAGAAGGTTCGAGATTTTTATCTTTTTCCCCTTTAAGAACATGTTCGCACCCTAACAATGAGTACAGTGCGAGAAGTTTGCACCCCATATTAATGTAGCCTGCGAGAATCAGGCATTCTCGGAGGTGACTATATAAGTAGCCTGTGAACATTCTTCAAAAGTGTGAGTTCTGGAAGAAGACAACTGTAACTTTTCTCAGGAAAGTGTTCTTAGTAAAGAGTTTGATTTTCCATCATCATAACATCATCATAATGACCAAATTTGTGGATAACAGAATGCCCCGCAAAGTCTGAGAGCGGAACCAGTGACAGTCGATAGACTTTGTAAGCTGCATGTGTGTGTCAAGAACCAGAAGCACATCTAATCAGAAACCTGCAAACATCTAAGCATCAACAGAATATCATGTATATCAGTTCCGAGGTAGGCATTCCCATACTCAGATCATAGACTGATGACATCGTAAACCAAGGTCATGGCCACCAATCATACACTGTGGATCCATGCCATCACTATATAGCACATCCACCTGAATACACTGTGGATCTGTGCGACAAATTTTAAATCAAGACGACATAGCCACGAAACATACACAGTGGATCTATGTGTCGCAAATTATACATACTCCATCGCAACTTGGATCACATGGATAATATCCAGGGTCTTCAATCTCATCGCCCAAAAGTACAAATCTAACCATGTGATTACATGTGTCGAAGTCGAACATGGTAGAAACCACTTGATTACCGGTCATTGATGTAACCGTTAACAAGTGCGAGGGAAATCATCATTGATGTCAAAGACTCCCAAGGTACTATAGTAAAATCCATCAACTGTGAATAAATGAGTTGATGTCGAACACCCGACAGAATCTTTCGATCAGGGGTCAATGATGTAAACCCACTGTCGAAAGCGAGAAACTTGCCATTGAGGCATGCAAGCTCCAAGGTACTGAATAATTTCTAAGTCTGGATTCCGGATAATGTGTTGAAGTCGACGGAACAAGACTCGTCACAGGAGGGCCTTGATGTATCCCCCATCAGTGACACAAAATGAGTAACAGAGTTTGAAAGTGAAACAGAGTACATGACAATTGGACTTTGGACATAGGGAAGGCCGACACAGAGTGAAAGTATAACTGCAGATGGCCGACTCAATAGAAGTTTGGACTGCTCTTGAACATATGGACGACACGACCAATGATTTGGCAGCATTGACTCAAAGACGACACATGGAAAGACCTTGTTATTGAATCGAATGAGAGACAAATGGATTTCCCAAACCGGCCTCAAATGATGAATAGGGGGTGTCATGTTCAAGAGCGACACTTACTGCCAATTAACACGAAGACGAAACATATCCCTTTCCCAAATTTTCCCCCACCATTTCTGGCAAGTACCTCTTTATTTTTACGCAAGCTTGAAGAGGATCACATATGCTTGTCGATATAAGCTCATCCTTCGGACGAGTCCCTCGGAGTATTTTTAACGAACCCTAAGAAGGTGTGGTTCGGTCCCATCACGGGTTAGTCCATGTTTTTTTAACGAGTCCAGAGATAGAAAACTCGAAGGTTTTTCAAGATTACAGAGTTTGGAAAAACACTTAAAAGAGAACTCTCTCAGTTCATTTTTCGTACAATAGTCCAACGAGACCGAAAAAGGGTTAAACTATCGCTCGAAGGACGCATACTTCAAATACTTTAACGAGCATGAAAATAACAAGATCGCTCGACAATCTTTTCATGTTTAGAGAGTCTGAAAAGAGCTTAAAGTTAACTCTAGGGGGGTTCCTTTTTCGTGTAACCACAGCGAGCCCGGAAAAAAGATAAAACAACGCTCGATCACATTCTCATGTTTTTCGCAAGTGCAAGAACGGATAAAAGGCAATTGAGGTTTTATATCAAAACCATAGGAAACAAACAAAAACACACCACACTGCAAAAGTTTTTGTCCATAATCATCCGCACTGGGTACCTGCAAGTCATTTTACTCACTTCCATATTAGTAATTAGGGTTAAATAATGAATAAACATGAAAAAACCCACTTTTATCATGGTAAAAAGTAAATAAAATAAATTCACAATAGATTTTACCATATTATTTCACCCTTTTACCATTTGAGTGCAAAAAACCTCCATTTTACCTTCTACCTTCATCGTCGATTTTTGGGAGCTTCAGGCCATCATTCCTCGAGCCGTCAGCGGTGTTTTGGTAAGCTCCCCATTCTATATCTTTTCATGGTTCAAATTCATGATTTCATTGGTTAAATTTCAAGTTTTAAGTCCATTTTTCAAACCCTATGCGTGTAGAAGGATTCTCGCAGGCTGCCCATACGGGGCCTGCAAGAATGCTTCATTCTCGCAGGTGGGCCTAAGGCAGCATGCGAGAAGTTCGCACTGTGTTCCATAGGCCACCTGCGAACAATGCAAAGTTGAAAATTTTATATAACGTTTAGCCAAAAGAAAGAACTTTCCTCATGTTTAAGATTATTAATTATCTCCATATGTTTCCATGCAGGTTTATAACCATCATAATGGTGCTCGAATGGAGAGAATGGGAACACGAGGATGATAATGCAACTGCCCAAAATCACTCTCTGACCCTTGCTTCCTTAAGAGATTGCGGTCTCTTGAAGTATTTCCGCATACCGGGCATGAGAGCCCAAGTTCGATTGCTAGAACACTTAGTCCGGATGTGGGATCCGGATCAACAGGTTTTTAATGTCGGAGCTCACACATTGACTATCGACATTGAGGACATTTATTTCTTGACTGGGCTATCCAGGCGAGGATCCTATGTCAGTTTGACTGGTAGCCGAAGGGGTGGTTTAAAAATGAGCGAGTATTGCTGGGAGTACTGCGTGCCTGAGGCTGAACGACAAAAAGGGAAAGTGGCCATTTGGGGAGTGACTGATATAACTCTCCGTACCATTCTCTTCACTATCTCTTGGATGGCAGGAAGTGCTGCCCCACATATGGCTCTGCAGAGCTATTTTCAGTATGCCATCGAGTGTACTGAGCCCCGGGTCTTCAACTGGGCTGACGCAGTTTTACGCAGTCTCAAAAAACAACTGACCAAATGCAGGCGTGGAGATCTAAAGCAGTTTGGTTATGGATCATTGCTGGTTTCCTTCTTCTGTGAGAGGGTCCCAGTGTTTAGACTTCAGGCTGAGTGGCACTTTTCGGGTCCCAGGGATCCACGGATGTTACGATGGTGTCAACTCATGGCTAGACATGTGGCAGGACCGATCGTCAGATATGACGATCTCTTCTTTGACTGGCTTCAAGGCCAGGTGCTGATGGTAGAAGATTATGCATACATCGGTTTGGAATTTCGCGGCGATCCTGAACTTGCACTTCCTGAAGATGCACAGTGGGGAGACATCGGTAAGAAGTACACAAAATTTTAAAGTTTTTTTAAATGTTTTTGGATTTTAAACATATTTAAATGTTTTTTGTTTTATAGATTTATCCAAAGACTAACACCATATTTTTATTGATAACACAGATGCTGGGGCATATAGACCTGCTGGTAGTTCTCCTGTCCAACGTCGAGGAGAGGCAGCAGTTGCAGTTCCCCAGTATGCCGAGGACTATCTGACAGTGGAGCAGAACTTAGAGGGTCTGATGGCCGATGTTCCAGATATGCCTCTGGAGGAGATCCCACGATGCGATCAACGTCACACTATGGGAGTCTCTGCCTCTATGGGTCGCTTGCTCCGCAGGGTTGCTAGGACATTAGTGTGCTATCGTGAACATCATTAGTGATGTCACTTTGTAGAAGCCAGGAGCTTCAATTTTGATATTTTGGTCTTCGGACACATTTTGTAAAAACAAACTTTGATCGTTATATATACATGGGTTCTACCGACTTACTTTACATTGTGTACATTTTAATGTGTTTGATTTTATAAGTGATTTAAATGCCTGTCCAATACATAATTAGCCAAAGCATCTGTCAATGTATTAAGACATCTAGGAATGTGTTGATATTCTATGTAATCAAAATGTCGTTCCAAGAGGCGAATCCGCAAATATATCCTTAATAAAGTAGGACTTCGAATAGAATATACATTACTGAGTTGTAGTACTACCAACTGCGAATCAAGTCGAACAACCAAATGGCGAATTCCGAGAGAGATAGCATCAACCAATAATTCAACCACGGCTCTATACTCTGCAATGTTGTTGGTTGCTTGGCCAAGACATATACCTTGTAGAGATATGAGTTCGTTTGTCGGGGCATAGATTGCCCATGCAGCGGAAGCTAAGTTCCGAGTACTACGGCTAGCACCGTCGGCGAAGCCAATGTAAGGTAGCGAAAACTCCGACATCTGGAAATCAAACACAACGTCACGTAAGGGTAGAGACCAGATAACGTCAAAAACAAAACTAAAATAACACACTCACGCAGTATGATACATAAAATACAAGTACTCATGCACAAATGACTTATGCATAGTACTTCTTTAAGTACAACCCATTCCTGGGTTCACTCAAAGGTACACCATCATAATCAACTAGTTCATACGCTCCTTTTTCCAACACTCTGCTAACAATGT
>ML785427.1:374740-425250 GCA_009831015.1 Picea engelmannii
TAATCAACAGCTACAATAATGTAACCATGCCCCCCGGCCGAGTGAGGGTGACATGTCATGAAATCAATGCCCCATTTAGCAAAAGGACCTACTGAGACTACAAGATGAAGGGGAGCAGGATGCGACTGAATCTTCCGATTATAGGTCTGGCAGGCATGACACTTCTGAACATCATTAATGCAGTCAGTGAATAGGGAAGGCCAAAAGTAACCTGCACGTAAGATCTTCTGGGCAGTAGCATACCCAGACATATGACCACCACATGCTCCTGAATGGCAGTCATTCAAAGATTTCTCAGCTTCGTCAAAAGTCAAACAACATCGAAAGACAGAGTCAATTCCTCGACGGTAAAGAGTATCGTCGAGGATAATATAATGACATGCTTGATAACGGACACGACGTCGTTCATTACTGGACAAAGCAGGCCAGAAAGTTTGAGTTTGAAGATATATAATGATATCTCCGTACCAAATATCGTCGGTACTGATAAGGAAAAGTGACTCATCAGGTAACGAATCAACTGCTACCTTTTCCGTGGTAGTGTGGGGAAAATCACAAATTAACTCAGTGAAAACTAGAGATTTCTTCGACGTGGCGCGATCGAATTCCAAATCGAACTCCTGGAGAATGACAATCCGCTTGGAGTACTTGCCCCCCAACAATTGACGTGTCAATATATGTTGCATGGGGTTACAATGTGAAATCACCGTAGTTTTCCTAGAGAGAATATAATGACGGAAACGTTGAACTGCTTGGACAGCAGCCAGGGCCAGCTTCTCAACATGTTGGTACTTGATTTCCGTGGATGATAAACTTCTACTCAAGTAATAGATAACATGTTCATCGTGGTTATCATCCTCTTGAACGAGGACCATGCCGATAGTATACTCGGACGCAGCTAGATAAAGAAAGTAATCTCGACTATAATCCGAAGGGAAAAGAAGAGGAGATTTTGTGAGGGATAAATTTAAAGCTTCAAAAGCGTGGTTAGCAACCTTATCCCAGACAAACTCTGAACCTTTCTTTAGAAGACGTGTGAAACCGCGAGTAATCTTGGCGTAATTTGGGATGAAACGACGAAGAAAGTTTGCTTTCCCCTGCAAACTTTGTAACTCGCGCAAAGAAGAAGGAGGAGGGAGATTAAGAATCGCCTCGACCTTGATAGGATCGACCCGGATCCCATGGCGTGACACAATGAAACCGAGGAGACGGCCGGATTCGACGCAAAAGACACATTTATGAGGATTCAGGCGAATGCGATAGAATCGACAACGAACGAAAATCTCTCGGAGATGAGTAGGGTGATCGACTCTACGTAAAGAGTGAGCCGGCAAATCATCCAAATAAGGTTGAACAATATGCTTGATATCGTGAAATGCGTAAGACATAGCACGTTGGAATGTAGCACTTGCGTTCTTTAGACCAAAGGGGATTTTTCTGTAGGCAAAAGTACCCCAAGGACAAATAAAAGCCGTTTTATGTTGGTCCTCAGGAGCGATATTGATTTGATTATAGCCGGAAAATCCATCCATGAGGGAAAATATTTCACTGCCGGCACAGTCATCAACGATCTGGTCAACGAAAGGGGTTGGAAAATTGTCCTTTGGACAAGCTTTGTTGATATCCCGATAATCAACACAAACGCGTATACTACCACCTTTCTTATCAATCGGTACGGGGTTGGAAACCCACTCTGTCAATGCCACGGGATAAATAAAACTGACTTTAAGAAGTTTTTTAACTTCGAGTTTAATGGCTGCCGCTTTATGTGGATGGACAGGACGGAGGTGCTGCCGGAATGGTTTAGCTCCGGGGTATGTCTTAATCTCATGAACGACGATAGCAAGATCAATACCCGACATCTCTTCGTAACTCCACGCAAAGATATCACAAAATTATTTAAACAAGGAAGTATAAGTGACAATTTCGTCAGGAGAACACGAAGCTCCAATATGAACGTTCTCGACTATCCCAAGTTTCACTGAAATATCTATGGGCATCGTGGGTGAAATGTTACTCAGGTTCCCTTCCACAAACACATCTCGTGTAGATTGGGAAACTGTGGATATAACAACAATGGTCGATGGAGTCGAAATCCGCTGATAATTCTCAAGAGTTTGTTGTTCCAGAAACAGTATGAAACGATGATGCCCATCGTCCCAAGGGGTGTCTTCCATGACGGACATGATCATCTCGTCAGTGGGAAAGATGACACGGAAAGGATCAGGAGACAACTCGTCAAAAGAAGAAATAATAAGGGATGCCGATTGAATGGATTGATAAGCGGACTCAACCGGACTTAACGACAAAACGTTGCCGAAATGAACATGATCTCCAGGATCAGGGACTATCCAAGGGTCAGCAGACACAGGAAGTTCATGAAGTACAGTAGAGATCATATTAATGGAAGCAACTGATGGGCTTGGAATATTGGGTGGTGGTGGTATGGGGAAAGTACCCATAATGACGAGTCTTTTAAAAGACCGACACCAACATTCTCATAACCCGGTGGGGTTTTAGCTATGAAGGGCACGTTGCCAACGTGAGTATCAGCATTAAAAAAGGCAAGTTGATCGACCGTAACCACTTTTCCCTGATGAGGAAATCGTACGACACGGAAAAGGGTTGACACGACAACACGCATAGAATCGACCCATCTTTGACCAAGTAGAAGATTATAATCTAGGGGAGTATCGAAAACTTCCACTTCCACCTGGATGGTCTTACCTTCCAGAGTGACAAGCAATGATGGTAGAACACCATAAGGTTTAAAACCCGAGCCGTTGAAGGCTCTTAAAGTGTTTTGTGATTCGTTTAACGGGGGAGAGCCAATGGCTTTCCAACAAGAAAAAGACATTATGCACGTAGAGGCACCCTCATCAATAACAGTTCGGCAAATACTCTTGTCGGAGACCACAACTTGGATTTGAAACACAAGTTGTGGGGGTAACCTTGGAATATGATCTTCCAAGTTAAAGACTATCAGATTCGTATCTGTGGGATCAATACCACCTATAGCTTTCAACAACGCCCTTCGTTGTGCAGGACAAGACTGAAGGACTTCCAGGGCAGACATCGCTGAGGGTGCTTGGGCCAAATCTTCGACAATGCTATAGTTCTGGGCTGCCCGAGCATGAGGATTGAATACCGACTTCTTAACGACACCTTTCGGGGGTGGTCGTATAACTGTATCGAGGCTCGGTCACTAGATGAAGAGGACCATTTGTGGGTGGATTCGATGGAGAAGGTTGTACCAGATCGGGAGGTAAGTCGTCAACCTTCTCCTTAGAAGGAGTATAGTCTTTAGCTCTAGTGGTAAGTGCAACATTGTCTTTCATGGAATCACCGATGCACATCAAAACATAAGAGGACGTAGAAGTAGAGGGTTGGTCGTGGATGACCAACGAAGCCTGTTGTTGAGACAGGAAGGGTTGAGACAAGACTGCCGGCGTAGAGGACTTTGGTGTTCCTTGGAGGAACTTATTAACCACGGCACGTCTTGGACAATCCTTCGTGTAGTGATCGTCACCACAGATAAGGCAAGGGTAGTGTGGTTTGTGCTTATCCCGGTCATCAACAGGAGGGGATTTGGTTTGCTTGTTTTGATTATTGTTTTTACTCTCCTTATTCTTGCCTCTCCCTTTCTTAGACTTATTCTTATCGGTCGGCGTAGATTGAACAACGTTCACTTCAGAGGTTTTACCAGTGGGAGGAGCAGGAGACTGAGCACTTTGAACATTAGAAGAATTGGATTTCGGGGTTGTAGTTGAAACGGAATGTGAGTGGCTATGAGTGGAACCAATCACACCATCAGCTGCATGCGAGGCAGCCGAAGTAGTAGAAGTGCTGGAACTACCAGGATGAGGTAAATCAGGTAGTAAATCATACAAGGTTCCCGTTTGCGAATAAACGAGATCAAGATACTGAGCACGACTAATAGCCTGCTCTTCGGTGACAACACCGCCCATAGCAATGTCTTTACCAATTTTGTTTACAAAAGACCTGGTAAACCATTCTGCCAGTAACTGATCAGGAAGCTCAAGTTTAATGAGACGTCGCCTCCGTCGCCACTCATGAATATGATCAGATATATGAGTGCTCGAGCTTTGTTTGAAGGAGCTTAAAATCTCAGTTCTGGTATCGTAACGGATCGGTAACTGGTAATGTGTTAGAAAGGCCATTGCAAGGGTGTTGAAATCCGAAAAGAAACCTCGTGGTAATTCAATGTACCACTTCGCAGCAACACCTGTAAGAGTTCGTTGAAAAAGACGTAATCAAATGGAGTCGTCCATCAACGAGTTGGACGAGCACCATAAATGGAAAGTCATGACATGATTATTTGGGTCCTCTCCCACCTTCCCATCGAATTTTGGAATGTCCGATGGAAGCTTTGCAGGAATAGCAGGCCATTGGGGAGAGTGACGAATAGGATCATTAAGAATCCTAGACAAATCTGGCAGATACATAGTAGCAAGAAAATGCAACTGCCGATTCACTTGTGGATACTGGTGACTTTGGGGTGGAAGCCCTGTCGGTAGACCAGTGGGACCGTATGCAGTCTGCCCCCAGAGGGAAGACCCCGGTTGGTTCTGTGGTGGTTGAATAGGATAGTAACCCCAAGGATTTTGACCTTGAGTTTGAGTAGGGACTTGAGGTTGAGTAGTCTGACCTGAACCCCAAATAGGATTATTCACACCTGGATATGGTTGGCCTATAGTAGGGACAGCTTGCTGCCCCCCAGCATTTTGAGGAAAGTTTTGCATAAGTTGATTCCAATACTGGGCTAATGCAGGAGGTATGTTTTGTCCTAAAGGTGAGGTTGGTCCCCCTATCAAAGGGACAGTTCCACCCGGAAGTTGTGTACCAACCGTAGGTTGTGTAGTAACTGTGTTATGTCCGGGAAAAGGAAAAGGAAATGTACTACCCTGTCCACCCACAGGATTGTGCAAGTTTGGTGCAACAGTCGGGATAGTGCTACTAGTATTAGGATTGCCAGTAGGAAACTGAGGGAGTGTCGGGATGAAATCGGGAATAAGATGCCCAGGAAACTGAGGACCACCTGGAGAACCAGCTGGAGTTTGTGGAGGTGTTGGATGGGAAACGTTCAACAAAGGATTCAGCGCATGGTAACCAGGAGGTAAATTCGGATTAACCTCAGGAGTTCGCTGGGTATTGATAGGGGGAAGAGTAGTTGCAGTAATTTCGGTTTGGACACCCGTAATATTCGCAAGATGGGCCATCTCGGGAGGGAGAACAAAACGATAAGTGGTAGTCTCTGGTGTAGTCTCTAGTTCAGGAGACACAGGAGGGTTGATTTCGTAGACAGGGGATGACTCAGTACCAAACAAGACTCGTCGGAAATCACCCGACCAAAAAGGATCTTGGCCTACTACACCGTGAGAAGGCCCAACAGTTGATTCAGAGGATGTAACAATGGTTTCTTCAGAAGGATTTAATCGTCCAACAGGTCGTTCACCACGACGAATGTGATAGTCCTCTATAGTATGGGTTATTCGAAAATCAACAAGAGGATCAGTGGATTCTACTTGTGGAGGTGGTGTAAAAACTTTTGGGACGTCACTTATGTCCACATGTGGTAGAGTAACAAGGGGAATTTCACCCGGACGAGGAGAGTCCTCAGGGGTACCCTCAGGTGTTGTCGTATGCAAAGGTTGCGAAGCTTCTGGATGTTCCGGGGACAAACCTTGCATCCTACGTGAACGTCGTGGGGGAGCAATTGTAAACAAGTAACCAACTCCCCAACGAAAATCCTATGGTCAACTTCGAGAAACAAACAACACACCCTAGTAAACAAAATCTAGAGCAAACAATACCTTCTAATATCGAAGCCACTAGTTGGTGATGAAATCCAACGTCGCAACAACGACACGAGAAGGGGTGGGGCTAAGATGGAAAAGTTACGTTGACGACCTGCTTAATAGACTTACGCCCTGGTGCAAGCTCCCACACATAATCGTGGGTATACCCTCCAAGGAGCCCGAGTGAGTTTGATCAACGTCGATTCCAGGTACCGTGAAGACTTTCCCCTCCACTGTCACCTTGGGTAAGAAACTAGAGAGATAAGCCACTAAGGTCACCACAAACAACAGTACAACCTAGGGAAACAGTCGTCAGTCCGATCCACACGCAAAGGCAGGGTATCTAGCCCGAAATCAACTCAAAGGCTTCCACTCATAATTGTGGGTATACCTCGGAGAGACCCCCGTAATACGTGCAATCTCTACATTGATGTCAACAAAGCAGGGTTAGTGACTCTTCCAACACCAATGTGACTTAATGCTTGACCCTTGTGTTAGAAGGGCTTCCCAGGACAATATGTTGCCAATGGAATTCAACACTCCCTAACTCAAGATGCTATTGTTTGTTTTTGAACTTTTGGAGAGTGTGTCTCTCTTCCTACTCCAAAGCACTAGCCTAGCTAAATGTTGGTGTAAAAGAGCCCTAGAAAAGAGTTACTAGATCAATTTTAATATTACGTAATGTTTTTAAAGGCTCTTGTTTACTCAAAGGTAACGGAAGTGAAACTCATGATGTATGACTCTGACCCAAATAATGCAAGGATATGATGAAATATAATTCTTTTCATTCGATGAATCCTAGTTATGGGAGAGAGAGTATCTTCCAAATCAATCTCAATACTACAATGCAAGTGCAATGCTCAATTTCCATTCAGATGCCAATGTAAACAATCATATATCAATGAACAATTTCCATATGTCTTTTCAAACAAACTCTATAAACTTGATTTTCAATGTTTTTGAAAAAGGCAAAAACAAACTCTTGAAAGAAAATTTGTCGTTCATTTTCCAAGAAGAACTCTGATTAATGAGAAAATAAAATCAAACCATCAATAATCAAACTATGACAACCCAACCAAAACTTTCAACGAAAGTAAAGACAAAAGCAAACCAAGGAGTTCCTTAATGCAAATGAAAAAATGTCCTTTCGAACCCATAAGCAAACGAGAAACACCAAACGCTCAACTCTCAACCAATCACTGGTTCTTAGCCGGCTCAACACACTCAACTCCAGAAATCAGAGAGAATGAAAATGCCAAAAAGGGCCAAGAAATGAAAGTCAAGCTATAAAGGCAAGCAACAACCTAGAAACCCTAGATCAGTTCCAGCAAGCCAACTAAAGCAAAAGATATGTAAGTCACTGATCCAGTAAGCCAAAGAGGTGTAAATCAACAGATATGAGCAATTGATAGAGTCAAAACTTGAATTCAAAAATTTCAAAAAATATGTTCGCAGGCCAGTGTGGAACACAGTTCAAGAAGCTAGTGTTCTCGCAGGCCACTTTGATGCAAAGTGCGAACTGTTCGCACTGAAATATATATGCAGAGTGCGAACTTTCCTGGTTCTCGCAGGTTGTCAATGGACACAGTGCGAGAATCCCTGAAACTAATGAAAATTTTGAAAGAGAAAGAAAAATTCAAACTGGCTTATAGACCCAGAAGGTCTCTCAGGGTATCCTGAGGACTCAGAGACTGACAAATCAAAAGAAAAATGCAAACAGAGCAAATGGCCACATAAAATTCAAAAACCGTAAAGAAAAAGGGAATAGTTCCCCAGTGGAGTCGCCAATTTTTTTATTGGATAAATCCGTGAGTGCGGACACAAACCGATCTCCCTAGATCCACCTGGATCTAGAACAAAACAGGACAGAATAATACACTTTCCCTAGATCTAGATTATTGAATGAATCGAGAAATGAGGATCATAGACATACCTTATGAATGCTTTCCTTAGATATCTGTTGTTCCAAGCTTCGCTCCAATTCTCTCATCCCGTCCAGATCACAACAGAACGAACCAATCGAAGTAAAGGCAGATTAATATATTCAATAACTAGTCTATACATATGATCAAGGAGTTATGTAATAAAGTGACATCATCTTTATGGGAAAGGGACATATTATTGTATTGAATTAACTGAAAGTGAAACTTACAACCCGAGCCTTGATGTCGTAGGTCTCCTTTCGATGGCTCCTAGCTCTGACACACACACTTGCTCATGCATGAAGAAAATCAACCACTTGTGATGACCTTGCTGTTGTCTCTTGCTGCTGTAGCATCAGTCCTCCATACAGTCTTGCACTAATTCTATAATCAATCTCTAGCTAGCTTGTTGCTTGTTTGCTTAACCCTTTCCATGAGCAATCCCCTCAATATATAGGAGAAGATTGATTAGTTACTTGGATAGGAAATGATCCCAAGATATCTGGAATGCCAGCACTTGAATAACCACTCGAAAGCCAACTCACCCTTCTAGAAGATTCCCTTCTAGAAGGTTCGATATTTTTATCTTTTTACCCTTTAAGAACATGTTCGCACCCTAACAATGAGTACAGTGCGAGAAGATCGCACCCCAGATTAATGTAGCCTGCGAGAATCAGGCATTCTCGCAGGTGACTATATAAGTAGCCTGCGAACATTCTTCAAAAGTGTGAGTTCTGGAAGAAGACAACTGTAACTTTTCTCAGGAAAGTGTTCTTAGTAAAGAGTTTGATTTTCCATCATCATAACATCATCATGACATCATCATAATGACCAAATTTGTGGATAACAGTTTCCCTCATTTATCAGTGACAATATACAATATGATGACCCTAAAATGTTGGAAGAGACCATAAGACGTGCTAAGTATCGTTATGATCAACAAAGTGGAATACCGACTTTCCAAAAGGCTTGGGAAGACAAGATGAAAAGTAAGGTGGAATAGAGGAAGACGGGAGTTAATCCACCATTTTTCAAAAATACTACACAAGGATAGACAATTGTCTAGGAGCCCAGAATGTCGGAAATAGTGGGGCAAAATTCATGGAAACAATCAATGCAATGTTGGGGTTGTGGCGGAAATCATATGCATCGATATTTCCCTCAAAGAAGTGACAAAGCTAGGATTGTGCATAGTTTACAACAAGCTGCGGCAATTGACGACATGGGTAGGAATGTGGCAAGGATTTATGTTGCGTTGGATAACAAGCATGTTGAGTTCCAGTCGCACATGATAGAGGTGGCAGGTAAGATTAATGACCAATCCATTGTTATTTTAATAGACTCAGGAGCTAGTCATTGTTATCTATATCCTAATATGGTGGAAAGTTTCCATTTGCTAAGAAACAAGCTTGGAAAATATTGGTCGGTGTAATTGGCTACAAGAGCAAAGAG
Organism: Picea engelmannii; assembly: GCA_009831015.1. NCBI lineage: Eukaryota > Viridiplantae > Streptophyta > Pinopsida > Pinales > Pinaceae > Picea > Picea engelmannii. The sequence goes on from ML785427.1 coordinate 383,934, forward strand.
AAAAAATAGTAAGATGGTTAAGGCATGCCCATTGGAGATGAATGGACTGTGCACAAAATTTGATTTTAATATCGTACCTTTGGGTTCGTATGATTTCCTCATTGGTATGGATTGATTGGACAAGCACCATACTATTCTGGATTGTTACAATAAGGAATTTAACCTCTTGGATGAGTAAGGAGATTTGAGATCAGTTCAAGGAATTCCAAGAGCTGTGACTATTAGAGAAATTTCAACATTGTAGTTGAAGAAAAGTTATAGGAAAGGGTGTCAAGTATTCTCAGGGAACATGGAAGAGGAACCTAAGGATAAAGTGCCAAGTGCGGAAGACTACACAGTGCTGAAAGAGTTTGAGGATGTCTTTAAAGAGATATTGGGATTTCTTGAATATGAATTGAAATGGTCAAAGAACAAAATCTTGGTGGTTTACGCGATTAAATTGGGATATGCAACAACAATGGAAGAGGAAGAATTAAGAGATAAAAAAATGGTGGGGAAAAATATAGGAGTTAGGATGTCCTCTCAAAATTTAAGATGTCTAAAAAAATCCTTAATTAGGATAATGGTCATTGGTAAAAAACAAAAATGTCATGGGCCAACATGGTGTATAATGTGTAAAAATGATGGATAATTAGTAAACCATTTATTTGTAAAATATCCATATGAAAAAGAGATATGGAATGAAGAAATAAAATTGACACTTTTGGAATTAAAATTCACAAAAAAAAAAAATTGAAATTGAAAATTCATAACAAAAAAGAAATTGAAATTGAAACTTTTAGAGTTTAAGATTCACACTTTTTGGATTTGAAATTACTCAAAGTTCATACTTTTGGAATTGAAATTTATACTTTTGAAAACCAATATTCACAATTTCATAATCCAATTTTGCACTTTATAAAGACTTATATTCACACTTTTAGAATTGAAATTCACAATTTCTTAGTCTATTTCTTAGTCTAGATTCTTCCTTATTAATTCAAATTTAATAAAATTGGGCATCATGTTTTGAAATGTCTAATATCTATAATTTTACACTTTATTAATTTTCTTCACATCTATAAATAATATAACCACTAGGCATTGTACTAATTCAATTAATATTAATATTGGATATATTTCCTTTAAGTAACACATCCATTGTGAAGTTTCCTACTTTAACGAACGATTTATGTTTTCAAATAATTTTCTTGAATATATTAAGTAACTTTCCTTTTAGAAAAAAAGGGGCACTACTTAATGGATGAAAAATCTAATAAAAAAATCATATTATTTTAGTTTTCTCATTCGTAAGGCTCATTACATCATGCTTAAATATTACATAATATAGGACAAGGCCTAACGTATGCTTGAAGGATTAATATCATGTCTATTTTGACTTGAATCCCAGTGCAAGCTACATTAGTAAATCACTTTTATGAATTTAATAAGACATTATTAAATTTTTAAATAATGCCTTCTTACCATATCAATATTTTCATGTTTTAATGGATATATAATTAAACAAGAGAACATCCAAAGACAAAGAATATTGTGTTTTTATAGGAAAATCCTTGGAACAAGAATTTGAAAGTTATCTCAATCCCCACCAAAACCATTAAAATTGTGTATTTCCACTAAATTGAGATTATTTTAACAAACCTCAAATCTGATTATTTTCACAAAGGTGAGAATTTTTAATAGACCTCAAACACTATCAATTTTCATGAAGAATTAGGTATTTTTTATATACCTCCCATGAGTTGGAGATATGTACTCATTCTCCTCATGTATTTTTACCCTAATCAATTTTACCCTACAATTTACCATAAAATTAATTTTTCACATCAAGTGGGGATTGAATTACACTCTTATGTTTCATAGATATTTCACACTAGGCTCCAAATCCTCTCGTATGTCTCCTCGATCTCCTCTATCACTTTCAAACTAGAAAGGTTCAATTATTATGTCTCCTCTATCATGGTTTTTCTCCTCATCCTCATAGGTAGATGGGATCCATGACATGTAAATGTCTCTTCCTCATACTGTAACAAACCCTTATTGTTACGATTACAAGCGAAGCAAGGTGCAAGAATATATATATAGGAAGGAAGACAATGAGGACACGGTTAACCACGTCTAGATGACGAACACAACGCCTGGAGATCAGGAAACAAACAATGATGACTTAACATTAGCACATCAAATGCCTAGGTGGAACATGCAGAAATCAAGGACAGATAGACACGACTGCCCCCCCGACACGATCACGATGACGCATATAGCCTAAGGGACAACATCCACAATCCCAACCCAACGACCTTGATGACCAGTAACTAGAACCTTTAAGGCGCGCCAAACCAAACGCATGAAGGCGTTACGACCCAACTTCTACAAAACTACAACGAGCAATGCCCACAACAGGTAGCAATGAATCCGACCAAGTTATCGTTCGCCTCTGTTCAATAGAGCGCACAATGATCCCCTCATCAGGAATCATGTCATCACTAGGTGATAGGCGTGACCACAATCGTGGTGCACAAAAAACTGGACCCTCAACGCAAGCTAAAATCGACGTGCTAGGAGATCAAGTTAACTATCTAACCCCTGTCGCCTAACCCTAGCACCCAGACAACAAGTCAATTAGATGACTATGACCTTCACACAACACAACAACTTCCTTGCGTAACAAAATCAATCTGAACAAATTAAATGATTATTAATAATACAAAGTTCGTTTCGACTATTTTCCCAATCCCAAAATCAGATAATTATAATGCTATCCTTTAAAACTGAAATCACTATCAGGTGAAACTGAAACTATAGGAGATTGTGGTCTTATCTCACTTAATAAAAGAAACTAAATCACTAAGATAAATGACAAAATCCCTGTCTAAAAAAATACCCAAATCGTTGACTAAAACATTACCCAAAAGGGGGGGTTGTCTACAATTTCCCGCGGTGGTTAGTAGCGGTCTAAAATTTACAAGAAGTGCAGAGTTCACAGTAGGTCGCAAAAAAAAAACATGATAACGATGTCTAAAAAGAGGGATAACGCTGTCCCAAAAATCAAGGGAAATCACAGAGTTTAAGTTACAAAGTTCCATAAAGCTTCCATGACAACGTAGATAATAATCTAGTTAAAGGATAATGCAGGTAAAAGTTAAAGGTGAGATCGTTGCATAACCATCAAAATTGTTAAGGTGTAAATAACAAGAAGGTTATCGTCTACTGACAACAATAATTAAACAACACAGCTGTTCAATTGATGTCAATCAAAGCTGAGTAAAATCTTTGTTTAGATGGGTGAACACTGCCACCAGAACACCCATTTACACTGCCCAAATACAATGTAATTAAGACCAACCTACACCACTGTTTTCACGCCAAAACGCTATAATAACATTGTGAATCGAATGTAAGGGGACAACTATAAATTGAATATATTTCCGCTGACCACAGATGTTGTCTCATAAACATTTGATACATGTCCAGAGAAGTCAATACATTAAAACGCAGTTCAATAAGATGGAAACGCGACATAAAGACACTGTCATAATGATTTATAAAAGCGGCAAGTAATCACCATAATAGGTAATATATAACATAAATAAATAATTCACGCATCCACAGATAAATATACGCAGATGGAAAGAATAATATTGCAAATGAAAACACAGTTATAAGGAATTGGGTGAAGGACACACCGGACGTCAAAGACGTAGAGATAACGTGGTTGACCCCAGCAACGAGATAAAATGTGGCATTTGCTCAATAAAAAGTAAAACATAATTTATTTCTATTAACCAATCGAATTTGCAGAGTTAAAAGAATTCAATAAGGGGGGAAATACAATGATATCATTGTCTCGGATTTGAGTATAAATTTGTTTACACAAAAAAACAATTCCATCCAAATCATTGCTATCCAAAATATATAAAAAATCCCTACCACTGGAATCGCAGGAAGCACATTTCTGACTCATATTAACTATGAAATTATTGTTAATAAAATTTACATTCGCTATACCAGGAAATGTAGAGTAATTAACCATTTTTCTATCTCGACGCAGAGCATGAAAATCACTGTCACAATGATGAAACGTAAGTAGGAAGTCAATCGTAGACAAGGGTAGGGAGGATCAATCAAGCGCGGATTTTGAGAAAGGAAGAAGTTATCAATAACAAAGCGTTGTCAAGGTAAATCTCATAGGAAAATTTGCAGCCAAATAACAAGGAGAATCACAGTCAATAATGGTATAAATGAAGGGTGAATTAGCAGGGTAATTTTTCCATTGAAAGTAATAATTGCAGAGGGCCAATGCAGTCTTAATCGTCTTCCAATATTAGTGCAGAGGTAACAATGCAGAGGATAATTCCATCAATAAAACAACCACAGAGTTAAGTTGTAGGGAGGGATCACAATGCAGAGATAAGAAGAGGTAAACACATCTTTCGATCATCGTCCACGCAAAAAAAGAAGGGCGTTGAGATCCATAGGTCTATTAATGCCGAAGCGATGACTGTAGTTCAGGCTCCTGGCTGACTACTCAGGCACGGACAGATGAGCTAGGGACCAAGGAAAAATAAACCGCAATCATTGCAATCATTAAACCTCAGGACATTCAAGACATGCAGGGATTGAAGGCGATGGGAAATCAATCAACATCAAGCTAACGCTATGGGGAAAATTCAGTCATCAACTAGAACACTAATACTATCATGTTCTTTACTTGATTAAGAATACATAACTGAAAGCATAAATCGTACTAACAATCTACCACGTAGAAATAAAGGAACCGTATTGTTGTCCAATTTCCCACTCTGAGAGTATGTCATGCGCGCTTCATGCAACTCCCTCTTGCTAACTGATGAGACTTCACCGGTACCTCCCATCCAACGCTAGGGGTAATATTTTTCCCCCTTAGCCCCCCGAGCCGCAAAGGGGCCACACTCACCAACCAGAGAATCAACTAGCTCCCAACTTTCTTTGCAAGGTTGAGCTACCACTCCTCACTGAGCTGGGTATCCCAACTCCCACAAGCTAATTCAATCAAGTATATATTTCTGCAGCGTAACGTTATGCCCAATAGAAGAGATCCATCATCCTACTCCTCCTCCCTCCTTTATATAGATTTTCTAAGTCAAAAACTTTCCCAAAATCCCTTTTAATTTATTTTTAAAAATTAAATCATAATAATCCTCCCCATACATGTGTCACCCATCCCCTTCATTGCACCATAAATTAATTTACTTAATTAATTAATTACCCCTATTTCCCTTACCCACCTAAATCATTCCTAGAATCTCTCCTAGGTGTCCTCATATTCCCTTACAAGTTTTAATGACTTCCCCTCTTACTAGTTGAGTTAATTTAGAAAGTTCTTAAATGCTAGATACCTTACTAAGTTAGACTTTTGTTTCCCCTTTCTTTTTATGTTTCCCTCTTTTTCCTAGTTTCCTAAATCTTTTAGATTTCCCTCTTTCCCTTTTCATTTAGAACTTAATTTGGCATGTGTAGAAATTTACCCCTTTTCCCTTTTTCTTTTTAATGAATAAAGTTTTAATTAGCATAATAAGTAAAACAATTATTTCCCCTTTTTAAATTTTTATCCCAAAAGATTTTTTATAAATCAATTTAAAATAATTACTCACCCCCCTTCTCAACTCATGATTAATGATGATTATTATTTTTATCCATTTATTTTTACAAACATAATTTTCTTTTATTGCATGTTTCCCCTAGACCTAGATTTTAATTTTCGAGGTTGGGTAGCATTTTATTAGGGAAAAAGTTTTAAATCTTACTTATCACGTTATTCATCGCAAGTCCATCTAGGTTTATTCATTTATTAATTAACAACATGACGTACCCTTCAGGATGCACCATGTGCTCCAAGGGTTCCACTCACCTCTTTCCATTTTTCTTGTGCAATGTGCCCTTCAGGACGCACCACGTTCTCCAAGGGTGCCACTTGCCTCTTTCCATTTTTCTTGCGTGATGTGCCCTTTAGGACCCACCATGTTCTCCAAGGGTGCCACTCGCCTCTTTCCATTTTTCTTGCGCGATTTTCCCTTCAGGACACACCACGTGTGCCAACGGTGCCACTCGCCTCTTGACTGACTTGGTAGTCATCAAAAAACCCTGGAGTCAATACTTCGCCAGGTGATCTTGTGGGAGACTAAGGGCCTCTAAAGAATAAGTCCCCTACCTTATTGCGCCCCATTTAGAATCATCATGAGCGACTGTCGCAGTCTTCCCTCATGGCATTGTGGGTCCTCTCGAACTAGGTAATCATTAACCTACAGTTTGAGCCATGATGAGAGAGCTAGTAGGCTATGGCAGGGCTGTTGTCCACACCTCTCCCTCAACATCTCTGGTAGTCGTGCGTGACCCCTCTACTCCACATGTGAGTCTAGTAGGCAAGCTATCGTTAGCCTGCATCATCAACGAATCATGTCATAATTATATCCATAATCATATCATCTAATCAGATGTAATAATATCACATATAAACCAATCAAACCCAAATAGTTCACTCCCCGACTCAATTTGGAGTCCAGGGGGTTCCATCGATGCCTCTGCATCCTTGAGGTCCAAAATCTTGCACACTCAGTAAAACCGAGTCAATAGCACCTGTCTATGTCAGTGCAACAAAACAACATGACATCAACCATAACGCCTCATAATCAAAATAAAATCTTAATAGTATAATAATCCGTATCACTTGCGAGAAAGTGTCCTCAAGGAATAAGTTTTCTCAATGTGCGCAAGAGTGGGATGTTACATACACCCCCTCTTGGTCTAAACTTCATCCCGAAGTTTCACAGTATATAAGTGTAGAGATAATGTGTATCACAGTATCATAAGTCTATCTATCCAACAAAATGGAAACTAATGGCGCATATCATATGTGCCCTCCAAGGTCGCCAGGTGCAGACTATAGTTGTCCCACTGGAACTTGATCTCATCTAATGTTTGAAATCGTAGCTGTCGAATGTGATGATCCAGGATGCAGATCAGCTCAGCCGTGAGCACACCCTCATCCGACACCCGCAAGGTTCTCAAGTCAAAACATGGGTAGGATTACTAATCATAATGTTTCCAACAGAGACGTGAAAGACATCGTGCATAAGCCTCAACAGGCCTCGAGCCTATCTTTTCCACAATATTGAAGGATCCCATGAACCTAGGAGATATTTTAGCCCCTTTTCCAAACTTGATAGAACTCTTATGCGGTTTCAGCAACAAAAATATTCGATCACCACATCGAAACTATGGTTGACATGATGCGCATCGACATAACTCTTATGCCGATCCGTCACTTCTTTAATCCTTTGTCTTATTGTTTTCATTTTCTCTTCCATTTCTTGGATCACTTCCGGTTCCCCCAAGACCTTATCCTCAAGTCGATCCCAACTCAAAGGCGTCTGACACACTCACCCATAAGGAAACTTGAAAGGATCCATATTAATGGCACTTTGGTAACTGTTGTTATAAGCGCATTCTACCAGTGGCAAGAATTCTTCCCAATGCTTTTGTTGGTCCATCACGTACTTGTGCAATGCATCTTCCAAGGTCTGGTTCATTTGTTCGGTCTTCCTGTCAGTCTCTGGGTGACACAACGTACTAAAGTTAAGTCGGGTTCCCAAGGCCTCTTGGAAACTAGTCCAAATTGTCCAGTAAACACCGATTCTTGATCGGATATAATCCTCTTAGGAACACCATGCAGCCTCACAATCTCACTGATGAAAACTCTATCTATGTCAGGTGCCTAATACATCGTACGCACAGGAATAAAGCGAGCACTCTTTTCCAGAGTGTCTACTACTACGAAAATCGAGTCATGTCTCCTTGCCGTCAGTGGCAACCCAACAATAAAATCCATCGAAATAACCTCCCATTTCGATTCCGGAATAGTGTGTGGCTGTAGTAATCCTGTTGGATGTTTATGTTCAGCCTTTACCTGCTGACAATCTAGGCATCCAACCACATAGTTTACTATGTTTCCTTCATTCCCTTCTAGAAGAATAAGGGTTTAAGGTCTGAACTCATCTTCATGACTTCCGGGTGGGCCATGTAGACTGCTCTATGAGCCTCACTTAGGATCAAGATCCTCAACTTATCGTTCGGTGGTACGTAAATCCAATTTTTAAAAATCAATAATCCATCGTCGTCAAACATAAATCCTTCAAATATTGGTACCATCATTGTGTTTTTTCTGATAAAACCCTCAACCTCATTGTACCAGTCATCGTCACACTGTAAAGTTAGATTATTTTCACGTAGATTCGTCTGAAGAGGCAACACTGAAAATATGCATGGTCTCTGACTCAATGCATCTACCACTCGGTTCACTGTTCCTTTTATGTAAGTAATCTCGAAGTCGTACTCGCTAAGTAATTCCAATCAATGTCATTGTCGTGCATTCAGGTCGCTTTGCGTAAATATGTGTTGTAGTCCACAGTGGTCCATCTTTAGTTAAAATTCCCATCCAACAAGGTAGTGTCTCCAAACCTTCAGGGCATATACGATGACTAATAGGTCCAAATCGTGCGTTGCGTAGTTCTCCTCATGCCTTTTTAGTTTCCTCAAGATGTAAGTGATCACTCGACCGTCTTGCATCAAGACTCCACCTAAGCCTTCCTTGGATGCGTCAGTGCATACCAAGAAGTCCACGTCCATGTCAGGGACCTTTAGTATCGGTGTTGTTGTCAACAACTCCTTGAGCCTCCAAAATGCCTCTGAGCATTTCTCGGTCCAAACAAAATTATTTTTCTCCTTTTGTAACTCTGTAATCGTGTTTGCTATCTTTGAAAATCCCTCGACAAACTATCGATAGTATCCTACTAAACCCATGAAGCTACGTATTTCCAAGTCATTCGTCGGCATCGACCATTCCATAATAGCCTCGACCTTTGCTGGATCCACGACAATACATTCACCGGAGATGACATGCCCTAAGTAGTGAATCTTCGATTGATAAAACTAGCATTGGAAAACTTCCCAAATAATTTGTGCTCTCATAGACACTGTATTACCAAGTGCAAGTGATCTCCATGCTCCTCCATCGTCCGAGAGTATATCAAAGTATCGTCAATGAATACTTGGATGAACTTGTCCAAGTACTCACGGAACACCCCATTAATCAAACTCATAAATACCCTAGGGGATATTGTTATTCCAATGGTAAAAAAGTAACTCGTAATGTCCAAACCTCGTCTTAAAGGTGGTCTTAGGGACACCATTCCCTTGATCTGTAACTGGTGAGACCCTGATCACAAATCGATCCTTGGAAACACCATCGTACCCTTCATCTGATCGAACAGATCTTCAATCCTTGGCAACAAATGTTGACTCTTGATCATTTCCTTGTTCAATTGACGGTAGTCAAGCAGAGTCTCCATGACCCATCCTTCTTTCATATGAAAATAACAGGTGCACCCCATGGTGACACATTCGGGCGTAAAATTACTAGGTCCAACAGCTCCTTCAGTTGCATGCTCAACTCATATAACTCTGGGGTCGACATACGATAAGGCGTTCTCACTATTGGTTCAGTCCCCAGTTTTTAGGTCTGAGGTAAAATCCAATTCCCTCTCTTGAGGCATCCCAGGTAACTCCTCTGGGAAGACGTCTGCAAACTCTCTCACCACCAGAGGGTGTTCTAAACCTTATGCTACTCCCTTCTCGTTTATCGTAAGGACAACATAAAGCTCACACCCCTTGCACATGATCTTTCGTAACTGCAAGGAGGAGATGAAACTTAGGGAAACTGCATAGTTCCAACCTACAATCACATGTCTTTGTCCCTCATCATCGACCAAGATCAACCATTTCTTATTACAATTGAGTATTGCCTCATGCGATTCCAACTAGTCCATATCGATCACGACATCCTAAGATCCTAAGATTGTGACGTACAGGTTGGCCCTGGTGATAAACTCTCCCAGTTTAAGGGTTCAACCCATAACCCTTCCTCCAACCTTCTATTTGGCTCTTGAATCCATCTCTACAAGGCTACACTCATCCTATTCGACTGCCTTTACCTTAATCCTTTTAGTGCTGCACCAGAAATGAAGCTCTCGGTAGCAACGAGATCTATCAAATACTAAGGGTCTGGTCAGTGACAATACCTGACGTCTCGAGCATAATCGAATGGTGAACTTCCTGGCGGTTACTTACCACTGCATGAATCTGATGGGCCTTACCCAAAAATCCCACGGTAGTGGGTCGGACAGATGTAGAAGCTCCAACCCTTTCTTCTTGGCAGTAAAGCTAGGCATGTGACTCCCACAATCCAACACACTTCCTCCAGTCCAGTAATCCTGGTAGTCGAAGTAGGAGCTGAATTCTAACAATAAGTCCAAATTCAAACTTCTTGACCTTAAGTTCCTGGGTAAATTGGTGTAGAGCATACCGAAGCAGCTCCAAAACGGGCCTCGAATTCAGGCATCGTGCAGATGCCTTGTCGCAAGGCATCAAACTCATTGAGATAACGCTCAACAAATTCCTTAAAAATATACCTCTCTAGGAACCATTCCTCGAACAATTTCCAAGGCATGTCATCGACGACCCTATTCAAAAGTGGTAGGAGCATCCTTCGCCACATAAGAGTGCTCTCCTTCAGTTGAAGACCACCAAGCGAACCTTCATACTGGAGGTCATAATCATGGAGCATGAAGCACATCGCCTTGCTCTATGACCATGCCTCGACAAAAAATTCATTTGCGACCCTCGTGGAATCGAGAACTCAACCCTCTCGAGTTATTAGTGGATGCTCATGGTACTAGCTAGGGCGCGTTGTGGACCCTCAGGGGTACAAGTGCCCTGGCCTCATCTCAGTACTGATGGTGAATCAAGGCCCTTTGATATTACCTAGAAGGGTCTTGTCAGACCATCATCATCCCTTAAAACAAGTGAATCCATCCCAAGGACTCGTTCCTCCCCTTGGGGGTTCGACTCCGAGGGTGTGAGAACTTTTGGAGGCGTCGCACCTCTTTTTACGACACCACATTGCGAACCTTTGAGGTGTCCTCTAAATGTGATCATCACATGGAAACGTTAAGGGTTTTAATTAACGCAAGGGTTAAAACTCACGTGTTTACTACAGTGGAAATCCTGGTGATCCCTAGTCCCAGGGCTAAACTCGCTCTGATACCATATGTAACAACCCCTTATCATTACGACTACAAGCGAAGCAAGGTGCAAGAATATATATATATATATATATATATATGAAGGAAGACAATGATGACACAATTAACCACATCCAAATGACGAACACAACACCCCTAGATCAGACAACAAACAAACGACAACTTAACATTAGCACATCGAATGCCTAGGTGGAACATGCGAAAATCAAGAACACACAGACATGACTACCCGCCCGACACGATCATGATGACGCCTACAGCCTAAGGGAAAATATCCACAATCCAGACCCAATGGCCTTAATGACCAGTAACTAAAACCTCTAAGGCACGCCAAACCAAAGGCGTGAAGGCGTTACGACCCAACGTCCACAAAACTACAACAAGCAATGCCCACAACGGGTAGCATTGACTTCAGCCACATTATTGTTCGCCTCTGTTCAATAGGGCACGCAATGATCTCCTCATTAGGAATCATGTCGTCGCTAGGTGATAGGCGTTACCACAATCGTGGTGCACAAAAAACTGGACCCTCAACGCAAGCCAAAATCGACGCGCTAGGAGATCAAGTTAACTATCTAACCCTTGTCGCCTAACCCTAACACCCAGTCGACAAGTTAACTAGATGACTATGACCTTCACACAACACAACAACTTCCTTGCGCAACAAAATCAACCTAAACAAATTAAATGATTATTAATAATACAAAGTTCGTTGCGACTATTTTCCCAATCCCAAAATAAGATAAGTATAATGTTATCCTTTAAAACTGAAATCACTATTGGGTGAAATTGAAACTATAGGATATTGCGGTCTTATCTCACTTAATAAATGAAACTAAATCACTAAGATAAATGAAAAAATCCCTATCTAAAAAAAATACCCAAATCGCTGACTAAAAAATTACCCAAAAAGGGGGGTTGTCTACAATTTCCCGCGATGGTTAATAGCAGACTAAAATTTACAAGAGGTGTAGAGTTCACAGGAGGTCGCAAAAAAAAAACATGATAACTCTGTCTAAAAAGAGGGACAACGTTGTCCCAAAAGTCAAAGGAACTCGTGGAGTTTAAGTTAGAAAGTTCCATAAAGCTTCCATGACAATGTAGATAATAATCCAGTTAAAGGATAACACAGGTAAAAGTTAAAGGTGAGATCATTGCATAACCATCAAAATTGTTAAGGTGTAAATAGCAAGAATGTTATCTTCTATAGACAACAATAATTAAACAACCCAACCTTTCAATCGATGTCAATCAAAGATGAGTAATATCACTGTCTAGAAGGGTGAACACTTCCGCAAGGACGCCCATTTACGCTGCCCAAATACACAGTAATTACGCCCAACCTACATCACCGTTTGCATGCCAAAACGTTGTAATGACACTGTGAATCGAATGTAAGGGGACAACTATAAATTGACTGTAATTTCTCTGACCACAAATGTTGTCTCATAAACATTTGATACATGTCCAGAGTGGTCAATACATTAAAACATAGTTCAATAAGCTGCAAACGCGACATAAAGACACTATCATAATGATTTATAAAAGCGATAGGTAATCACCATAATAGGTAATATATAACATAAAGAAATAATTCACGCATCCACAAATAAATATACGCAGATGGAAAGGATAATATTGCAGATGAAAACGCAGTTATAAGGAATTGGGTGAAGGATGCACTGGACTTCAAAGACGCAGAGATAACGTGGTTGACCCCAACACCGAGATAAAATGTGGCATTTTCTCAGTAAAAAGAGACACATCATTTTTGTCTATTAACCAATCAAATTCGCGAAGTTAAAAGCATTCAATAAGGGGGGAAATACAATGATATCGTTGTCTCGGATTTGAGTATAAATTTGTTTACACAAAAAGAAAAATTCCATCCAAATCGTTGTTGTCCAAAATATATAAAAATTTGCTACCACTGGAATCATAGGAAGCACATTTCTGACTCATATTAACTATAAAATTACTGTTAATAAAATTTACATTCGCTATACCAGAAAACAAAGAGTAATTAACGATTTTTCTATCCCGACGCAGAGCATGAAAATCATTGTCACAATGATGAAACACAAGTAGGAAGTCAATCACGTACAAGGGTAGGGAGGATCAATCAAGTGCAGAGTCTGAGAAAGGAAGAATTTATCAATAATAAAGCATTGTCAAGGTAAATCACATAGGAAAATTTGCAGCCAAATAACAAGGAGAATCGCAGTCAATAATGGTATAAATGAACAGTGAATTAGAAGGGTAATTTCACCATTGAAAGTAGTAATTGCAGAGGGCCAACACAGTCTCAATCTTCTTTCAATATTAGTGCAGAGGATAATGCCATCAATAAAACAACCACGAAGTTAAGTTGTAGGGAGGGGTCACAACGCAGAGATAAGAATAGGTAAACACATCCTTCGCTCATCATCCACACAGAGAAAAGCAAGGTGTTGAGATCCATAGGTCTATTAACACCGAAGCGACAACCGCAGATCAGGATCCTGGCCAACTTCTCAGGTGTAGACTGATGAGCTAGGGATGAAGGAAAAATAAACCGCAATCATCGCAATCAATAAAACTTAGGACAACCAAGACTTGCAGGGATCGAAGGCCATGGGAAATCAATCAACATCAAGCTAATGCTATGGGGAAAATTCAGTCATAAACTAGAATGCTAATACTATCATATTCTTTACTTGATTAAGCATACATAAATGAAATCATAAATCGTACTAACAATCTACCACGCAGAAATAAAGGAAGTGTATCGTTGCCCAATCACCCGCTCTGAGTTGATGTACCGCACGCTTCGTGCAACTCCTTCTTGTCGATCGATGAGACTTCACTGGTACCTCCCAACCAACTCTAGGGGTACTCTTCTTCCCCCTCATCCCCCCGAGCCGCAAAGGGGCCACGCTCACCAACTAGAGAATCAACTAGCTCCTAGCTCGCTTCGCAAGGCCGAGCTACCACTCCTCACTCAGCTGGGTATCCCAACTCCCACAAGCTAAGTCAGTCAAGTATAGATTTCTGCAGTGTAACATTACACCCAACAAAAGAGATCCATCATCCTCCTCCTCCCTCCTCGCTCCTTTATATAGATTTTCTAAGTCAAAAACTTTCCCAAAATCCCTTTTAATTTATTTTTAAAAATTAAATCATAATAATCCTCCCCGTACATGTGTCACCCATCCCCTTCATTGCACCATAAATTAATTTCCTTAATTAATTAATTACCCCTATTTCCCTCACCCACCTAAAATCATTTCTAGAAACGCTCCTAGGTGTCCCCATACTCCCTTACAAGTTTTAATGACTTCCCCCCTTACTAATTTACTAGTTGAGTTAATTTAGAAAGTTCTTAAATGCTATATACCTTACTAAGTTAGACTTTTGCTTTTTCCTTGTGTTTCCCCTTTCTTTTTATGTTTCCCTCTTTTTCCTAGTTTCCTAAATCTTTTAGATTTCCCTCTTTCCCTTTTCATTTAGAACTCAATTTGGCATGTGTAGACACTTACCCTTTTTCCCTTTTTCTTTTTAATGAATAAACTTTTAATTAGCATAATAAGTAAAACAATTATTTCCCCTTTTTACATTTTTATCCCAAAAGATTTTTTATAAATCAATTTAAAATAATTACTCACCTCCCTTCTCAACTCATGATTAATGATGATTATTATTTTTATCTATTTATTTTTATTTTTATTTTTACAAACATAATTTTCTTTTACCGCAAGTTTTCCCTAGACATAGATTTTAATTTTCGAGGCTGGGTGACATTTTATTAGGGAAAACGTTTTAAATATTTATTATCACATTATTCGTCCTAAGTCCCTCTAGGTTTATTCATTTATTAATTAAAAACGCGACGTGCCCTTCAGGACGCACCATGTGCTCCAAGGGTGCCACTCACCTCTTTCCATTTTTCTTGCGTGACCTGCCCTTCAAGACTCACCATGTGCTCCAAGGGCGCGACGCGCCTCTTTCCATTTTTCTTGCGCCACATGCCCTTCAGGACGCACTACGTGCTCCAAGGGTGCCACTCACCTCTTTACATTTTTCTTGCACAATGTGCCCTTCAGGACGCACCACGTGCTCCAAGGGTGCCACTCGCCTCTTGACTGACTTGGTAGACATAAAAAACCCCTGGAGTCAATACTCCACCATGTGATCTTATGGGAGACTAAGGTCCTCTAAGGAATAATTCCCTTGCCTTATTGTGCCCCCCTTATAATCATCGTGAGCGACTGTCGCAATCTTCCCTCACGACATCGTGGGTCCTCTCGAACTAGGTAATCGTTAACCTATAGTTTGAGCCACGACGAGAGTGCTAGTAGGCTGTGGCAGGGCTGCTGTCCACACCTCTCCCTCAACATCTCTGATAGTCATGCATGACCCCTCTACTCCACATGTGAGTCTGGTCGGAAAGCTATCGTCAGCCTGCATCATCAATGAATCATGTCAGAAATATATCCATAATCATATCATCTAATCAGATGCAATAATATCACATATAAAACAATCAAACCCCAATAGTTCACTCCCCAACTCGATTTGGATTCCAAGGGGTTCCATTGATGCCTCTGTATCCTCGAGTTCCAAAATCCTGCACAGTCAGTAAAACCGAGTCAATAGCACCTGTCTATGTCAGTGCATCAAAACAACATGTCATCAACCATAATGCCTCATAATCAAAATCAATGCTTAATAGTATAATAATCTGCATCACTTGTGAGCAAGTGTCCTCAAGGAATAAGTTTTCTCAGTGTGAGAAAGAGCGGGATGTTACACATACTCTCCTCCTCATTTAAAATTTCATAGAAATTGGTACTGCAACTGGTGCTGCAACCGACACTACAACTGATGTTGCAACTAGCATTGTTACTTGTGCTACAACTGGCACTGCAATTGTAATTGGAACTGTAATTATATGCATCGTATCTTCAATTTTTTAGGAATTACATGCAAAGGGACACAATATTTCTAATGTTCCTACTCTCCTTCTGCATTCTTAGAGGTAATATTCTATCAATTTATAATTTTGAATATTTAGTAATTTTGAATTGACCAATTTAGATATATTTTTATGAACAAAATTGTAAATAAGACTCGGTAAATTTTATAATTCACCAAAAATATAGTTCCTTATTTGAATGGACCATGAAAGTAAACTAAATCAAATGATTCCAGAGTCCTATATATTCATAAATATGTGTACTTTCAATGCAAAATAAAAAAATTTTGGAATATATGTCACTTGTTTAAAGAAATCGTAATGGTATTCCATCTTCAATTATTTGTTCATGATCGATTTTTGACATTTTTCATTTTCTAACTTTTGCTTTTTTTCTTGATTTAATTTCTATTAACTTTTTTCACACTTCACATACCAAATGACTATATTGACAACTTATGACATCTGGCTGATAATCTTGAAATTGAACATGACTATCGGTTTGATGAGTTTCTTGAAAAAAATAGTCTTTCAATACGATGAATCCTCTTTCATATATAAAAACGTTATCATAAAAATCTTCTAATAACCTCATCTTTTGTTCCATGCATCGCATCAAATAATATTTCATGTTTTCAATGTTGTCTACAGGTGCAACCACGACAAAGACATCTCCTGCAAATAATTCAATATGTTCCAACAAGCAATTCGTGTTAGATTAACACACATGCACGTGCCATTAAACTCGTCTACTGTATAAATATTTATATATCCAACTTACAAGTGCATCTACAAGTTGTTTAAATATCTAAAAAATATATTTTCAAACAATTGAAACATAAAAATTACCTTCTCTAACAAGATTAGAAACTCTATCGCCATCAACTGACACTATAGTTTCGTTTGATTCCATCTCCTCTGAGCTTGCAAGTGAAATTTTCCCTTTTATATTAATTTCGTTATGTCCCAAGGTTTAACATATTCCACATTCTCGTTTTCACAAATTTCTATGGATTTTGTGTCCTCTATGCAAACTGAACAAAAACAAGATTCATTTCTTCTATCAAATGCAAACACATTTTGATAGCATTTTTTTTTAAATGAATGCACTTTTCGTGTCCCATGTATTGTACTAGCTTCATATGGGATTGAGCCATTTACATATTGGTTTTCAACATACCAAAAAAACCTGCACAAGACAAGTACTTGTTAACTTGAAATATATCAAGAAAATGATTGAAGATCATATAAATTTGAACATGTGAATAAAAATATCATGTGTATATGTCTAACATGTATATATAAACACACCTACACACATCGCTTGACAGATTGTTTTCATGTCTTAGCACCAGTTTGCACCATTCAACAACTTGATCAATGGATTCAAATTGATTGGCATGAGGGTTCATATAATACCTTTGAAGTGCTCGTTTTACACATGCCCCTGCACCGTCATGCTCTCCTTTTCCATGACTAGTCTCAAAAAATTCCAACAATGTGTAATGTTTGACTTCTTATAAAGATGACACAACCAATAGAATGATGGTGAAGATTTGAACTGACCCATACATCCATCTGACCATATCCAATGTCGATCGAATATGATCCCACGTTCTTTCAATGAATCATAAAGTTTATCAAAACAATGTTATACATAATGTTTATCGTGTGCTCAATCATCACTTATATAAAATTGATATTCTTTAATAACATGTCGATTGTCATTGGTGCTTTCTATATTATCAAGACTCCGTTGAGCATGTCTATATAGAACGTGGAAAAATATAGTGATTTGATCAAAATTACAATGTTCATTCTATATTTCTTTTTGTGCAACGAATGTGTAATTCTCTGCAAAATCAACTACAGAGAAAATTGTCCTTGATGGAAACACTTCATAGGATTGTTTGAATTGTAGGTCTTTCCATCGACTCTATGTGAATGCTTGGTGTATTTATAAATTTCTTCCTCAAACTTCTTCAAAAAATCTATCACACATATTTTTTCTGCTTTCAAATCAATCCTTTTCGAAATAACATTTGAAGAATGTGGAGTTGTGTCGTAGATATATTCATATCTCTTCCAATTGACTGTTATATTAAAAAATGATTGATCATTCATATGAATAGGATACATTGAGTGAAACAAACTTAGATTTCCACAACGATCACATTTATTTCTATCAACACATTTTTTTTGGTAAAATAAGTCATCACATTCTCTTTCAAATAGAATTTCAGATATAAAAGCACAGAATGTGGAAGGAGGAGGTGAACTTGGCTATAAATTTTTACCAAAATAAAAATAAAAAGTGTCGTAATATAACTCAAATTCCACATGATAACGACAACAACAAGTGTTACGAACAATGATGGGTCTAACAAACCATGGTTTTTGTTGCATAGATGTATCGATGGAAATTTTAACTTCTTTGTGCTCTTCTTTGAACTTATTGAACAATTCAATTTGTCCCAATGGAAATATATGTTTTGGATTTTCTTCATGTTTTTCTATGCTATTCTTCATTGCAACACATCCCTTGTATGTGGTGAAACACGAGATTTTGTCAAACAACAATTACGAGCCGATTCTTTAACATTTTTCTGCAAGTCTATCTTTGTACGGTTGTCTAGAAATAGTTGTCCAACAAGCAAGTTCATCATTTGCATCTATTTGCAATCAAAATTTTCTATGTTTGTATAATGTTTTTCTTGAGGTTCCCATCGCTTTTGTCATGTGTTGTGTCAAACAATCTTTTATATTTCTAAATGAAACAATTGTTATTTGTATCACTCTACGTGCAACACTAACATCTTTTTTCAATATTTTCCAAAATCTTTTAATACACTAGTTATATTGTCAAAGACATTATGTTTCACATTTTTATCTTTTGTCGACTTTTGAATACCCAATAATGATGTAGCTTCCTTTAACTTTATTAAACAAAGTAAAAGTTGAGATTGTATTGTTACTGATTCATCTTTGAAAAAAGTATTATCCATATTCTTAACATGATATCTTATATAATTCTTAACTTCTTTCTTCCCAAATTTGCCAGTATCAACATTTTCTAATATTTCATCATCAATGTTGATAGATTCTTCGACATATTTTAATTTAAAGTTTATATTAAAAAACAAAAACCAAACATAAATTCACTAAACTATATACAAGTGTTCATCTTATATTATCTAGATTTATGTACATACCTGTAGGTGATTTAACTTCTTCTTCAATTTCGGTTTCAACGACTTCATCAACGTTACGAGGAAAATATATTTATATTTTTTTTAAAACATCAAATCCGAATTACAATCAATTATATTTTAAACAATGATTTAAATAAATGAATTCTATACTTTTAATATAAACAATATGTACATGCATACATGGTTGGACTTCTTCTTGTTCAAAATATCTATTTACATCATCATCGTTTCTTTCTTCAATATTTTCACATTCTTGTTTCTTTCTCCAATAATGCTCTTTACTTTGTTCGTTATCACGAGTTTCATCTCAAGTGTGTTCAAATTTTCTATTGCACAAACTTTTGTTTCCCATGAGTATAGTTATCTGTTGATTTTTTTAAAAAATTCAACATTTCAGAATAGTCTCATAAAAACTTCATTGTCACAAAAATTATTAAAAAATAATATCAAGAATTTTAAGTTAAACAAAGCTTTCAGCTTGAAAAAATGTTAAAAAAAGTCTTCACCTTGAAAATAATGTTCACGTAAGTTTTCACCTTGAAAAATTGTTCAACAAAGCCTTCAATATATAAATTGTTATTCCAATAAAAACTTGAAATTCAAAAAGATAATTATTTTTGGCATTCAAAACATCAACCACCTTGTTCAAAACAACAAAAAATATGATTCAAACTTTTTCTTAGGGGCTATACATATCCAAAACCATGAAATGAGTGAGTGAATTGTGTTAAATCGGTTCAGTCAAAAGTGTATATATAAGATTTGGCGCCAAATTAAACAAAATGACGTGTCCCTTCATTTTTTCCCGGCCGACGTAATTCTCTCACCCACCTTTCGACCGAAAAACTAATGTTCGGTCAAAAAGTGAGGAATCTGTTTATTTTCAATGGATTCCGTTAGAAAAATATATTTCGGCTGAAAAAAATGATTTTTAGCTGAAACCTTGCTAATGAGACTGTTTGCAGAAACCTGAGAATTCCCTCCAACTTACTTGAACTTTGGAGGTTGAAGACTGCTGCAAATACTCAAAATTTAGTTTCAAAATTGATACCAGCATTTGCAAAATTGAATCTACTTTCAATGGATATAATTTGTTTTCATTTTCGTTGTTTTTATCTAATTTTATTTATTTTTATAAAAAAATCACTGCATAATATTTTCAGGTGACATTATGATTCATTGAAATTGATTATCCCTATCTATAAAAATACACAGTGGAAAATTTAGAAAAAATTATATTCAAAATCCCTAAACTGTTGTCTTCAAAAGGGTATTTTTAGATTTTACTTTTAAGTAAAAATCAATATAGATACAAGGTGGGGGAAAACATGTGTTTAAAATTTGCAATTTTTTCACCTTGGTCAACTTCAAAAAACTCTAGAAATAACATTCATCTATTAGATTCAAAACTATAATCATAAGAAAATAGAGTCTTTTTAGATTGTTGCAGTATATTTTGTTTGCCAATTTTTTTATTTTTATTTTTAAAATAGATACATTGTTGGGGGGAGGGGGAAATAACTCATTATCATTCCTTTCATTTTTAAGGAACATACTATGAAACAATTTCTAAATTGACATATCAAATCTCAGTAAAAATAATTTGAAAAATAGTCAGTAGAAAGCTAACAAAATTCTTCACAAGTTTTGTTTTTACTGTAAAGTGAAATTCTAAATAAAAAAAAATACTTTTGAATACCGGAAGTTAAAGAACTTGTGAAAATATAGTTTTTTTTCACATAAAATAAGCAAAATGGACACACATCTTCATGATTTTACCCGTTACAAGTTTAATTTGTTAGATTTATTGGGGAGTATAAAGGAATACAACCCCACTAATTCCATCATATTTGTCTTGGAATAATTGTTGCATAAAGTTTTACTAGGAGAAGTAAAAGGGCTTACACCCTCCTAGTACTTTCTAGCTAGTTTTGCTTGCCTTGGGGAGTAAAAGGGCTTACACCCCCAAGGAGATAGCATTGCTAGCTCATTTCTAATTGATTCATTAACCCAATAGTTAAAGACACTAATATTAATTGCATTGGGGAAATAAATATTTGCATTGATAAATGTGAAAACACAAGATTTTGAGATTGTCTAAATTGAAAATTATTATATGTGCTTAAGGTATCCTTGAGCTCTTAAGGTGTCTTATTTCTCTTAGAACTTCTTGCTATTTTTTAAAAATTAAATCTACAACCACTAGGGATGCAACAAACCCTAAAAAAATCTCTAAATAACTCACTATTCTACCATCAAAAGTTGCTAATAATTTACCCCTACAATCTACTTATCTTAGCGTATTTTTTGGGTGGATTACTTGTGGTTTTTGGTGGCTAATTTTTATGTTGTAACAACTTGTTTTCTACAACCAAAAGGCTGCAATTATATCTCTACAATACTTTTCTATAACAACATTAGTTTGTTGTTAAAGTATAATTCTTTCATACTTGGTTTATACTAGTGATTGCTAGTGTATCTCTTGCATTTTTACTTGACTTTAACATCTTGTTTAGCAGCTCTAATAATCATGTCTTTGTTGATATATATCTTTGTTGTCTGTTGAAAATAGGGACAGCAAGTTAAGCTCTAATAAACATTTCTTTGTTGATATATATCTTTGTTAACTGCTGCAAATAGGGACAACAAGCTTGACTTGCTTTTCCACTTAACATATATAGCTTGTATACTTGTTTTTTCTTGTGTCTCGAGGAGGTACCATCATCATTCGTAGGTACTCAAAATTCTTGGCAATCATTGACCACTTTCGAGACTCATTTCCAAGCTACTTTTCATTTAGCAACTTGACCTATAGGGGCATCCATTCATAAGTATCACTTTCCATTTATTTCCCCCCCTAGGGTCACCCGAGACTCCCTCTTGTTTTAGATTTTTCCTTCACAAAATCGAGGGAGGGTTTACCTGAGGTGACAATGGTTAAGCTTTCCCAACATTATCGCCATCCAGTGGTTTGGGTCGAGCTTTTCCCAACCTACAGTTTATGTAATAACAATATTGAAATAAACATTCTCCCCAATAGGATTGTATCACATGTATGGCCTAACACTAAATTCCCATCATCCCTCGTGCCAATGATAGATCAACTAATCATAAATCTATTTTTTCTCTTGAGAGATGTAGCGTTCCTATAATATTAGATGAGGATAACACACATAAAGAGGGAACATGTGGCCTCTAAAATAAGGTGAAGGAATCTCTCATGCTCCCTTGACATGTGTCTTAAAACTATAACATTAAATAAATTTTCTATACATGTTCCTATACCTAATTCAAATATAAAAAATTCAAAAAACCATATAAACTCTAAATAAACTTTTTCATAAAATAATAGTGTAATGATTAAATTCAACGTGTAATTTCAAATTCGATGCTCTATATACTATAAATCAAGCCTAAAATTTGACATCCCACAGGACATTTTTTTGGTTTTTAGACGTATTTGACACGTGGATACAAAATTCACACGTCAAAATTTACCGATATTAAAAATCTCAGCCCGTCATAAATTCTGGGTGCTTAGTTTACTATAGTGTGTCACCTACCTAGGCCTCACACTGAAGAGGGGTTGAGCAAAGGTTTGATGGAGGATTAAACATAACAATAAACAAAATTTAATTAGTTTTAGACTCTCAATGCTTGAAATTTAACTAGTCCATAGTCCTAGTTCACATAAAGTGTTAATAGTTAATTAAATATCCATTTACTGATAAACAATTTTACATTCATGAATTTGGGATAAAACTAAAATGACGGGCATGAAAAACAAATGACCGTCATCAAAATTTCACTTGACAGGTAAGATAAATTTGAAATTCCATCCTTCCTATAAACCAACTCGATACATCATACATGGTTAGGAACATGTGTGTATATATTAATAACATACACAAAGAACATTGATCTTAGTGCATTGAACTCGTCACAAAATCACGTATATCTTTGAGTGCGATGCACTTTCATAATTACAATGCATATATGCATTTATGTTGTCTATTCGCCACCCTATCAATGATGTGTCTATGAAACACATATGCACCATGAAAATAAGAAAAAAATTTATTAAGATATCGTGGTGTGGGGTGCACTAACATAGCCAACATAGTGCATCTAAGAACAAACTGAAAAGTTTGTGCGTACTAGCAATCTGGTGTGTTCTACTTGCGTAAATTGACGATATCTCTAGTTAATCTAAAGGCACTAGGTAATGCAGGTTGATTACTCCCTACACTTTCTAATGTGTTTAGGTTGACTACTCCCTACACTTCCTAATGTATTTAGGAAATTAGAAAAACCAAATTTAAAGAAAATATTAATTTATATTAAAAAAACTAAAATTAAAAAAAATTATTGTTTTATATTAAAAAAAAACCAACAAAATGTGAAGGAAGTCATAACAAATAAATATACTTGATTTTGTCTTTGTATTTAGTGAGACATGGCTATGAAAATGAAAAAAATGGCTCAGATGGTTTTTCACAATTAATTCCACCGTAACAAATGGAGAATGGTAACCAAATTCAACAATTGAGAAACATCAAACTTTAGTATGTTGTATAGTGAAAATAAGCATTAGTGATTGGAAGGGAGAAAATCACTTAAGGATGGTGAAAATATGAAAATCTATTATAGTAATTTTTTTTAAACCCTAACTACTTTGCACATATGTAGTCGTGCACCATTTTGTATGACATCCTATGCATTAGTGCACCATTTTGTATGGCACCCTAGTGTGCTTAGATGACTATGACATATCAAAACACTTTTTTCAAAAAAAAAAACCTTTATCTAAAATCCATCTATAAAAAGGAGAAGGACTCCTCTGGAGTCTATTTTTACTGAATCTTGGATGATTTGAGAAGGAACAACTCATTCATAGACATGCAACTCTTGTACGTTTGGGGATTATGGGATGGTTTCAAATTTTGTGTAGCACAACATATGAGATTTGCAAATTATGCTAAAAATTTAGTAAAACATGATTAGTCTAGATTTTAGTGATGGTTGTTGTGAAGTTTGATGTGGTTGCAAAACTATTAGGCATGGAATGAAGGAATTTAGGGATGATGCCTTCACCTCAACATGTATGGTGAAGTCATGTGACCCTTAAACAACCAAAGGATTGGTTTGGCTAGATGAAATTACGTGAATTAAAATTGGATTAGTTTGGTTATTGTGTGCAATATTTTTGAGATGATATTTTTTTAGCGAGACTTATCACTTGTCATTTAGGAAAAAGGAAGAAAAGAGAAAGAAGTTACAAATGGTGAAGAAGATTTTTTATACAACAAGGTTGTGTGAGGGGACTAGATGAAAGAGGAAAGGGGAGAGAAAATTTCTAAACCAACCATAAACACAATGAAAGAAAATAAATAAACTTCAAATAAATATGTAAAAATAAAAATAAAAATGAGGTTATGTGTGTGTACACATGCCCAAATGGATAAATCAACTCGGTGTTTTCAATGTTGTTAGGCACTTACTAGTTATGTGATAGAAAATACCCAATTCAAATCCCCTTGTGTTAGATACACTATTCTATGGTGACAAGTTTAGTACAAATGCCATCCAAAATGTGACAAAGAATTCCTTGAGTTTACCTAGTAAATTTTTCTTGAAAATATATAGCAAAATGTCCTCATATAAACCATTCAAGTGCTTCATCACACTCTGTGGATGACACTTAAAGTAAATGTTGTGAGAATGACTCTACTTAACTTAAACCCATTACCTATTGGAAATTCAAACGAATTAATATATATATATATATATATATATATATATATATAAACAAAATTATGTCTTTTTTATCAAAACATAATATTTATTAAGAAAATTGATTAAAATAAAAAAAAAACTTAATAATAACATTAATAGAAAAGATAATTTAAAACTTAATCAACCATTAACCACCTTAACAATTAAAAATAAATAAATTCTACACTTATATTTTCCTTATTCCATGTGAACTTTTCCAAGTGATTTTTTTTTTTTTTAGCATTTTCTTATCTGGTTTTTTTAACTTTTTATTAATCTTTCTTTCTTTATTTTTTTAATTATTTTCTTCTTTTATCTTCTCTTTAATTTTCCTAATTATTATTATCATTATTATTTCTTTTTTTAATTTATCTATTTTATAATATACTCTTTATTGTTTTTATCTTTTTATATAATTTTTATTACTTCATTTTACTCTTATCACTATATAACTTTTTTTTAAATTATTATTATTATTTAATATACTTGAGTTATTTTAATATGATTTTTTAAATATTATTATTATATTTATAATATTTTATAAATCATATAATTTAAATATTTATGTGGGTTGATTCATTACTAATCACTAGTATTATTATTATATTTATAATATTTTATAAATCATATAATTTAAATATTTGTGTGGATTGATTCATTACTAATCACTAATATTTAAGAAAAATAACATGTTACTTAAAATAACTAGTTAGTTGTTTATAAAAAAAATAAAATTTTATTCTTTGTAAACAAACCAATTATTCTAACAACAATTAACCTTACATCCATTAATGAAACCAAATACTATCTACATCATAACTTAAAACACTCATATTTATTTTTATGATAACCATTATGTTTCTAACAAAAACTAACCTTACATCCATTAATGAAACCAAATACTATCTACATCATAGCTTAACAAAAAAAACACTCCGATATATATTTATGACAATAGGTTTAACCAATTTAACTTTTTAAAAATAATTCCATTCACCCTTAACCATTATGGTTGTACTACACAAATTAAAACAGAAATTACTATGTAATAAATATGTCCAAATTATGTGTAGCAAAAAAGGCTACTTTGTTTTGAAAATTGGTGAAGTTAATTGAAGGAAAAATTGCTATAAGTTAAGTGAAAGAAATAGAAATTAATGATTTTAGGGGTTGAATTTTGCAAATGGGCTAATTTTTTTTTATAGTATTTTCCAAAAAAAGATTAGGTATTTTCCATTTTTTCTAAAAACTATTTGCCCAAATTCCATAGAATAAAATTATTTTACCTTAAAAATTACCAAAATTATATAAAAACTATATAAAATCCTTAAAAATTTAAATATATTTACAAAACTATTGCCAAACATTTTACATATTAAGAACTAATAATATTAACCAAGTTTCTACATTTTAATACAAATTTCCATCTTTAAAATTAACTTTGTAAAAATCTTAATTTACAACAACTAAACATCACACAAGTACTGTAAACTTGTTTTGTCATCATATGACAAAACAAGTTTACAATACCCCTGTAACACCCCTGTTTCCCCTAGTTTGTAAATATAATTATATGAGCCAAGAGACTATGGCAAACTCAATATGTTTGAATGTTTGATTTGATGGACCTTTGTCTAAAAGGTCAATGAATGTAAATTTTGTTATTTACTAGAAAATGGATAAGTGTTGCGTGACTGTTGGAAGGGGGGTATGCTAAGAGAGACCGAATGCTAAGAAAGAGATGGTGAAGGGGACAAGGAATGATTGCATTAACCTCCACCAAACCAATACCTTAATGGATTTAATTGCTCAGGACCAGAACAGTCCTCTGACCCAGGAATGAATTACAACCAAATTGGTAGGTGGGAAGACCTCCTCAAGACTTAATGAGGGGATGGGGCAGAGCACCCATCTGTAAGGATTTCAGAACTGACCACAGACTGGGAATTCGAACCACACACAATCTTGTTGAGGAAGGAAAGAAAGAAAGGTATGGTGGGCAGAGGAAGGCATGCAAAGAGTGCAGATATGAGAGACTAAGCTATCAAGTTCAAGGAAGAACTAAGAAATGAGCGTGTTCTGGTCACAGGAAATGGCTAGCAAGGTTATGATACAAGCTGATAAATGAGGTTGGTGAGTGACTGAGGAAGTACTCATGAGGTCCTTCTTGATTGGTATAGTGAAAAACGTTGCCAAGATCCCATGGGAGGAGGAGAGTAACCTCCGTCCCTACTGTCGCTAAGCTGGAAGAAAGGATTATATCTCAGAGAATTATGGTCTAGCTAGGGGGTGGCTAGTGGTAAATCCGTTAGGAGTGACTGAGCCTATGGTTGAGTGGAAACAAGTACCCCTTTCAGCAGTCGCTTAACATTATCTGGTTCTGATAAGTATTTTCCTACTTTATGTATTGAACTGAAATAATGGATGAATGCATGGGTTTTTATATATGTGTATCTATAAATGGCTTATGTGTGGAATGGTCATGATATGTGGATGCATTCATCTCCTTGTGAACTTAGGCTTATGACTGATAGTCTGTATGCCCCATATTCTCTCTTGAGGCTTCTTGGGACATAAGCCTGTAAGATGACCAAGATAGAGATATCATGTCAATTTGAACCTATCCATCTGAAGAGGATACCGCTTTCAGACTCCTTGTTGTGCAACCGATATTTTAGGTCCAAGTCCTTAACCATTTCATGATAACGCTCAAGAAGGATAGCGAGGTTCAAGCCATGAAAAGGGGAGATCTCTTCATTTGGAAGATGAGCGGACGAGATACGTTCAGGAGGACCCATATGATCAATACCTAGGAACCTTAGGCTAAGCCTAAGGAAGATAATTCCTCCTGGCTTCGGAGCTCTAGAAGTCCAGGACTTTGGAGTATGGCCGACCTTACTAAGCCTTATACTGGTCGAAGGTAACTAGGAGACTCAGTTACCGATGAGTTGACCTGCAACTAATGGTTTCCCTAGTGGTTAGGTTAACCTATATCACCATATAAACCTGGATCCAACTCCCCAAGGTGAGGTAGCGCGAGCCACCAATCGAGAATGTTTGGAGATCCCCTCAGCTGTTGGATCTACAATGAGAACACTTCATCGAAGTTCTACTTCGGAAGGATAGAGATGCTATAGCATCAAATTCCCAGAACATCGAAGTTACGAAGTAACAGAGGCCGTTGATCCAAGGGTTACGTGTACGTACCTTGGTAGTGAGATCAGAGGGCATGAAATACGATTAGACTGGAGTGACGTGGTGCAGTGACGCCATCCATGGTGATGTGGACCCAAGTTTGATGTGCCACGTGTCACCTGGATTCATGCGTATCATGTACCCTATAGACCCTTTGGAACATGACACGTGTCATCTCGGATGAGGGCACGTGTCACCCCTCACCCTTCTACATGTCAGCCCCTGGTAAGTGCCCATCTAGACAAAGTGGTTGATGAAACGACTGAAACTCCGGGAGTCCATCCTAGTCGTTGTCGCCAGGAGACACTTGGCATCAAATCTTGTATTCCGGAGGAGAGTCACTCCAGAGCACTTGAATATTGGTGCTTCGAAAATCCCCGAAGCTCGGAGTAACGAAGAGAATATCAATCGTTCATCGTTTGGGGATGCATGGTGGGCGATCTTCTACTTCATAGGATAGCCACTTTGGAGAAAAGTGGAACAAGAACTTTCGAAGACCCAGAGGTCGGATTTCACTTGAACCGTCGATCTCATAGGACAGGTGTCAGCGGATCTGACCCTTCGAAAGGATTTCCCTTCAGAGGTTTGTGTTTGTGAGTGATTTGGAATTCCCTGAAGTGCAGAGTCCCGAAGTAAGCGTGGTTCCTTGATATTGAAATAAAACGGAGACCATCAATTTCTGTAAGCATACTCGAAATCCATCGATTCAACAGTTCGAAAGATTTATGTTGTCACAGGTTGAAAATGTCTAGAGCCCGAAGCTTGGAAGCACTGAAATAGGCGCCTTTTGTCTTAGTGTCTGGTCATAGCCCGCATTCATATGTGATTGTAGCAGGAGGGAAGAGGCTAGGCTGGGAATTCAAATCAGAAGGTCGAATGTTGAATCCCTCGTTAGCCTGTGAGTTAGTCGAGGACCAAGTCCAGTCGTTGGATTGGTTGGTGGATGGGTTTTCGCCATAGAATTAGGAACGCTGGAAGTTCCGGGATATCGGAGAAATCAAGGAGAATCATATTGAGTCGAACCCACATGGAAGCCCCTTGGCCTCGACCAATGAACACATGAGGAACTTGGGAGAGGTATATCTGCCATCTCTGAGCTCGGTTTTGAGCATGGAGACTGTGGCTGGAAATATCTGGACAAGTAGAATGGGATAGAGAACCCTAATGGAGGATTTGATTTATTAATAAGGATGGAATTTCGACGCCCCACCATGGGTGTGTTACAAATTGGTATCAGAGCATGGTTACATCACTTGACCTGCTTTCCCCCGGATGGGGTGCTACCAAGTACAATGCGTGGATAGTCCACGGGGAGGCCACTTGGCCATATGGTCAGCCAGTTGGTGCCTGATCAAAATCTTCCCCCCAAAAAATCACCTCAAGGTATTAACGTAGTCATCGCCACCCCTCAGACCACACTTTCGTCCAGCCTGGCGCATGAAATGGAAGCCTCATAGCGTGAGAACTTTCATGGTGTCGTGCATGTCACCTCACCTGTCACTTCACCTCTATAGATATGGTGCCCCTACAGCCGAGATCAGGATTATTATTCCTCCTTTATTTCTAAGTGATCTCCCTCTCCAACCCTCCCTGTTTCCTCTCCTCCTCATCCCCCTCTGGAGCGTTCTTCACTTGACCTCTCAGACCCTTCTGCTTCTCCTCTGCATTTTCATTCCCAAGCCACCAATAACCCTCGTCATTCCCCATCTGAGAGGTAAATCTAGGAGAGGAGTAGAATGGTACGAAGCCAGGGGAAAGGAGGTGCCCAATTCCGACCCTCCACTTAAAAATGATGATATCCATGTCTTGGCTCCCATCATAGTTCCCCCTCTTACAGATCCACTTCGAGAAGCCACCCAGGACCTTTCACCACTCTCAAACCCCTATGGTTACCGAGTAGAGTGGTTTGACACCCTGGAAAATTCTCTGGGCTACACACCTTCGCCCCCCTCTCCACCTTGTCGTCCACCTTCTCCACCCTCCCCCTCTTGCCACCACTTTGAAGCTACCTCCACTCCCTCACCCCTTCCTTCCTCCTCGTCCGACTCCCCATTTTGCTCTGCCTACAACAAGTGCATTGAATGGGAAGTGATCATAGCTTCACTGCGCGAACTCACCAGAGGACAGGAGGAAATCAAGTCCGCACTTCTGGACTTGAAGAAGAAGGATGTTGAACGATGGAGCAGGGTAGACATTTTGATGTCCTTTCTACAAGACCTCTGGCAAGCAATTGTGGATCAAGATAGGGGAAAAATGAAGAAGACCTAGGCCTTCACGGGACCAAGGATCGGTCCAGGTTTTTAGTGTTCTCTTGTTTCAAGTTTTAGCTCTTGTTTCTTTCTAGCTAGCCATGGCAAGACAACCTACTCTGTTTAGTTTACTTCTCATCATTTCTCCTTGCGTGGCATTGTAGTTTTTGCATGTCATACTCTGTTTTATTTTGGACAAGTGGCACTCTATTTTTTTGGACAAATGGCAACAGTGGTTTCCTAGATGGGCATTGTTGCCACGCATAGAAAACTTGTAACGTTTTCAAGAAGGCCCTAATACAATTACTAATTTACAAAAAAAAACACTTGGCCTACTTGGGCTCATGGACGAGTCACTTAAAAACCATGTTTAAAGAAAATCTTAAGGGTGACACCCTACCTTACCTCTTTCCTAAAGAGTCTGGTTAAACTATTACTAAAGAAAATAATGAAAACTTTCTACTGTGTGTGTATTTAAGAAATATAAACTATGTGTTGTTCATGAACTAATATATTGTTAGCTAACAACAAGTGTTTTTTCAGCACTCAAGAATTTAGTAAACCGCGAGAAACTACAATCATAAAGGATGGTGAGGCACCATGAGGTTGGGGATGGCTCCCACAATAAATACGAAGAGTTTGACGAGAGGAGGGCGCTGGAGACCCCTCCAGATCTAGCTGAAACTATAAGGAGCCTCATGGCCGAATTACAAATTTTCATGGACGACAACGAGAGGTTGATAAAAGATCAAGAAAAACAAACATAAATTAATGTAGTCTTGCTACATAGATTATCCGACATACAGAGGCAGTTGCAGCATGGACCCGCAACCAGTCATGTAGACTAACGATGTATCAAGAGGAGTCAAAGTCCACATAAAATATGAAAACATGGTCCCATAAGTGGCCACACAGGGAGAATTACCTCGAGGAAGGCCGAACCTGCAAGTAGGGTTCACGCATCAGGAGAATCCTCTAGAGAGGAAGTTGGCAACCCCAAGGGATCTTCCAGTAGAAAGACTAACTCACATTCTCAAAGGGAAGGAAAGAAGTGAAAGAATTCCAAAAGTCATGATCCTGAAGAGTTCAAGAAATCCAAACCACCCTCTTTCGATGGAGAGATTAAGAAAGGGGAATAAGTAGAATCTTGGCTGCTTAATTTAAAGAAGTACTTCAGAGTCCATGACTATTTTGAAAACTTGAAGGCTCGAATAGCCATCGTCAACCTGAATGGAAAAGATTCCATTTGGAAGGAAGACCTCATAAATGTGAAAGGAATCCATGAGAAAGACTTCTCATGGAAACAATTTGAGGAATACTTCAAGAAGAAGTATCTCTCAGAGAAATACTTTGACGAGAAGACTAAAGAGTTCTATGAACTCAAGCTGGGACAACTCACCATAAATGAATATATCAATGTGTTCCTTGAGATGATAAGGTATGTACCCTACATAAAGTATGAAAAGGTAAAAGTGAAGCGATTTGTTAGTGGGTTACCTCAGTCCTACTGGAACAGGATTGAGTTTGACGAGCCAAATACCTTAGAAGATACTATCTGGAAGGAAAAGTTTTGTTATGAACAATTTGGGAATCAGACCGAACCTCACTAGGACTAGAAGAAGAAGAGTAGTTCGGGATTCAAGAAGAAGGGGTTTAAATCCTCGATATTTAAGAACTATAGGAAGGATTCTAGGATGATCCTTCCTACCCAAAGTGTGTATCAACATATTTTTCCCTCCCAAAGTAGAAATAAACCTTTTGGATCAACCTCAGGAAAGACTGATAACCCAAAGAGAAAACCCTTGAAATGTTGGGGTTGTGGAGAAGAACATTTGTTGAGGGATTGCCCACACAGACAATAGAACAGTAGGAGAGTCTACAATATCCAAGAATCTACCACAGTCAATGATGTGGCTAGGACCATGCCATAGATTTATGCAGCCATAGATAATAAACAAGTCGACCACCAAGCTTCAGTGGTGGAGATGGAAGGTATGATTACCAACCATTTGGTTTCTATTTTAATTAACCCTGGTTCTAATTTGAGTTATGTATCCCCTCATACTATTGATAAGTGTGACTTGAAACCAGTTATACATGTTAAGACATGGTTGGTACAACTAGCCACTAGCACCAAAAGAAAAGTAGCAAAGGCCATACCATCTTGTAAATTCATTATGGATGGATTTCCCACCCAAGCGACCCTTAACATACTTCCCCTAGGATCTTATGACTTGTTGATTGGTATGGACTGGTTAGCTGCTTATAAAACTAAGTTGGATTATTACCATAAAACTTTAAAATGTGTAAATGAAGAAGGGAGAAAGGTAACCCTCCAAGGGATTCAAAAGCATGTCTCAGTGAGACGAATATCAACCCTTCAAATGAAAAATTATTGCAGAAAGGGATGTCCTCTATATGCAATACAGGTGTTGGAATATATTGAGGGTGACAAACCGAATCTACAAGACCACCCCATCTTAAGAGAGTATAGAGACGTATTCCCAGAATAGGTATCGGGTATAGCTTCGAGAAGAGACATTGAATTCTCGATAGAATATGTACCAGGAGCAGTGCCAGTGTCTAGGACACCCTATAGGATGAGTACACCGGAGATAGTTGACCTTAAGCTACAACTAAAGGAAATGATGGACAAAGGCTATATCCAAACCAATGTGTCTCCATGGGGAGCACCAACCTTGTTTGTGAAAAATAAATATGGCATGCTCTGACTGTGCATAGATTATAGACAACTCAATAAGACAACCATAAAGAACAAGTACCCCTTACCAAGAATCGATGACTTGATCGACCAATTAGGGGGTGCTTCCATTTTCTCAAAGATTGAATTAAGGTTTGGATACCATCAAGTTCGAATCACTGATGAAGATATCCACAAAATAGCCTTCAGGACAAGGTATGGTCACTATGAATTTGTGGTGGTGCCATTTGGATTAACCAATGCCCCCGCCACTTTTATGTGCTTGATGAATAATGTACTCAGAAAATTCCTAGACAGATTTGTATTGGTTTTTATTGATGATATCCTAATATACTCCAAGAACAGAGAGGATCATGAAGAACATCTTAAATTAGTGCTACAAGTACTAAGAGAGCATCAAATCTACACTAAGTTTAGCAGGTGTGACTTTTTCCAGAAGAAAATCCATTACTTAGGCCATGTTATTTCTAAAGGAGTGGAAATAGACCCTAACAAGATCAGATCTATTATGGAATGACTTACCCCAAAGGATGTATTTGACATCAGATCCTTTATGTGATTAGCAAGATATTATAGAAGGTTCATAAAAAGATTTTCCAAGATTGGTTGTCCAATCACTACCCTTCAGAAAAAGGGGGTTAAATTCACTTGGACATCAGAATGTGAAGAAAGATTTTAGGAACTAAAATACCTTCTGACCCATGAATCTGTACTGAAGATTGCATACGTTGATAATGACTTCCTCGTGTGTACAAATTAATGTATGGAAGGACTCAGAGGAGTCCTTATGCAAGAAGGACGTGTAATTTTCTATGAATCCAGAAAAATGAATGAGCATGAAATAAATTATGTGACCCATGAGCTAGACTTGGCTGCCATAGTGCATGCTTTAAAAATGTGGCGGCATTACTTCCTGGGTAGGAAATTTGTATTTATGACAGACCATTGTGGGTTGAGACACTTGTTTGATCAACCAAAACTCAATGCTAAGAAAGCTAGGTGGATGACTCTCCTTAGTGAGTTTAATTTCAAAATCAAACACATCAAAGGAAAGGAAAATATCTTGGTTGATTCCCTTAGCAGAAGTATGAAAACGATTCACCTGGAATTGGTAAGCACCTATGAAACAGACGCTAGGGAGAGAGTCAGGAATGCACAACAAACAAATACATTATTCAAGACCGTGACCTCATACCTAAGGCAAGAGCCTACATGGCTAAAGTATGAAGGATATCAGATGCTCGGTGAAGGCCTGTTGAGTTACAAAAACATTTTGTATATCCCAAGTTGTGATGACTTGAAGAGATTCATAATGCACGAACTGCACAAAAGACCATATACTGGTCATCCAGGTTATCAAAAAATGATTACGACCACTAGAAAACAATTATATTGGCTTGGATTGAAAAATGACATAGTTGATTATTTAGCTAAGTGTCTATAATGCTAGCAAGTTAATGAATAACATCGGCACCCAACAGGGTTGTTAAAACCTCTACCAATTCCAGAATGGAAATGGGAAACCATCTCCATGGATTTCATCACCAGATTACCAAAATCGGCCAAGCAGAATGATGCCATCATGATAGTGGTGGACAAATTGAGCAAGTCTGCTCACTTCATTCCTGACAAATCAACTTGCAAGGCAATATATATTGACAACATCTTCATGATGGAGATATTCATATTGCATGGCATGTCTAAGGAGATTGTATCTGACAGAGAAACAAAATTCACTTCTAGCTTTTGGAAATCCTTGATGGATGATTTTGACACTAAACTATTGTTTAGCACAACCTATCACCCCCAAATTGATGGACAGACAGAAAGAGTAAACTAAATATAAGAATACATGTTAAGGATGCATGTAATGCATCAGCCTAATAAGTGGGAAGACTACCTGCCACTGTTATAATTTGCCTACAACAACGGTTATCAAGAGTCATTGAAGATGAGCCCTTTTGAAGCCCTCTATGTTAGATAGTGAAAGATTCTAATCCACTGGAGTAATCCAACAGATATAATTACAATCAGACATGACATGTTGAAAGAGATGGAACAACAAGTGATTCAGATAAAGAAAAATCTAAAAATTTCTTAGAATAGACACAAGAGTTACGTTGACAGAAAGAGAACTCCCTGAGAGTTCAAGATAGGAGACCATGTCTATCTCAGAGTTAGGCCTTGGAAGAGTTCCCTGAGAATGGGAGCTTGTGCCAAACTGACACCTCGATATTGTGGACCCTTTGAAATATTAGATAGAGTGGGACCTGTAGCCTATAGGCTAGCACTCCCTCCCACCGTGAAGGCACATAATGTTTTCCATGTTTCATTATTAAATAAATATGTACATGATTCTAATCATATAATTGTCTAGATTGTGATTCAAGTGGAGACGAAGGGAGAATTCCTACCATAACCAAACTTCACAATAGACAGGAAGAAAACCTCACTCAGGAACCGAACCATTGCACAGGTCAAGGTGTAGTGGGAAAACTTTGGCACAGATGAGGTTACGTGGGAAATGGAGGATGCCATAAGGCATGCATATCCTTTTTTGTTTACTTCTATATATACAGAGCACATTGACAGATAGAACATCGAGGACGATGTTGTTTTAAGGGGGAGGGAAATGTGACACCCATGTTTACCCCAGTTTGTAAATATAATTATATGGTCCAAGAGACTATGTAAAACTCAATATGTGTGAATGTTTGATTTGATGGACCTTTGTCTACAAGATCAATGAATGTAAATTCTATTATTTACTAGAAAATGGATAAGTGTTGCATGACTACTGGAAGGGGGGTGTGCTAAGAGAGACCATGAATGCTATGAAATAGATGGTGAAGGGGACCAGGAATGGTTGCGTTAACCTCCACCAAACGAGTACCTTAATAGATTTAATTTTTCAGTATCAGAACAGTCCTTTGACCCATGAATGAATTACAGTCAGGCTGGTAGGTGGGAAGACCTCCTTAAGAGTTAATGAGGGGATGGGGCATAACACCCATCTGTAAGGATTTTAGACCTGAAAACAGAATGGGAATTCGATCCACACACAACATTGTTGAGGAAGGAAAGAAAGGAAGGTGTGGTGGGTAGAGGAAGGCCTACGAAGAGTGCAGAGATGAGAGACTAAGATCTCATGTTCAATGAAGAACTAAGAAATGAGCGTGTTCTGGTCGCAGGAAATGGCTAGCAGGGTTATGATACAAGCTGATAAACGAGGTTGCTGAGTGACTGAGGAAGTAATCAGGCAATCCTCCTTTCTTGGTATAGTGAAAATCGTTGCCAAGATCCCGCGAGAGGAGGAGAGTAACCTTTGTCCCTACTGTCATTGAGCCAGAAGAAAGGATTATATCTCAGAGCATTGTGGTCTAGCTCGTGGGTGGCTAGTGGTAAATATATTAGGAGTGAATGATCCTATGGTTGGGTGGAAACTGACACCCCTTTCAGCAATCGCTTCATGCTCTCTGGTTCTGATAAGTATTTTCTTGCTTTATGCATTGAACTGAAATAATGGATGAATGCATGGGTTTATATATACGTGTATCTATACATTGTTTATATGTGGAATGGTCATGATATGTGTATGCATTCATCTCCTTGTGAACTTAGGATTCTGACCGATAGTCTTTATGCCCCAGCTTAGCCCTTGAGGCTTCTTGGGACATAAGCCTGTAAGATGACCGAGATAGAGATATCGTGTCAAATTG
This sequence comes from Picea engelmannii, assembly GCA_009831015.1. Classification (NCBI taxonomy): domain Eukaryota; kingdom Viridiplantae; phylum Streptophyta; class Pinopsida; order Pinales; family Pinaceae; genus Picea; species Picea engelmannii. The sequence continues at coordinate 420,898 of ML785427.1, forward strand.
AACTTTTTTGTCTGAAGAGGTTACCTCTTTCAGACTCCTTACTATGTCACCGGGATTTCAGTTCCAAGTCCTTAACCATTTCATGATAAAGTTCAAGAAGGATAGCGAGGTTCAGGCCTTGAAAAGGGGACATCTCTTTGTTTGGAAGATGAGCAGAAGAGATCTGTTTGGGAGGACCCATATGATCAATACCTAGGAACCTTAGGCTAAGCCTAAGGAATCTAAGTCCTCATGGCTTCAGAGCTCCGAAATTCCAGGGCTTTGGAGTATGGCCGACCTTACTAAGCCTTATATTGGTCGAAGGTAACTGGGAGACTCGGTTACTGACGAGTTGACCAACAACGAATGGTTTCCCTAATGGTTAGGTGAACCTATATCATTGTCTAAACCTGGATACAACTCCCCATCGCGAAGTAGCGCGAGCCACCGATCGAGAATTTTCGAAGATTCCCTCAGCTGTTGGATCTACAATGAGAATACTTGGTCGAAGTTCTACTTCGAGAAGATAGAGATGTTATAGCATCAAATTCCCTAGATGCCAAAGTTACGAAGTAACATATGTCGTTGATCCAAGGGTTACATGTACGTACCTTGGGTGCAAGATCGAAGGGCATGAAAGATGATAAGACTGGAGTGATGTGGCGCAGTGACACCATCCATGATGACGTGGACCCAAGTTTGACATGTGACATGTCACCTAGATTCATGCGCATCACATACCCTATAGACCCTTTGGAACATGACACGTGTCATTTCGGATGAGGGCACATGTCACCCCTAATCCTTCTGCGTGCCAACCCCTGGTACGTGCCCACTTAGCTAAATTTGTTGGTGAAGTGACTAGAACTCTAGGAATCCATCCTAGCCGTTGATGTCGGGAGACACTTGGCATCAGATCCTTTACTCCAGAGGACTTGAAGCTTGGTGCTTCGAAAATCCATGAAGCTCGAAGTAACAGAGAGAATCTCAACCGTTCGTCGTTTGGGGATGTGTGGCGGGCGATCTACTACTTTGAAGGATAGCCACTGTGGAGAAAAGTGGAACAAGAACTCCCAAAGGCCGGAGTTCACCTAAGATGTCGATCTCAGAGGACAGGTGTCAGGAGATCTGACCCTCCAGAAGGATTTCCCTTTGGAGGTTTTCATTTGTGAGTGCGTTGGAATTTGCCGAAGCGCAGAGTCCCGAAGTAAGCATGGTTCGTTGATCTTGAAACAAAACGGGGACAATGGATTTCCTTAAGCATACCCAAAATCCGTCGATTCGACAATTCAAAATATTTATGGTGTCATCGGTTGAAAATGTCCAGAGCCCGAAGCTCTGAAGCACCGAAATAGGCCCCAGTTGCCTTGGCGTCTGGTCACAACTCGCAATCGTATGCGATTTTTTTCGAAGGGAAGAGGCTAGGCCGAGAATTCAAATCAGAAGGTCGAACGTCGAATCCTCCGGTAGCCTGTGAGTTAGCCGAGGACCAACTCCAGTTGTCGGATTGGTTGGTGGATGGATTTTCGCCATAGAATTAGGAATGATGAAAGTTATGGGATATTGAAGAACTCAGTGAGAAGCATATTGAGTCAGACCCACGTGGAAGCCTCGTGGCCCCGACCGATGAACACTTGAGAAACTTGGGAGAGGTATGTATGCCAACTCTGAGCTCGGTTTTGAGAATGGAGACCATGGCTGGAAAGATCTGGACGAGCAGAATGGAATAGCGACCCCAAATGGAGGATTTGATTTCTTAAGAAGGACAAAATTTTGACGCCCCACCATGGGTGTGTTATAATGGCATGGAATCAAAAGGTAGGTAGTTGATTTGTAAACGGTTCCAGGATTGCATTGAACCCACATGAAGTCTCCGGACAAGTCCAACACCAATTTCTCCTTATGCAGTGGAGCTTTGTATTCGATTTCCATGAGATATTGAAGAGTAGCCGATTCCCTGGTGAGCGGAGCAACCAAAGAGACATTAGAAGATGTTAAAAACATGGAGTAACTTAACAAGAGACACACAATAAGGATTTTCCAAACGGACGTGGGCTACACAACCGAAACCCAGTTCATGATGACGACTTTACAAGTAAAATGCAATAGAAATTTACAAGGGTGTCTTGACTTATATTAGTGTGTCCTTAGGAATCGGGTCCATAGAGCAACGATTGATTGTATTCAGATGGATGACTATGAGAATGAGGATGAGTCGACTCACACAGAGCTGTGAGCAAGTGAGCAATACGATGGGTGATCATGGAATCTGATTAAATCAACTCTAAGAAAAATATTTATAAAATGAAAGAATGCATCAATCATTGAATCTAATTAGACTGAATCCAGGAAAAGTATTTATAAAATGAAAGAATGCATCAAATTAATAAGATAAGTGGATTTATTTTCCCAAATTTGAAAGGACTATTCTATTGACGAGATATGTATTTCACATGAGATTTGTATTTATAAAATGAAAAAATGCATCAAATTAATAAGTTAAGTGAATTTCTTTTCCCAAATTTGAAAGTAATATTTTACTTAGTTTTTAAGTAATTATCATTTTTAATAGTTATTGAAATTTTAATTTTTTATTGTTTAAATTATACATTAATGTATAGATGAATTCAACATCTTGAAAAGTTTATAATCTATTAAGAATACGCAATCTCAATAATTGATATATACAATTCATCAATTTTTTTAAATTTTTTACAAATTTATGTATAAAATCTAAAAAAATTCAAAAATTTTAATAATTGTTGAAACCTTAATTTTTTGTTGTTTCAATTGTACTTTTAAATATATAGATGAATTCAACATCATGAAAAGGTTCTAATTTACTAAGAATATGCAATCTCAAACATTTATATATACAATTTATCAATTCTTTTAAATTTTTGACAAGTGTTATACAAAATGTAAAAAAATTCAAAAATTCTAATAGTTATTTTGAAACTTTTTACTTTTAAATGTATAAATGAATCCAACATCCTGAAAAACTTCTAATCTACTAAAAATATGTAATTGATATATACAATTCATCACTTCTTTTAAATTTTTGACAAATTTATATACAAAACCTAATAAAATTCAAATAATTCAAATAATTTCAATTGTTTATTATTTAAATTTTACTTTTAAATACATAAATAAATCAAACTTCTTCAAAAACTTCTAATTTATTGAGAATATGCAATCTCCTCAATTCTTTTAAATTTTTGACAAATTTATATACAAAACCTTAAAAAATTCAAAAATTTTAATATTTAGAATACTCCCATGTGAAGCCGACATAAATGTGAATTCACTCCTTTAAAATTTAAATAAACAATGTATTCCTTACTAAAGTTCACTAAAGTTAATGTGACTTTCTCTCGTTAAAATAATATCTTTAAATTTATAAAAATTCTGAAACCATAAATTATTTTGTAAGTGAGATATATTTCAATTTCATGCTTAAGTTTTTTTTTAATGATGTTAGTGTTTAAAAAACATATAAAAATGATCCTTATTTCTTTTTAATAAATGGTTTTCTTTTTAATAAATGATAATTAAAATTTTACTTTTTTGTGTTTTGTTTATTATTTAAATTTAAACAAAATTATTAATTTTTGTTATTTAAATTATATTTCTAAATGTATAAATAAATTCAATCCAATGAAAAATTACTGAAATTATTAAATTATCCAAACTTAACCATTTAAATTGACATATCCAACCATTTCCTACCGAATTTAACAAAATCAACCAATTAAAATAGAACTTTTAAACTACTACTTAATAAACACGTGGTTCAAATCAACATCGAACCCCTTTGCCCTTTCAAAACCACTAATCCACTTGTAAAAAGCAAGCAGGTGGTGTCTTTTCAAAACTACTTAGCTTTAAATATGCAAAAAGAGATATAATTTAAAATACTTTGAGTGGCGTCGATATGATTATGTATGATCCTATGATCTCTGAATCCACTCATACTCATTGATCTCATTCTCATCCATCCAGCTACGACCAATTGTCGCTCCTGTTCTGGATTTGTTTTGATTTTTAAGCAGACACCGGTATCAGTCCATTAGACTAAAAGTGTACTGGACACGCCTTGTAGATCTCAATGGCTGGATCTCAACCCACTGGAAGCCTCTCATCAAGGAAGATTTGTTCATTCACCCCTGCCCGAAGGGTTTCTTCATTGCAGAGTTTGATCTGGCAGTAGACCGGGATTTGATCCTAGCCTCTTGCCCCTGGTTTTGGGGAAACTCAGGTTTGTGCATGATGGTATGGACTCCTTGCTTCAATCCTCTGACTACTGTTCTTTCTTCTGCTCCAGTTTGGGTCAGACTCCCGAATCTTCCCTTGCATTTTTGGGGCGAAACT
>ML785427.1:427301-443041 GCA_009831015.1 Picea engelmannii
TTTCGGATGTGGGCACTGTCGGTACGTACCGTCGGGTACAAAATGTGTTAACAATACGTGCACCGAAATCCTGACGAATTGGGTGACCGGGACACAGATATACGATGGAGAACTCTCTCAAGACGTGGTGGCGCTGTCAACAAGCGATGGTATAGGTCAGAAAGTTAAAGTCCCAGAGTTCGCTTTCGTCTGCGCTCCTCCTCCTCTTCTGCGAGGGCTGGCCAGAGGAGCAGCAGGAATTGTGGGAATGAATTGGAGTCCCCTCGCCCTACCCTTTCAGCTCTCCGTCGCCCTCGAATTCGACAGAAAATTCGCCCTGTGCCTTCCGTCGGGCGATCAAACGACGGGATCCGTTTTCTTTGGGAGCCACTCCTTCGGCCCTGACAAGGCGAATATTATAAGGCTCAACTACACGTTTCTGGTGATTCCCATGTATCCGAGGGAATACTTCCTTGGAGTGAGCGGCATCGCAATCAACCAAAAGAAATTACCCATCGATTCCGATAGACTGAAGGTAAATGTAGTGGGAAGCGGCGGCACCACCATCAGTTCCGTGGTTCCCTACACTCGAGCTGCTACCCCAATCTACACAGCCATCGTCAACGCCTTTGTTAAGGAGGCGGCGGCCATGAACATCTCCCGCGTGGCCTCCGTAAAGCCTTTCGGTGCTTGCTTCGATGCCAATACTGTGAAATCGACTAAAGTCGGACCGGCGGTGCCTATCATTGAGCTGCTTCTGGATAACGAGTTCGTGTATTGGAGGATTTATGGAGGCAATTCCATGGTGCAAGCGATGGATGGAGTGCTGTGCCTCGCATTCGTAGACGCCGGTGCGGATCCGTTAACCGCAATTGTGATCGGAAGTTACCAGCTGCAGGACAACCTTCTACTATTCGACATGATAGAGTTCAAGCTTTTTTTCAGCTCCTCATTGCTGGCCTTTAATACTAGTTGCTCCAATTTACACGCTCTGTAATTGCCTCTTAGTTATTGACATCTCTGCTTTTCAATTCACAACAATTCCGACGAGGTATGCCTTTCGGTATAAGAAAGTCGTGGTCGGAAGTATATGTCATATTTTCGGTACGAAGCATCTCTAATAATGCGAGTTGTTTCTATTTAGCTGTACAGTTGTATCAGGAAGGATTTCTGTTTCGTGAATCCGGGAATCGCTATTTGAATGCATGCTTATGGATTGTAAGTCAATAGAATCAATATGATGAAGCTTCCCTGCATGCCTGAATATCAAAATCTTTTTGTGTCATGCAGTGATTTGAGGGTTGGCATTTCGTTAGGGTTGAAATATCAAGCCCCGGAGGTATTAAACCTAAAGTTAAATGACCATGTGATATTTGAACGGATGTATGGCCGGTCAATTTTTGCATAATCTTTATTGTTTGCACTAGAGAACTAAAAACATTATTTTTATATAATAATTTTTTTTTTTATATGTTATTATTTCATTGGGGAATAGATTCTAAGTACTTAAACACGTAAGATATAATGCACACAATGCATTCTTTTTGAAATGTTTACATAGGACCAGGACCTTAACAATTCTTACAGCCTTAAATGTTTACTTAAGAGGCCACAACCTTAAATGTTTACTTAACATGCCTGTCACAATACATTTTTCTCCAATTTTTTGGTACAATCTTGTATGCAATTAATTTGGGTAATATTGTTGTCCACCGACACTACTCGTTCACTCGTTGTTGCTTGCTCGCTGGTTCGTTGCATGCTGCTTATTGTTGTTTGCTTCAACTTTGCAAAGTTGAAGTCTTGTAGCTGCAGTTGGACCTCTTGGTGCTTACTCACTGGTTTGTTGTTTGCTGCTTTCTCTTCTTTTCTTTAACTTTGCAAGGTTGAAGTCCTACACCCACAGTTCAACCTGTTCTTGCACTTTGCAGGGTTGAAATCATGCACCCTTGTTTGCTTCAACTTTGCAAGGTTGAGGTCCTGCATCCGCAGTTGGACTTGTTGCTGCAGTTTGCAGGGTTGAAGTTTTGCACCCACAATTGGACCCGCGATTATGTCGTTCGCCATTCACGAGTAAGTTTTAGTACCATGGTTTCATTCCTATTCGTTGTTTGTTGTTTACTATTTACAGTTTGCAGGTAGGAATGTTCAATACTAGGAGGTGCTGAAAATCAAAATAAATAAATAAATAATCTAGAAATAATACCTGAGTGAAAATGCTCTTACATAACATCCTTAAATGTGACTACTGGGATCAAAGAAATAGGAATGTGTTGCTATCCCCGAAAAGTGTTGAACAAGAAAGCTTGTCGCCTTTGAAAAATGTTTGTGTAGATGGGAACTGCAACTAGGTATATAAGGATTAAGTATGGTACGAAGTTAAGCAAGATGCAAGAAAATTCGACAACATTGTCAGTCCTTACCCATCTTTATCAATGACATATTTCAGTAGGTTATAAAAATAAAGTTGCAAGACCTGAAATGTGAATCTTGGGTGGACGATGAAGATAAAAGGGCAAGTTAAATTCTTAGTCGGCAGTGGAGTTTGAACATTGGTTTCTTTGTAGATTATGGGATGTGGATCAATAGATTTGTGAGAAACAAGATGTGTAATCGTAGGATTAGGGGGATTATCAATAGGTTTGGGAAAATCAAGGGATCCCGGAGGATTAGGCTAAGGGTCCATAGATTTTAACTAGTACAATACTATTCAATACTTCTTAAAACAATTGACGGGAATTTTTGTTGCATAGATCATACCTTACATCTTCACATACTCAGCTCTGGGATGGTGCTAGTTTACCCTCTTGTGTAGACATTGCAAGCTGATCTGTCAATTGAGGGATGGTACTAAATCACCCTCTTGTGCATCCATTGCAAGTCATTCTGTTCACTACCTGTGTTTACCAAAGGGGTAAACTGTAGGCGTAAAGGGTAGAAAAATGATTCTAGATCGGAGCCTAGTGACAAAGGTGTAAAGACAAATGACAATGCATAAGGTAACGAAGAGCTTAGGAAGATGACAAATGGCTTGTATATGTGAGTAGATTTGAGGACCTTATCTCTTGCGTGGATGAGACATGGTTAACTACTCCCCTTTGCACCGCCTCAGGATCTGTGAATTTCGGATGTGGGCACTGTCGGTACGTACCGTCGGGTACAAAATGTGTTAACAATACGTGCACCAAAATCCTGACGAATTGGGTGACCGGGACACAGATATACGATGGAGAACTCTCTCAAGACGATGGAGAACTCTCTCAAGACGAATAGGTTTGGGAAAATCAAGGGATCCCGGAGGATTATGGTAAGGGTCCATAGATTTTAACTAGTACAATACTATTCAATACCTCTTAAAACAATTGACGGGAATTTTTGTTGCATAGATCATACCTTACATCTTCACATACTCAGCTCTGGGATGGTGCTATTTTACCCTCTTGTGTAGACATTGCAAGTTGATCTGTCAATTGAAGGATGGTACTAAATCACTCTCTTGTGCATCCATTGCAAGTCATTCTGTTCACTACCTGTGTTTACCAAAGGGGTAAACTGTAGGCATAAAGGGTAGAAAAATGATTCTAGATCGGAGCCTAGTGACAAAGGTGTAAAGACAAATGACAATGCATAAGGTAACGAAGAGCTTAGGAAGATGACAAATGGCTTGTATATGTGAGTAGATTTGAGGACCTTATCTCTTGCGTGGATGAGACATGGTTAACTACATGTCAAGGTTTGCATAATGGTGGACACTTGGCACAGACGAGCTTTGGTTATTGTTTCTGTTTGATTAAATTAGTCTAGCTAGTTGTCTTTCAGAGTCCCACATGTACGGCGGCCAACTTGCATTTATTGCACGTGTTCGTACTACTCCGGCCCGTAATATTTCGAGAGTTGTACAAATTCTGCAATCAGAAACTCCAGAAGTGTCGAATAGTCGAAGTCTTGAAGTCCTTGATAAGGATGCTTGAAGTAATCTCAGGTTAATTAAGAGTAGGCACGAGTTAATGACTACAGGAGAAAGTCACTCCAGGAGACTTTCACACTTCACATTTAAAACACTCCCGAGGTCCCGAATTGGCTCCATGTCTAAGTATGGTTAAAAGAATTCCAAAATTTGGCAGAATGATAAATATAAAACAATCTAGAAATAATAACTGAGTGAAAATGCTCTTACAGAACATCCTTAAATGTGACTACTGATATCACAGAAACAATAATGTATTACTATGCCCGAAAAGTGTTGAACAAGAAAGCTTGTCTCTTTTGCAAAATGTTCTTGTAGAAGAAAATTGCAGCTAGGTATAGAAGGGCTAGGTATGGTGCAAAGTTAAGAAATATGCAAGAAAATTCGAGATCATTGTTGGTCCTTATCCATCTTTATCAGTGACATATTTTGATAAGTTATAAAAAAATGGTTGCAGGAGCTGAAATGCAAATCCTCGGTGGAGGATGAACATAAAACACAAAACGATCTGAGTCCACACATTAGTTCTTGTTTCTCCTTTATTGGCAAATTAAATTCTTAGTGGGAAGTGGAGTTTGAACACTCGTTTCTTTGTAGATTATGGGATGGAGATCAGTAAACTTGTGAGAAACAAGATGTGTAATCGCGGGATTAGGGGGATTATCAATAGGTTCGAGAAAATAAAGGGATCCTGGAGGATTAGGCTAAGGATCCATAGGTTTTAATTAGTACAATGTCATTCAATACTTCTTAAAACAATTGAAACGAATTTTTGTTGCATAGATCATACCTTACATCTTCACATACTCGGCGCTGGGATGGTGCTGGTTTACCCTCTTGTGCAGACATTACAATCCGCTCTGTCAACTAAAGGATGGTACTAAATCACTCTCTTGTGCAGCCATTGCAAGCCATTATGTTCACTTCCTGTGTCTACCAAAGGGATAAACTGTAGGCGTAAAGGGTAGAAAAACGATTCCATCTCGGAGCCCAGTGACAAAGGTGTAAAGATAGATGGAAGTGCATAAGGTAACAAAGAGCTTAGTAATGTGACAAATGGCTTGTAGACGTGGGCAGATTTAGGACCTTATATCTTGCGTAGATAGTTTTTATTTGTGTAGATGAGACACGGTTAACCAGATGTCATGGTTTGCAACATGCTGGACCCTTTGCACTGACGAGCTTTGGTTATTTTTTCAGTTTCGTTTAATTAGTCTAGCTAATTGTCTTTTGGGGTCCCACATACACGGTGGCCAGCCTGAAATTATTACACGTGTCTGTACTACTCCGGGCTCGTACTGCTCCGGGAGTTGTACAAATTCTGCATTCGAAAACTCTAGAAGTGCCCAATAGCCGAAGTCCCAAAGTCCTTGATAAGGATGGTTAAAGTAATATCAAGTTAATTAATAGTAGGCACAAGTTAATGGCTCTGGGAGAAAGTCACTTCGGGAGACTTTTATGGTTCACATTTAAAAACTCTTGAAGTCTCGAATTGGAGCTATGTCTAAGTATGGTTAGAAGAATTCCAAAATTTGGCAGAATGATAAAACTTTAGCAGGGGCACTAAAGTAGCAAGGTCACCTAGTTCGCTATTTGAAAAAGTGATCGACGTCTCAGATTCATTTCGGAAATAAGAGGTGCCCGAACGTTAATCTCCTTGTTGTCTACACATTCAGTTATCTCTAGTGTCCTCAAACAACGCGTAGGCATGCCAATGTTCGATACAGAACCCACCTATGTCATAGCCATACTGACATACAAAAAATGAAATGGGATGTTCTCCTCAACTTTTTGTTCCTGAAACCATACATTTAGTGCATTTTCCAGGCTATCCCCTTCAAATCACATATGCCCAATTTCATGTCGTAGACATCATACCATATCTCTTTGTAAAATGGCAGTGCATAGGGATTTGTCAGACGAATTAAGAGTTTTCATTGTGGAGTAAGCATCTACGAGGACCTTGCCATCCCTACTTTGTAGATTATCACAGGGAAAGATTTTATTCTCCGAGGCAAACCACATATACCTCTTAGTTTTATGCTGGAATTTGGGTCTTCCAAAGCATCTTCCATCACCATTTCCACATCTAGACCTCGTCTTGTAGAAATGATTCTTTGTAACCTAAATGGAAAGTTGACTGATCTGTCTCAGGATGAGTGCCCCAGTGCCCAATCTTAGAATATCTTCTTCATCTTGTAAGATAATCGAAACATCTTACAATATCTTCTTCATCTTGTAATATAATTGAAACCTTGAGAAGTTGTGCTATGTGCTGGTTCCATTCCTGTGGTAAAAGTCCATGAACGCCTAATTCTTCCCCTTTTGTTTATCCCACAGACCATCTATGTGAGTGTTCTAAGTGGGAGACATCAACAAGTCGTTTCAGATCTGTTTAGTGTTGATTTGTGAAGAGTGGGGATGAAATTAAATGATGAATATGATTTTAAATATATATACAATGACTACCGAAATGCTTATAAGATGCACAACTAAAATAAGTTCAAAAATTATGTCTTAAATACTTAGTCTTTGTACTAAGCAAGTTTATACTATTGTTTTATTTGCATTATCTATTCTGTATGGTTGAGAAATAACTATTTCTTTGTTTGTTTGTCATATGATATAGCAACTATGGAGCACTAGATTTGAAACAAAAAAGGTTGAAGGATACATAGCAGAATTGGTATGCAGCTTCGAACTTATAATTATCTTTTTTTTCTATTTGCATATTACCTAAACATAGCTAAGAAACATCTTGAAAATCATAACTTAAAAGATGGAGCAAGTAATAGATGTTGATTGTTATCAAATGGATACAAACTCCATTGTACATGACAACATCGTTCAGGTATTGCATAACAATGCCCTTTTCAGATTACATGCATTCTCGTATACTGCGGGAGATTGCCTCTTCGATGCATTTCAAGTTCTATTGCACTTCCATTATTCCTCGACCGAGTTGCGCAATGGATTGATAGATAATTTCTTGGTCTGTTTAGAAAATGGAAATGTTGAGGAATTAGAGTCATATCAATACGAATTGGCATCTGATTTTCTTTTCCAATTGCATGGAATACATGATGTCAATACATATCTTTCAAAGATGTGGTTGTCTGCATCTGCAACTTTGCCTCCACATGAGAGAGGACTTTGGGGAGACACGTTTTGTATATGGTGGCTGGCTAAGTGGCTGAATATATCAATTGGAATTTGGTCATTAACAAGAAAAAGAAGATATCTACTATTCAACAAAACTCCATCTAGAGATCCATATTGCATCTAGTTCCATGATGCCAATCCTCAAAGTGGTCATTATGAACCACTAGTATATAAAAAATTATCCATATGAAATCTTGGAGGATCTGATATTTACTTGCCCCTTACCTGCAAAGACCTTCAATCACATTGGAAACAAATTATGCATCATATACACTCTCATGGATTGCACATAGCAACAACTATTACATCTACTTGTGGAGATAGTCTATTCAATGCAATTTTCTATTTGATAGCAACAGAGTTTGATGTGTACTCACTATGCCTTTACACTGTGCAATCCTTTTGCAATGCAATTATAGGTTGCAGTCAATAGACATTTAACTGCTTTCATCAACATCTTCTACCATATCTCATATAAAGTATGCCGACAATTGGAAGTTGGTAACAGTATCTTGTAAACATGGCAATGCCATATGAGAAAGGAAATATAGAGGGTAGGACATTTTGTTTATAATGGATATCTATCATATTTAGAGTAAATATCCAGGTCTGGTCAACCCTTTTAGACGATACTTTCCATTTTTACTGTATTGATCCAAACTACGATCGAACAATTGACATCATATCGTCAAAAACAGATACGCCACAAATCCATTATCAACCTTTGATAAGAAATACTTCCAGTTCAAGATCCACTATCCATGCTAACCAAATCACATCGAATCTACATAAGCATCGCATATTTTCTAATCAAGATGAAACTCATCCCAATTGTCATCATGTCATAGAGAGCTTAAATAAAAAACGTAGACTGACTTACCACAACTTGAAAAAGGTCATACGTGAAATAAATAAATACATTGGTGCACTTCCTTCTATACCTCTGAATTGTACAACCGATCATCATGAGGTGAAAGGGAGCTCAACCAAGAAACACAAACTCACATGTCACAACCTAAAAAACGTTGTGCGTGCACAAAATGAGTGCATTTACACACTTCCTACTAAACACAAACATCACATGTCCAATGGCAAAGAGCATCAGTGTTTTAACCATCGAGATGGTGAGGAGGCAATGCTCATAACAAATGTTGATTCCACCTTCAACATGGCTTGTCAACAAGTGAAACTAGTTTCGAGTGGAAACCATAAGTTAACCTACCACATGTTGAAAACATAGATACATGAGAGAAACAGGTGCAATTACATATTCCACAATGGTCATGATACTGACCCAGAGGGAAAAATCACATATCGTAAACTAAATCCAACACCGTGCAATGCTAGCATTGAAAACCAACAAACACTTGCTACGCATCTTTGTCTAGGAAAGAGAGATGCAAAGCGGACCTATATGAAACAAATTAAAGACACTCCTTCCATTGCATGTGTGTTTTACGAAGAATTGAATTTGCAAAAAATAATAAGTCTTTCACCCATGACTTACAAAAGGAATACATCAACTTGACACTAAATGATAGAACATTTTCCACTAGCAAAATTTGTCTTCCATGCAAACAATCACTTGAAAATAGAAAATTGCCACAATTTGCAACACCTGACCAAATAAGATGTAACACACCACTACAAGATGTAAGTACACTTACAGAACTTGAAGAGAGACGTGTGTCTCTGCTAATTTCATTTGCACAAATAAGATCCTGGGGCTATAAACAACCCCAAATGGGCTCAATGTGATCAATTATTAATGTGTTTGTTCAACTAGATGTTGTGCAAAAAGCGCTGCCAAAATTCATGAGCGAAACAATGACAATTGTTGTAGCTCTCAAAAGACATTTGCAGTAAAATAATGCATACCAGACAGGTAGAGTGAGTGTGCACATTGTCATGAAAGCATTAAAAGAATTATGTTCCAGGACCTTGTACAAAGCACAAGACATTTGTATAAATGATAACTAGAACCATGTTCTTGAACAAGGAAATGACAACTCTGCACAAACTTTTGACACTACTAGTGAATTTGATACAAGCGATGAATCAGAGAATGAAAGACTTGCTGAAAAATTGATACATGGATTCACTGCCTCATAACGCATTCATGACTTGCAAGACAAGATTGTCAAAATTGCACCTGCTGAAGGGAAACATCCACTTGGAATATTCAAGGAAAAAATTGTTGAGGAAGAAACTTCCCAACATTGTTCTATGGAGATCCATGTGCCAGTGACATCGCAGAACGATTCAACTACCAAAAAATAGTTCGATGGGAACTTCTTTATTCAAGCGATGACTTCTCCTGTCACATAACAAATTTGTTTTTCAAAACAATGCGCCTAATAATTGAGAAAGTGCTCTCTTGCATGTGGGTGCGAATAAGAAAAGGCCATATACGAGGAAGAAATTTATTGGCCAGAGATGTCAAGTACAAAGCAAACCTAGAAAAAATCATAAAATATGATATTGGATACATAGATTTCAAAAACATTTGCATCTCTCCTGACTACTTGCAACAAAACAAGAAAACTATATTTGCAAGGATCCGACAATTGGGACCCCCAACTTCTTTCATCACATTTACAAGTGCAGAGAATCACTGGGGTCCATTGGTGACTACAGTGTCTACATTATATAGGAACATGAAAAGGAAAAAACAAACTGATACATTGGAAAATGTTGACATTGACTACCTCATAAGAAAAGACCTAGTGACATGTACTCATTACTATAGACATAAAGTAAATGCTTTGAGGCAATTGATATGTCATGATGAAACGTTCTTCGAAAAAATATCATACTACTATTTTGTGACTCAGTTCCAAAATAGAGGGAGTGAGCATGACCACGCACTGTTATGGATAGAGGGTGCACCAGTGTATGGAAATGACAACTCACAAATTGAGCAATTTCTGGGCAAATACATAACATGCAACACAGACCATTTGGATCCAGAACTTGCCAAAGTTCATAGACATTACCATACAAGACGATGTAAAAAAAGAAATAATTCACATTGCAGTTACAACTTCCCTGTGCCGCCAATGAGAACAACAAGAATCATAGAACCAATTAGTTTAGAGGACAATGTTCTCATTGATAAAGCAAAATATTTGTTCGCATTTCTAGAAAAAATGAGACTTCGATGAATTAATGAGCTTCGAAGACTTCTTGGAAGAACTAAATCTAACAGAAGATGAGTACATCCAAGTGATACAATCTACACTTAAACAACCAACAATTTTCCTTAAATGAAAACTTTCACATATTTGGAACAATTGTTTCTCCAAGGACATGCCAATTATGTGGAATGAAAATACAAATGCACAGTATGTCCTCAATGCATATGTCGCGGGATCGTATTGTACCTCATACATGACAAAGGTTGACAAATCTATGACAAGTGCATTTAGAAGAATACTCAGAGAACATGAAAAAAGTCAAATTGATGCTATGAAAATGATACGTACACTAGGAAATACATTACTTAATCTTCAACAAATGTCTTCTCAACAAGCGGTCCACATTGCACTTTCCCTACCTCTGAACTGCAGTTCAAGGAAATGTGTCTTCATAAATACATCTCCACTTGAAACACACACACATTTGTACTTAAACCACCATCTTTGCTAGAACAAGAGCCTGATAATTCAGAGGACGTGATATGTTGCTCTATTATTGATTACTACCTCTAGCGTCCACCTCCTATTAAGCATATCTACTTTGCAAAATTCGTATCACATTACAAAAAAAATGGTACACCCATATCAAAAAGAAAAAAAAAAAAATGTAATACGCTTCGTCAAATACAACAAACACATCGACTATGAAAACTTTTGTAGAGAAAAAATGTTATTGTATGTTCCATTTGATCAAAATGAAAACATATTAAAACATAACTTCCCTACATGGGAAGATGCATTATTTCTTATGAGACTGCAATACAAACCAATGAGGCTAGATTTTCATATAATGTCAAGCCAACATGGGGTGATTTAGAAAGTGCACTTGATGAACTAGAAAACCCTGACAATGTTGATGAGACATTAAAAAACCATAAAACAACTAGAAATCTCTGTGAGTCCTATTCTTGCAAGTATATTCTCCTTGTCCTCAAGCAACCACCATTGAAAAACGTATCAATCTTGGGTTTAAAGTCACAAATAATCCTTTCTTTATCGAAAATCATGAATACTATAGAGTTAGACGACTGTTGAATCGAGAACATCAAACAATCCTAAAGGACATTGCAATGAAAAAATGCTTAAACATGCACACTCCTGTGCACTTATTCCTTACAGGCAGGGCTTGAATAGGCAAGGCATTCACAACAAAAGCATTATTCCAAATTCTTATACGAATCTATGATTCAAACAGTTCGACTGGCCCTATGAAACCAAAGGGACTAATAGTTTCATATACAGGAAAATATGCATATAATGCAGGTGGAACAATAGTCCACTCTGTATTTTTAATGCCTTTTAACAAGTCACATTTTCTTCCACTCACCAAGGAAATGTTAGATACCTTGTCTAAGATTTATGACGAACTAGAACTTTTCTTCATAGATGAAGCATCTTTGATTGGAAGTCACTTCTTATATTCCATTGACAATCGACTGAGAAACATAAAACATGTGCACACCAAATACTTTGGGGACATTGACATGATATTCTGTGGGGATCTTTACCAGGCGCAACCCATACAAGATTCTTTGATATTTGAACAACCTACGGTCAATGTGGAAACAATGATGCATGACTTTTTGAAAGACAACATAAAATGCTTTGAATTACATACTACAATGCGCCAGACAAATGAAACATTTATTGCAATTTTCAATAGAATGTGAACAAACAACCAAACATGTGATGACTTAACATATATCAATTCAAGGTGCATGCGACCTGCACCAACAGACCCAACCTTCCCTTACCCTACAAGAATAAGGATGTTGCATTGCATAACAGGTACATGCTATCGCTCATGCCTGGCAATGATATCATCATCAATTCAATTGATCATGAAGAAGACAATCATGGCAATGTACCATGTCGTCAACATACAACCACTTTGCCTTTGCAGCTTGTCATGAAATTAGACATGTTAGTTGAAATATATTCTTGCAACTATTATTCACAAGATGGCTTGGTGAATGGTGTAGATGGAATACTCAAAGCTTATACCAAAACAAAAAAGTTGATTTCCTCTGGATTAAGTTCCATGACCCGCATATTGGCCACCGACAAGAAAACAAGTTAGCTTATCTATATAATTCAAACACTTCATGCGATTGGACACCTATATTACGAAAATCAAAACAAGTATCGACATTGGCAAAGATAGGTCAATTGAATATTTGAAAACAGTTTCCAATTAAACTTGCATGTGCACGTATAGTCTACAGATCACAAGGGATAACACTTGATAGTGTTGCGTTCGACCCGGCTGGAATATGAATACACGGACTTGTATACACAACTATGTCCCGTGTCAGAAGCATAGACTCCTTGTATTTGCTAAGCGCTCTTACAAAAGATAACTTCAAAGTAAAACATAAAGTTGATACTAAGATGCAACGCCTTCGGACTAGTGCAAAATGACATCTACAATATGATTACCAATCCATACAAACAAACTCATCTGTATCAATTCTCTCACTTGACACGTTCAAGCTACATGCACATATGAATGATATACTCAATGACTATGACACAATGCCATCTGATATTCTGTGCTTGCAAGAAAAATACTTGACATTATGCATGCAAAACAAACAATTTCCAAATCACAATTGCATATCAAGTTACATTACACATAGAGTGATGATATTAGTGAAAAAACATGTAACAATTTTGGAGCATATGCATTTCGAAGAAAACAATGTTGAGATGGTGCTAGCAAGAGTAATCTTCCATGAATTAGAAATTGCAATATTGAATCTCTATGTTGCTCCGCATGCAACATTGTCTAACATACTGAATGTTATTTCAAATGTATAACAACATTTAGATCTAATCAAAACCATTATCATTCTAGGAGACTTCAATGTTGACATGCTACAAAATAGTGCCAGAAAAAAAGAATTGGAAAACTACATGTGTAATTACAGTCTCCACTTTCTTTTCGATAAGATAAACCATGTACAAAACGCATTTATTGACCATGTATGGTCAAATGTGCCCATTTCACAATACACTCTCTTTATCTTAGACACATACTCGCCTGATCACAATACAATTTGTATTGTACTTGAATTATGAAATATACATCAATCATATTACAAAATCATATTTCCATGTCTCAAAACATATCTCGCTAATTTGTTGCACAAAACCAAATTATTCAGCTAGGATCATCCAACTTCTTAATTTTTTTCTGGTTTGTAATAGATTTTAGACGGAAAGGATTCTATATAACCACAAACATGGATTAAGAAAAAAAAAGGTACATGCTTCTAACACTATCTGTTACTCTATTCCTTTTATTCTAATTTACTATATGTACAAATTCCTTGTTTTTCCTTACATGCCAACTTACATTCATGTTCATTGTATTTTGTACTTTCCTTCATTGAAACAAACTGAATAACTGGACAAGACGAAGAACTCTTAACCAGAAATGTAGAAGAAGACATACGAAGGTGCATGCTTCTAACCTTATTATGTACTCCATTGCTTTGTATTTCATTTATTTTGTGTATAGTTATTCTACTGATTTGCACCTCATTTTTTTTTATATTTAGATACTACATATCTTCCTACATATTAACTTATCTTCATGTAAATTTCATTTTATGTGCTGCTACATTGAAATAAATAAAATTGTATTTAATCTTTTTACATGTGTTCCTACATAGAAACTTAGCTTCATGTCCATTGTATTCTCTGCATTTCTACATTGAAAAAAACCAGACTAATTGAGCAAGAGGATGAAGTCTTATGTGCCACAACAGAGGAAGCTGAAGTACAATCTTCCAAAAGGCATACCAACAGTAATAGTAAATCAAACACAATGCATGTGCTTAATGTACATCATATCAAATATGAACAATATACAATGCATATGCATATTTAGTTGTTGTCATGTTCAATGTACACATGTTTGCATCATAAAAAGTTGGACAAGTGACATGGGCATGAGTAGTCAATCATCGCAAACATCAACACAACGACAAGGCCAAAGGTAAAGATTCATAGATTATGCTCTTTCTGTATTTAGGAAAGAAATATCCTCAGTTATTTATTCATCTATGCCATGGTAAATATGTTGATGTTATCTACAACACATGCTTTTCAGTTCACAAGAAGTATCAACGAGTACAAGTGAAACACCCAACATAGTGCAAGGTCCAGAGACTAAGAGGTATGGTTACAAAACTCTAACCTGCATATTTTATCCAAATTGTGCATCTACTTGTACATTAATGAAAAAAAACAGATATACAGACTGCCATTCACATTACTTTTCCTGTTCAAAAAAATGTCACAAGGTCTAAACTTATACCACCCAATATACTATCAATAGAAGGCTTGAACAACCATTGAACTAGAAAACTGTTCATCGGAGACATAATGGTCATGTATAGCACCTACTTAGAAAAAGAAAACAAAAGTAGATGCATTACGCATGCAGACATGAAATATAACGAAGCCATGATGACAATTACACTGACTATCCCTACACAACTTGTCTAGAAACATGCAGAGAAGATCTTGCTAGGTAATGGGATATCCATTACAAATTTCAATATATTACCGAAAACAGTATATGACCGTGGTGATTGTGATTGGATTATATTTCCCAATGAAACAAGTGTTGTAAAAAACGTTCTCGCGATTTGCTCAGAATATCATTTCGTATCAGACACAAAAATCAGCCAATTTGCACAGAACAATGACATTTACCCAATTGGAACCATTGGTGCAGTTGTCACATTTGCAAGAAAAGTTGGCTCGCAACATATTCTCCATATAAAATATGGAAACTCAGACAACGACAAGGCAATGGTATTGTTTTGTTAACAACCAAATATCAATATAGCATAGAAAAACCTCAGAAAAAGTACTCAATGCCTTGAAAAAGAGATAATTTCATATAATAAACCTCTTAGAGGGGGCAACCTCCTTTTACCCCACTTAAATGTTCAAGTACAAGATGATTCAAAATGAAAATGTATCCTTGGTATATATAGGAGACTAGGAGGTATAATTACAACTAATGGCCTAAAGCCGACATAAATAAAATAAAATTACTAATATAATATGCCCCAATTAAGGGGTAATGAGCCAATATTAGGGCTTAACATTCCCCTCCCCTTGAGACAAGTGTTGTTCGCAATGCTTGAGTAACTCTGGATGCTTCTGTATAAAAGACTCATCTTCCCAAGTGGAATCTTCAGCCGATAGTTTCCTCCATTTAATGAGATACTATGAAATGGATCTATTCCTCAACTGATGAATTCTTGTGTCAGTGATGGCTTCAGGCTCCAATATGATTTTTCCTTCCTTGTCAAGTTCTGGCAATATAGTTTGAACTGGGATCTTGTTGCCTATAACCTTCTTTAAGCATGAAACATGGAAAACTGGGTGTACTCATGAAGATGCAGGCAGCTCCA
>ML785427.1:452443-514837 GCA_009831015.1 Picea engelmannii
TCCATAGCTGCGACGTTCTGTGATTCCTTCTCTTCTCCTTTTTCAAACTCTGGCTTCACGATCTTTCCTTTCACGATATCCAGTACTTTATTCTTGGAAAGGATGAGTTCAATCCTTGTATTCCATGCTCTGAAGTTAGAGGCTCCATCTAACTTGTTCTCAGAATTCATAGAGTTCATCATGGCTGCTTAACTTGGTCAAACCCTAGATTTGACCAAAAATCCAAACTTCACGTCTTGGCCTTCTGAGAGTTCCAGGAGATGCACTAGGCTAGGGCGCACTGATCTGTCCGAAGATTAGGTCAATCCATTCACTTAAGGTTCTTTAACAAGAGGTTTAGGGTTTCTGCAACTGCTTCTGCTAGTAACCCTAGCTGCAGTGTCTTGGAAGTTTCTTCTGCTAGTAACCCTAGCGGCAGTTCCTCAACAAGATCAATATCCTAGCGGCTATGTTTCCTTCCAGTGTTTAGACTGAATGAAGGGGGTTGCGGTCCCATACCCTGTTAGAATATATAAGGTGGTGTGCTTGTTTTACCATTGACGATACCCTCGTCACCCAACTATAGGCCAAAGCCACCCTCCGAGAACCTTAACCTTGAATGAGAATTTCTCCGGAAGCAAACCCTAGGCTAGATAGCCAAACAAAGGGTAGCACACCTTTCCCCAAGGATAGTGAATCACAAAAATCTGATCAGATAGTCCAAACCCTAGCCAAGAGATAGTCCAAGCCAACACTGAAACTGCTAGCTGCACCTGCAACTCTCCTCTACACGTGCGCACCAAACTGGGAACTGCAGTGCACACTACTTGTTGTCTACAATTCTGAGATACTGTCAAATGAGAACTGGTACCCTGTATTTATACTGGTTCTGCCAGATTTGTTGGGGTCGACTTCTCCTTCTGGATATGTGTCTGTTCAGTATATTATTATTATTTCCGGCCGACTTCTTCTCTTGGAGGATAATAACCTAATATAAATTATCTTCTTGAGCCGACAAGACTTCTAGGGTTATTAGCCAACTTATTAGGGTTTCTCTTGCTTCCCGGATTCTTCTATTCTCGCCAGGTTCACACGTGGAGGTAAATACCTCCCGCATCTACCATAATATCAACAAGAACCACCCAGTTTCCATGGACTAAATGATTTGGAAACATTCTTGATACAATATGAAGACGTAGTATTAGAGAACCAGAGACTGTTATCACTTGACTTAGCACTTAAGGCCACACCTGCAATATGGTGGGGTGCAGACAAGGAGACAATCACAGATTGGTACCAATGTAAGCGGTTATTGCGCATAAAGTTCAGCGTAGAACAGAAAAACAACAAAAATTAGAAGTATGGAGGACAAGGGACACTAGCAGAACACTTGGAAAAGTGCAGAACATTGTGGAAAATGACACCCCCATAGGAATAGCCTCATTACTTCATACACACTCTAGAGGGAATACCAACGAATTGGTATACAAACCAGGAATTGCGCAAGGGAACTGCGATCTAGACGACATTGCAACATAAATTTTCAAGCACTTTCTCATTTGAGCATGAGAACCCCAACATAGACACGGCCCTTAAACAGATCAGAGGGGTAATATTCATCAAAGAACCAGAAGTACAATTGATCACAGAAGAACAACTGCGAAACAAATAGACATTCAAGGACTTGTTCGCATGTTACCATGTACAGGAAGAAGCACCAAATGAAGATGATCCGCATGATATTCAGATCGAAGAAGTAGAAGGTGAAAGAGACGTGGAAGGCCAACCCATAGAATCCGAAGTCATTTCTACGCTGATCAAGGTAAATAAATTTAACATCGGGATAGTTCAGCAGCCCAAAATGGCCATCAGTGGGGATTATTGGGATGAGCAAATAGTACAAAGCATCACAGAGTTGTTGTGATAATACAATGACCTATTTCCCACAACATTTACAAAAATGAAGGGTATAGTCGGAGAAATAGGAGAAATTAAGATACCACTCAAACCTGATGCGAGACCTATTAGACAATGACCCTATAAATTGAACCCAATATATAAACAGAAATTCAAAGCTAACATCGACAGGATGCTCGAAGCCAACATCTTAGACCCAGTTGAGGAGTTATAATGGATAAGCCCAATGGTAGTACAGGACAAGAAAAAAGGAGGGATTGGGATATGCGTCAACTTAAGGAAGTTGAACGATGCATTCCTGCACGACCCATTCCCTACAACGTTCACAGATGAAGTGTTAGAGAATGTGGGAGGACATGAATCTTACTCATTCTTCGATGGATTATCATGCTATCATCAGATTAAGATAGCATAGGAGGACAGATACAAAACCATGTTTGCGATAGAATGGGGATTTTATCAGTACATAGTCATGCCATTTGGACTGAAGAATGCACCAACAATATTCTCCAGAGTGGTCATCGCAACATTTAAAGAATTCATCCATCAATTTCTTGAAGTCTACCTAGACGATTGGACAATCTATAGTTTATTTAAAAATCATGTGGAATTTTTACGACTGATGTTATAAATATGTAGACAGTGCCAGATATCACTAAATATAAAGAAATGCATATTTGGAACACCGTTTGGGATACTATTAGGTCATATAGTATGCAAACAAGGTCTATTAGTAGATTCGTCAAAGATCGCAGTCATTGTTAACTTTCCAGCACCAAAAACAGTCTGTCAGCTAAGAGCAACGTTAGGACACATGGGATACTACAGGAAATTCATCAAAGGATATGCGCAGATCACTTCACCGATGGAAAAGATGCTAAGGAAGGATACAAATTTTCAATGGAACGACGAGTGTCAACACGGTCTGGATACCTTGATGGAAAATATGGTTACCGCACCGATATTAGTATTTCCATACTAGGAGAAGACATTCCATGTGAATGTAGATGCATCAACGATATAACTTGGAGCTATCTTGGCATAGCCAGGAGCAGGAGACTTCGATCACCCGATAGAATTTGCAAGAAGAAAGCTATCTGACTCATAACAGAACTATAACACTACATAAAGAAAAGGCCTAGCCATGGTCTATGCACTACAAAATTTCAGGCATTACTTATTGGGAAAACACTTTAAGATGTTCACAGATCACTCAACCCTGAAATACCTAGTCAACAAGCCATTGTTGGGGAGGATAATATGTCGATGGTTACTGCTATTTCAATAATTTGACTTGGAAGTAATAGTTAGACCAGAAAAATTGAATGCATGACCTGACCATCTATCAAGGGTCACGAATGGAGAAAAACCTATGAATTTAGAAGACAAATTTTTGGATGCACTACTATTCTCAAAATAGATTTCTGATGAATACTTTGCAGACATCATTCAGTACTTGAGTATAGATACTACGTCGCAAGAATATAGTTACGCCAGAAGAAAAACCTTGTAGTCTGCACGACCGACTATCAACTGATTGCGGGACATTTATATAAGATGGGTGCAAATAGCATCTTGCGAAGATACGTGTTAGAACACAAAAGACCAAGAGTCTTAGTAGAATCCCATGAGGGAATAGAAGGAAGGAATTATGCAGGTAAAGCTACCGCACAGGACTATGGTGGCCAATGATTCACAGAGACTTGAAGGAGTGTTGTCAAGCATGCGATGTCTATCAACTGGTAGGCAAACCCAACAGAAGGGACGAGATGCCATTATGACCACAGGAATTTGACAAGTGGGTTGTTGTTCCAGAGTCTGTACTTAAGGCTTAGAAGTACAGTGTCTAGGCATCTGAAAGTGAGTAAGGGGTAGAGAAGGAAGAAATGTCAACCTTCGGCAAGGAAAGCTAGGGCTGATTTCTAGGTTGTTGTCTAGCTTCCAACTATTCCTGGATGTTCATCTCTCTTTCAATTGTTGCCCACGATCATTCCAGTTCCACCCGGGTAGTGGCTATTTTAATAATAGTATAAAAAATATTCAAGGCAATATGTGTTTGATCTAATAGACCAGGTTGGATATTAGGCTGTCTTGTCATAGGGACAGTCATGGAGGAACACAATGACAATAAAATCTCAATACTTTTTAGATGTTGTCTCGATTTCGGTCGTATAAAGGAGAGTTTATAGCTCTGATAGTGAAAACAAGGTGAAAACCAAAGGCCCTTTCCCGTAACTGGGTTATATTTTAATAAATGTGTATGAAGTGTAAGAAAACATTAAGGTGTCTATCATGTAAGGCTCCTATCAAGGGACAATCTCACTTGTAAACAGAGGAAGAAAAAGATAAAGAAATAACCTGATGAAACATAAAATATATATAGAAATCCAAAGTGTTCACTGGTCTTATACCTGTTGATAGCCGGTACAGAGGAAAAACGGTAAACAATATAGAAAACTAAAATTTATTCACTATAGTAGAGGTTGTACTAAATTATAGCGAAACATTCATCAGATACATATATGAAATGAAATTAGATATGGAATACAAGAAAACAAACTCATAACACAGTTGTGATGGAATTGAGAATCTTCAGATTTTCTTTATATTAACTCTCGAGGGAGAAAAACTCTATTACAATCGACCCAAAAAGGTCCAGCCTTTTGTTCCTTCCTTCTATTGTATATTTATACAGATTTACATATGATGGAATCTCAATCGTTCCAGGATTTTCAGTTACAACAAGAAGGAGATCAATTGTTTCATTTCTTTATCCCTATCTTTATTTGGTACCAGAAGTCTGTCCCTTTGCATGTTCGGTACAAGTGACACATTTTTCCACCAGCCGAGATATCAACCTAGAAGGTTCTGCTTGACAATTGACCTAAAAAATATAACAATCTCTGACTAATTGTGGTAACCTTTCTTCCATCTATCGGTCTAGGGTGTTGATAGTGCACAATTGCACATTTGGTTTAATAATCCATTTATCTATTTGAACTATGTCTACCAGAGTTACTTGTGAGATTTCGGCTGAATCTCTTCCTTCTTTCTCATTTATATCAAGCGAGAATTTCACTATATTCATTTGGTTCAGTGTATCAACATTGCTCTCACTATCAAAGCCTAACAGATTTCCATCTATAGAACCGAAGGCCTCTTCACAGGATTTCCTTACCCTCTTGGCTTGCAATTTGCCTTCTGATATGTTGTGTTCCCATTCTTTCAACAGAACATTACCTCAGGTCTGTTCCGAAATGGAAAACTCGGAACTATTTGTCGATACCCTATTTATTGTAGCTATTACAGCCTCTTGAAATGTGACCCGAGCTGCTCCAGCTTCTCTCTCTCTGACAGATAAGTTTTCCAATACTTGATCAATAAGCAGGCAGTTGTCCCGAATCATCTTTACCTTGGCAAGTAAACTTCGCTGAGCTACAGAAACTCTGCTCCGAATCTCCATAGCCTGGGACTGGAATATCTCGATATTTATAACTTGGCTTTCGACGAACTCTAATCTAACCTGTAGCTTCCCTATCAAGTCTCTTTGTTGGCCTACCTGTATTTGACTGGTCTGAGCTACCAGTTCTGCTTGTTCAAGCTTAGCTTTGAGCAGCTCGATTTCCTTTTTATCGACCATTCTTGCTTGTTCTATTCCTGTGTTCGCCTGGTCCATGGAAGCTTCCTCTGTTGTGGCTAGTTTGGCTTCTAAGGTTTTGATGAGGCGATTTTTTCGCTTCAGCTGATTTTTCAATACCCCGACAGAAAATTGGTTTGTGGTAGCAAACACCCCTAATCTCCCAGCTATTTATGTCTCAAATTCTTCTTTATTCATATCTTTCCCAACGGTCAACACCTTAAATTTCTTGGTCGTTGATCCTGCTTCTTGGCAGAATTCTCTTTTTACCACAACTTTTCTCCTTTTATCAAAAAAGAACTCATTTGGAGGGAGCTCTTCCATCCTTATAGGTCTCAACTCTTCATTAAAAATCCACCCTGCATCTATGTTCCCTTGATTTGACTGTAATGGAGTAATGGAGGCGATGGGATATCCGATTTACTTAGGTGATTGGCCTGGAGTGGCAACTGGAGTCTTCTTTTTCAGCGGATCAAGAGTTTTCATTTCTAGTTTCGGACTCCTAGTTTTCTCCTCCCTGTCCTGGTGTTCTTCTTGTCTGGGTGCTAAATCTTTTGAGCCTTCGGCTTCTTTTTGCTGCACCTCTGTTGTTATTGGATTCTCACCCCACAATACTGGGGGAAGACAACTTCGTCGATGTTCTTGGAATTTTAAAACATCGGCCCTTTCTTCATGTGTCAGGGCTTGTATCCGAGCCAAAACCTCGGCATAAGATCTCGTGCCTCGAAAAATGTCATCCGAGGGTGAATTTTCATGCTCAAACCTTTTAAGCCTGCAATTGGCTAAGTTGTTACTTACGATCCTATGTGGATCGTGCTTTTTGAATTCGACATGAACCATTTTAGGTCTTCTAGGGCTACTGCCTCAGCTTTAGCATGCCCGAAATCTAACAAAGAATAGGAATTCAAATGAATAGGAAAAGGTGGCCATACCTTATTAGAATATCCCTTAAGTTCCTTGCTTACGCCACTGATTACGGTTTGCCTAGAAATCTCATGACAAGCTAGCCTATCGGGTATGAATAGTGGTAAGGCATTCAGAGGAACAGAAGTGCCAAAAACCCTGAGATATGAAAATTTTGCTTCCACGTACCAATCGGCTATACTGCTCAGATTTACCGTGATACTCTCTGAGATCCTGGGTGGCAGGTGGACGAAGATAGTGATGTGCAACGGTACCATTACCTAGTTAAAGATTTCATATACAAAATATGAAGCTTTGTCTTCCCACAATTTTGAATGGTAGATGTGGATGGGCTCAACCTCCGATGGAATCTACCTCCAACTCATTAAGGGAAAAGGCGTCAGAAAACACACGGCGTCCATGATATACACAGACATAAAGAATGAAGCAATCTTTCCGCTCTCCTTCTGCGCTCGATACTCTGTAACTTGACTGGTCAAACTATCAGATAGTAGTTTAGCCCAGTCGAAGGAATAGCCTTCGACGACTAAATGAATTAGAGGCACCCACTGAAGGAAAAAATGTGTGGTGTCCTCTCTCCCATATAATATGCAGGTCATCATAGCCACATATTTTAACTATAGTTCCAGAGAAGATATTGAATATATACCATTACTGTCTGCCCTGAACTTCGCAGGGTGTGAAACCCAATCTTTGATTAAACTGGACATACTCTTGTCATATTGCACACATTCCTTCTGTTTAAAATTTTCCAGGAATTCGACATTGTATACTAAGTATGACACGGTGGGAAACTTGTACATAGACTGCAATTGTTCGGGTCTGAAAGTCCCAATAGTGACTCTTTGCTCGTTGACGATGGTCCTGGTTGTTATATCTACATGTTCTAATGCCCACCGGACCATATCATAGTAAGGGAGCAGACGTGGCCTAGCGGCTACTTTATGCATTTGAGCCTGGACGACGATCTTATATTTGGTGATCAGGTCGTCTTTTTCATTTTCACTGGAATCATCCAAAACATCTACCAATTCGGACTGTAGAACCTCAGAAATATATGACCAGGTCTTGACAGAGTCGACACTTCAAGGTGAAGTATCAGAAACGTTGTTTGAACCTTGTCCTGAAACCTCAATAGTGGCTTTAGATGCTTTTCGCGGGGCCATGGTGGGGGATTCTACTTTAGCTCTCCTGCGATAACAATATGTATACATACAGAAATTAGTTCGCTCTAGAAAGGTTTGCTCTGCGTAGAATAGGAATGAAATTTGTGACAACAAATAAAAGATCCATGCCTTCGACCATTTAAAACTAGGTCATCCTTAGGAACAAAACAGTCAAATCGTTCTTAAATATAAATTTAGCAATAAAAAGCAAATCCTTACTTGTCGACTCGCCTCATTTCCAATTAATGTCCTAGATTTTGACAGCTCATAATGCAAGTTGGCGCAAGGAAAGTTTAAAATTTCCTCGGAGACTGTGCACATTAATTTTCGTATTAAAACACTGGCAATGTTGGCTTAGCTTAATTAATCGGGACTTTTTAAATGTTAATTAATCTTTCGGCATTTTCCTCATCAGGAGCTTTCACTTTAACCCTTTAAACCTCTAAAACTAGAGATTGTGATAATTTGTTTGGTTAATAAAAAACATAACCATGATTAGGCATTTAATTAATTAATTTTTTTATTTATATCAAGACTTCGCAACTCAGGGCTTCGAAGTTATAGCTTCCGGGAGGCTCGTATGCCGAGTTGCGAAATCGCGAGATCGCAATGATATGATCTAATTAAAATGGAAGATAAAACCGGATTAAATGTTTAATTAATTTCGTTTCTATTTACATCGCGACTTCGCGACTTAGGGCTTCGAAGGTATAGCTTTTGAGGGAAAACATGCGAAGTTGTGAATTCCCGACAGAGCTTAGCCGTGGTTAAGCTTTTTACCTTTAACATTAACCTGGGTTACTAAAACTAGAATCTTGCGGTTTCGGCTGTCGGGGTTATGACGGTAAGACTTTTGGAGCTAGCAAACGCCGAGACACGAAATCCCGATGATGCTTAACCATGGTTTAGAGTATCCTTACTCTTGGTACTGATCTGGTTAAAAAATTTAAGACTATTTTGTCATTTCACCCCTCGGGATTTGCAAACTATGTGATCTATAACTTCCGACATGCGACATCCCGAGGTTAAAAGTAGAGACTCATTTAAATGATTAAAAAATAAATCTTTCCTTAAGAGTAGCGATGAGACTTCTGAGATTTTGGGGAAAAGAAAGGAAAATACAAAAACCAGCTTTCGATTTCAAGCATTAAGATATAAAATTTTTAAAAAAAGGCCAAAAAACAAAGGCGGCTCCAACATAGGCTCCAACTAGGGATCCTGTTTTCCTGCAAGATGGGAAGAACAGTAGACCACGTGCCTATATTGGGTAAATGGAGTCAAATGGCTTTAATCCAGTGAAAATGTTCCTTAGAACAGGATACCGAAGGGGAAAAGGACTTCGTCTTTTACCTTCCAAAAGCTTTCAAAACTCAGATACTTTTTGCACTTAGTTGTAGTTCCTTTCATGACTTTCTCCTTCTCGTTACTAAATTTAGGTCTGCGTTGAGACAATCAAAACAGTTCTAGGAGACCCAACAGATCTTGTGGTTATCGGCTTGCATCAAAAGAAACATTTTTTTATGTTTTTAATCAAGGAGCCCTGTCTGAACTTGGGATGTAGATCGGGTTTCGAAAAAATTGGTTACCAGAGCAGAGTGATATTCATGTATAACAGCCTTAGAGATATCTTAGATATTGCTTCACTGTCAGCGAGCCTATTCAGTACCCCGGTGAAGTTATCTGGCCCTTTTTACTGAATTTCCTTTCACCACTTTGGAATATATTTATGCATTTAAATGCTGAGACGAGGGCAATCATTTCTGAATTTCCTTTCATCGTCTTTTGGATTAGATGGGGGAAATCATTTATGAATTTCCTTTCACCACCTGCCTTATAATTTGTTTTTTTAGAGAGCGAAGTGGGGGCAATCAATTTGTATGAGGGCTGGTATCTATGTAATATTTTGCATTATAGGTCTGCCAACTTACTTTGATTGCTCGGTACCAACCTTCCCTTAACTTTAACAACACCTTCGTTCACAGGGAGAAAGGGAAAAAATAATTTTTTGAAGTGTTCTATTTGAGCAAGCCTCAATCCTCCGAAACTGTTGAAAAACCTTGAAAAGTCAGGATCACTTAAGCGTCACTTTGTTTAGCAAGGGACCGAGGAGTTGTGAAGACCAGCTTACTTTTCACAATCTTCTTTGAAGATTTCAAGGTTAAAACATAATCTCTTCTCCCTACGTATGTGAAATCGGAAAGATGTTGGCTTTTTCAAAAGGTAAACCCGAAAGCAGAAAAGGGTGACAGATAGAGATCTACGAACTGGAAACAGGGGTCAAAAATCAAAACTGACTCTTGAAAATCCTTTTCGGTGGTGCTTTACTTTAGGTGACTTATTCATTTCGTCTTATTATTTCGTAAACTCTTAACCATGGAAATGTTCCTTTATTTATTATTTCAAATGATAATGTTGTATTCTTATGGGGTTATCTTGGTTTCCTTTGAGAGCCCTTCAAAACAAGTCTTTTCAGAATTCTCACCTTTATCTTACCATTTGATTTTCTTTCCAGACTGTCAAAAATCTTTTTTTTTATCACCTGTTTAAACCAATTTATTTTCCGATACACAACTTTTTGTTTACTTCTCCTGCTCGTTTAGTTTGCAGCTAGAATCCTGTAAAAAGGCAAATATGAAGATTATCAAGGATTTTTGAAAGGTGTCGAAAATTTTACGAAAAGAAAAGAAAATCAAAATAGCAATGCATAATGAAATATATATACATATGTAAAAAATTCTATATAGGAATATACACATGTTTTTTTTTTTTTTGGCGACTGCTTATGTCATATAATGCTTCAGGTAATGCCCATTGATAGGGGCATTGAGGATTTCACCGTCTAGATTTTCTAGTAGGAAAGAATTTTTTCCTTCGACAACCGACTCTGAACGGCCCATACCAGAGGTGATCGAATTTTCCATGTTTCGTTGTTTCTTCCCTCCTTGCATCCCACCTTAATACTAAATCACCTGGGAGGAAATCTTTGTCCTTTTCCCTATGGTCGAATAATGCCTTCATGTCTTCTTGATACTTCTGCAACCTTTCATCTACTTCGACGCTATGCTATTGAACTTTGATTATATGGTTTATCCTCCTAGTGACATGATTAGGTTCTTCTTTCTGATCCTGCCATAATTTCATCATGGGGAGCACTAAATTTATAGGTAACACCGCATCTATCCCATACGCCATCTGAAAAGGGGAAATGCCGATAGACTTTTTAGTGCCTATGCAATTCGCCCACAAGGCATACTTTAAATGCATATGCCAAGACTTTTAGTTTTCATCCAATACTTTCTTAATTATATTGATCAGGCTCTTGTTAGATGACTCGGCCTGTCTATTTCCTTGGGGGTAATACGCTATGGAATGGCCAAGAACGATATTATACTTTTGGTAGAAGTTGATCATAGCCATAGATTTGAAAGCTTGGGCATTATTTGTGACTATCTTTCGGGGGCAACCAAATCTTGACAAAATATTTTCTTCTAAG
The DNA here is from genome assembly GCA_009831015.1 of Picea engelmannii. NCBI lineage: Eukaryota > Viridiplantae > Streptophyta > Pinopsida > Pinales > Pinaceae > Picea > Picea engelmannii. The sequence goes on from ML785427.1 coordinate 463,560, forward strand.
AAATCTATTACCACCGAGTCAGTTGCCCTTTTGGTTGGAATAGCTTCCACCCATTTAGTAAAGTAGTCTGTGGCAGTTAAGATCCACTTGTGTTGGGCGCTAGAATGTGGATTAATCTTGCCTATAAAATCTAGCCCCTATTGTTGAAAAGGGGCTTCAGTTTTGAAAGGAACTCCACACACTCCTTCATGAAATTCACTTATAACCCTTTCTGTTTCTGATTGGACTAAGTAGATTAACAAGAAACCGAGTGGGTCTTTCCAATATAGTTGATTTTCGGAAATACAATACTTAACCGCGTGAAGCTTTAAATTCCTGGATTTTGATGGCGATAGTTCACTTAGGAATTTTAGAGTCAGCAGGTAGGATACTATGTTTCTGTACCATTCTGATGATACAAACTTCTCCTCGATCGTAATTGCATTTGTTCATTCATCAAGATCATTTATGTAAATGTCTTCCTCACATTCCTACAGGCAGTTTATATCCAGAGCTCTGAGATTTGATTCAGCCAAAAGTTTGGCCAAGCCTTGTCCCTTTATCAATTTAGTAGGTTTGATTTCGAGGTCAAATTGTTGAATCTTGGCAAGCCATCGTCCTCTTTTCCCATCGTTGTCTAGTTGTACCAAAATATCTTTCACAGAACTTGTAGGTACGTACGCGATTATCGTGGAGTGTAATATATATGTTCTAAAAGCCTTCAGTGCTTTTACCATGGCATACGCTTGTTTTTCTATTATATCATATTTAATTTCTGCGTCTCTGAGGCTCTTGCTGAAAAAGGCGATTGGTTGTTCGAAACCCTCTTTGTTTTTTTGGAGGAGCACTGCAGCAATCATCTGTTCGGAGGCAAACGAGAAAATAAGAAATTATTTTAGATAATTGAGGCTTGCCAACACAGGTGCCTCGGCTATGACTTTTTTAATGTGTGCGAACGATACTTTGGCCTCTGTTGTCCACTTTACTTCGCTGTTCTTTTTCAGCATATATGTGATCAATTTTACAATTTCAGCGAAATTTGGGATAAATCTTCGTAAAAAAAATATTTTTCTTAAGAAAGATTGAATTTCTTTTACATTTCTAGGAATGCTTATAGTGTCTATCGCTTCAACCCTCTTAGGATCAATCTTAATTCCATCCTTAGATACAATATGACCCAAAATTTTACCTTCTTGCATGGTGAAGTGTGATTTCTTGGGGTTTAAGGACAAACCAACCCTGCGTCATTTTTTGAATGTTTGTTTAAGATGTACCAAATGCTCTTCGTCGGATTTGGAGAAAACCGTTAAATCATCGAGATAGATGACTACGAACTTATCCCTCTCTCCAATGAAAGCGATATCCATAGCGTGTTAGAACGTGGCTCCTGCATTCATCAAACCGAAAGGCATCTTATCATACATGAACGTACCCCAAGGGGTAGTAAAAGATGTTTTTTCTTTATCTTGTTCATTCATGGCAATTTGATTATATCGAGAGAAACCGTCAATCATAAACATTCTGTTCACCCCAACTACCTTTTCTAGCACGTGATCCATTTTGGGCAGCAGATAGTTGTCTTTAAGAGAGGACTTATTTAGATTTCTGAAATCCACACACAGTCTAATTTCCCCACTCTTTTTTCTGACCGGGACCAGGTTTTCCACCCAGTCGGAATATCTCAGAGGTACTATAATTTTTTCCTCTAAAAGCTTCTTCACTTCTCTCTCGACCACAGGTAATAAAATGGGGTTGATCTGCCTAAGCTTTTGTCTAAAGGGTTTAACCCCAGGCTTTAGAGGTATCTTGTTATCGATCAAGGTAGTGTCGTAGGTTCTTAACTCATCGTAAGACCAGGCGAAAACATCTTTAAATTGTCTGAGTAGGTCCTTATACTTGCCTTTTATTTCAGGGGGGAGGATTTTAGATATTTTAACCATCCTGGACTCTTCCTTGGTTCCTATGTCACAGTCCTCAACCTCTTCTAGTTGGGGTTGTAAGGTGGATTTTACAGGTATGTCGTTTTGATCAAACAGTCTTTCTAGAAGGATCAGTCCTTTCAGAATCTAGTTATTTTTTAGGACCAACATGTGATGATTTGCGATTTTGTCTTGGAAAGCATGAGGGTCCTCCCCTTCCCGCATGATCCATATATGGTCATTCTAATTTTCTTGATCCACGTGAGTTTCGGAAAATTCACCTATTGCTTCAAGAAACTTCTTAATTTTTTCATCATCCTCAAAAACCTGCCAGTGCTGGATATTATCTGGTATAGATGGTATGTGTCTTATCTCTATGTGATACTTCAATTTAAAGGTTGTAGGAGGGGTGAAAGTTGAAGCTGCTTTAGCTAATGCATCAACCTGTAAGTTTTTTGTGCGTGGGATGAAGTGGACATTTATAGATGAGAAAACGTTTTCCATTAGATCCCAGGCACAATTTCTATATGATCTTAATCTGGGATGCTTGGCTTGGTATTGCCGATTTATTTTTTTGACTATCAACTCCGCATCTCCGTATACCTCTAGGTTTTTTATTTTTAGACTCCTGGCAGCCTCTAATCCTAAGACCAAGGCTTTGTATTCACATACATTGTTAGTATAATCTATATCCCATTGTAGTCTGTAAGAAAAAGGGACAACGAACCTTTCTTCAGGTGCCACAAAAAGCACTCCTGCACCAGCCCCTTCGCAAGACAAGGCACTGTCAAAAAACATTTTCCAGATACCGGTGCTACACATATCCTCGGTCATGTAACCTGACTCTTCATGCTCTATATCATTTTCGTCTGTGCAACCATCTAAACCATCATCAAAAGATACGATACAATTTCCTAAATCTTGATCTGCAATGTAAATAGGGAAATTGTTCAGATTTTGAGGGTCGCTTACTGAATATGCTAACCTCGTCTCCCTGTACAACCGAGTAAATTGCCCACCAAACACAGGAATCATGGCGTACGTTATATCCAGTTGAAGAGAACCCCCCAGCTTGGCTACCCATGACCTAGACAACATCAAGCCATACTTGGGGGGAATATCAGCAATGACCACATCCATCAAGATGCTCTTAATTGGGACCTGTGCCAGGGTGACTACTAAATCTTTTATCATTCCCATACACTTAACTTTTCTCATATCAAATGAGTAAAGATCTCTGTAAGGTCTGGTGATCTGGAGACCCAATCTGTCCATAATAATTTTAGGCATCACGCTATGTGAGGCTCCAAAGTCTAGCATGCAATTATGTAACAGTTGATCGTACACGTTTAAGGTGATATAAAAGGGAGCAACAGTGTCTTTGGCTCCTTCAAAATGTGGACCAAAAGTGATGTTTGGATTATCATCTTCCAGGTTCAAAATTTCAGATTGGCTTTCTAGCTCTGAAATGCCTATCACTTTGGTAATCTCCTTTCGATAAACTGGGTTTTTCGCTAACTCTACCAGAGGAATTGGTATCTTAATTTTATTTATCTCGTTTTCGAAACTGAAAACTCTGCTCAACTTGTTTGTTTCTCTAGTTGGGACTACTGAATCCTTATTTTCCAACTTATTTGTCTGGACTGCCTTATTACTCATGATCTTGGTTAAAGGTGTATTTGTATTAGCTGCTTCGGTTTCCTTTGTTTTAGTCTCAACCTTTTCCACTTCGAGTTCTTGCATGTTTACTACTTTCACTTTGATGTTAGGTAACACGGTTTCTTCTGGGGTAGGCTCATAAGTTTGACCTCTTGGGAGAATTTTCTTAGGTTGAGTAGTTGAAATAGGCTTACCCTTAGATCTCAAGTTATACCTAGGTTGGACCTCGGCCATTATCATATCGGTTTCTTCTTGATAACTACAAAGGTCAGTATAATCTCTTTCTTCACCCTCAATAGACGATTGTTGAGTGTTTAGAGATTTTTCATAATCCTCTCTAGTAAGATAAGGTTGTGTGAAGTCATCAACCAAGTTCATGACATCATCATCTAAATCTCTCAAATCTTGGAGATCATTCCCTCCTATAAAATTTCCATTCTTTAGGGGAGTTTGTATTTTCTGATCTTCGTTTTTTATCTGTCTTTGTTGATTTGGGGGATTGGGATTCCTCCTGAAATCCTTTTTGGAAAAAGAATCGGCTTTGGCCTATTCTAGCTCCATCCTGGATATCTTATTAGATAGCTCCTTAATTATCCTAGCCATATTGTCTACTTTGTCATCTATGTATCTATTAGACCCTAACGGCCCTGTTTGTTCTCTAAAGCGTCTAGTTTCTCAGTTTCCTGCTTCTAATTTAGTTTTTAACTTACCAGAAGCCATCATATTTGACTCAATTTCTACAGTGTCATCTTGCATTCGGTTTAGAGTATCTCCCCTTATTTCTCGTAAAAGAAGTGCAAAATCTGGTTCGAAAGCCCCCGTGAAAGTTACTTTGGCTTCGAGTTGGGATGGTTTAACCTCGGCTGGGATTTTGTTATACAGCTTGTTGAATCTTTGAATAAACTCCATAACTGTTTCTGAATTCTTTTTTCTTAAAGACCCATACTTGGTTAAATATTATAGGTGGTCCTTTTTTTCACCCCATTGTCTAAGGAAAGCATCTTCTAAGGCGTCATAGGACAAGATAGATCCTGTAGGTAGACTCCGAAACCAAGTTCGGACCTGACCTTCAAAGGTTTGGATGAAAAGCCTCGAATACACATCTTCATGTTCGAGACCTAGGATGTCTGTGAATTGATCAAACAAATTTATGTGTTCGGCTGCAGTCAAATTTCCTTCCCCAGTGAATTTTGGCAAATTTTTTATAAATTTTTCGAGAAGGTCGTGCAAAGGAACGAGAAATACCAAAGGAGCATATCTTGTTGCCACTTTAGAAAACACTCTGGGAGGGGGGGCAGGCCCTTGACCTCCAACTCCTCCCCCAGGAGCACCCCCACCTCCTCCTCCAGGAGGACCCCCACCACCTCCTCCGGTGGCTGCCATCGATATTAGTGGAAAGTTGTAAAGGGGGTTTTGGAATATTAAAAGTGAATATTTACTTTCTTCGCGGGGAAAAAAATCCGAGGATGATTGGTAAGGGATGCGAGGGCTTGTCTCTTCAGACTTGCAAGAGATGTAGTCAGGTGAACCAATGGGTGTTGAAACTGGATGTGTGAAATATTCTTCGAGACTAGGTGAGGTCGTGAAATTTAACTAAAGAGTTGACGATATATCGACAATAGATGAATTTTCTACAGGACTTTTTCCTTTGTGTACGACAGAGGTTATCAGACGGGTTTCACTTCTAACTTCGGAGAAGTTTGATGTTAGATCCTTATTGTCGAAAAGAGGGCTGCATGAAGTTGAAGGTTCAGAAGAACTCTTGGTCTTCAGTTGTGGGTATTTAAGCTGATAGACTGCAGGGGTCGGCTTAAGAGAGCCTCTCGCCTTTAAAATCTTCTCAGGATCGGTAACGGGTGTGGTCTGTTTACCATCCGGGTTTTGCCTAGTATTCCTTCATCTGGATGCCAGCTTATTAATCATGGAGTCACCAAGTGAAAGATTGGAAAGACTTTAAAAGGTGTGCACTCTTTGTTCACTATCAAAGGGTGGCACATTCAACGAAAAATGTCGTTTTCCCAGGGAAAAATATTTCATAACTTCGGTCCCCGGCAACAGCGCCAAAAATATGTTGTTCCAGAGTCTGTACTTAAGGCTTAGAATTATAGTGTCTAGGCATCCGAAAGTGATTAAGGGGTAGAGAATGAAGAAATGTCAACCTTCGGCAAGGGAAGCTAGGGCTGATTTCTAGGTTGTTGTCTAGCTTCCAACTGTTCCTGGATATTTATGTCCCTTTCAATCGCTGCCCATGATCGTTCCAGTTCCACCCGGGTAGTGGTTGTTTTAATAATAGTATCAAAAATATTCAAGTCAATATGTGTTTGATCTGATAGTTCGGGTTGGATATTAGGTTGTCTTGTCACAGGGACAGTCATGGAGGAACAGAATGACAATAAAATATCAATACTTTTTAGATGTTGTCTTGATTTCGGTTGTATAAAGGAGAGTTTATAGCTCCTATAGTGAAAATAGGGTGAAAACCAAAGGCCCTTTCCCGTAACTGGGTTATATTTTAATAAATGTGTATGAAGTGTAAGAAAACATTAAGATGTGTATCATGTAAGGCTCCTATCAAGGGAGAATCTCACTTGTAAACAGAGGAAGAAAAAGATAAAGAAATAACCTGATGAAACATAAAATATATATAGAAATCCAAAGTGTTCATTGGTCTTATACTATACCTGTTGATAGCCGGTACAGAGGAAAAATGGTAAACAATATAGAAAACTAAAATTTATTCACTATAGTAGAGGTTGTACTAAATTATAGCGAAACATTCATCAGATACATATATGAAATGAAATTAGATATGGAATACAAGAAAACAAACTCATAACACAGTTGTGATGGAATTGAGAATCTTCGTATTTTCTTTATATTAATTCTCGAGGGAGAAAAACTCTATTACAATCGACCCAAAAAGGTCCAGCCTTTTGTTCCTTCCTTGTGTTGTATATTTATACAGATTTACATATGATGGAATCTCAATCGTTCCAGGCTTTTCAGTTACAACAAGAAGGAGATCAATCGTTTCATTTCTTTATCCCTGTCTTTATTTGGTACCAGAATCTTATCCCTTTGCATGCTCGGTACAAGTGACACATTTTTCCACCAGCCGAGATATCAACCTAGAAGGTTCCACTTGACAATTGGCCTCAAAAATATAACAATCTCTGACTAATTGTGGTAACCTTTCTTCCATCTGACGGTCTAGGGTGTTAATAGTGCACAATCACACATTTGGTTTAATAATCCATTTATCTATTTGAACTATGTCTGCCAGAGTTACTTGTGAGATTTCGACTGAATCTCTTTCTTCTTTCTCATTTATATCAAGCGAGAATTTCGCTATATTCATTTGGTTCAATGTCTCAACATTTCTCTCACTATCAAATCTTAATAGATTTCCATCTATAGAATCAAAGGCCTCTTCACAGGATTTCCTTACCCTCTTGGCTTGCAATTTGCCTTCTGATATGCTGCGTTCCCATTCTTTCAAAGGAACATTACCTCGGGTCTGTTCTGAAATGGAAAACTCGGAACTATTTGTCGATTCCCTGTTTGTTGTAGCTATTACAGCCTCTTGAAATGCAACCTGAACTGCTCCAGCTTCTCTCTCTCTGACAGATAAGTTTTCCAATACCTGATCAATAAGCAGGCAGTTGTCCCAAATCGTCTTTACCTTGGAAAGTAAACTTCGCTGAGCTGCAGAAACTCTGCTCCGAATCTCCATAGCCTGGGACTGGAATATCCTGATATTTATAACTTGGCTTTCGACGAACTCTAGTCTAACCTGTAACTTCCCTATCAAGTCTCTTTGCTGGCCTACCTGTATTTGACTGATATGAGCTACCAGTTCTGCTTGTTCGAGCTTAGCTTTGAGCAGCTCGATTTCCTTTTTATTGACCATTCTTGCTTGTTCTATTCCTGTGTTCGCCTGGTCCATGGCAGCTTCCTCTGTTGTGGCTAGTTTGGCTTCTAAGGTTTTGATGAGGCGATTTTTTCACTTCAAGTGATTTTTCAAAACCCCGACTGAAAATTGGTTTTCCATAGCAAACGCCCCTAATGTCTCGACTATTTCTGTCTCGAATTCTTCTTTCTTCATATCTTTCCCATCGGTCAACACCTTAAATTTCTTGGCCGTTGATCCTGCTTCTTGATAGAATTCTCTTTTTACCACAGCTTTTCTCTTTTTATCAAAAAAGAACTCATTTGGAGGGAGCTCTTCCATCCTTATAGGTCTCAATTCTTCATTAAAAATCCACCCTGCATCTATGTTCCCTTGAGTTGACTGTAAGAGAGTAATGGAGGCGATCGGATCTCTGATTTACTTAGCTGATTGGCCTGGAGTGGCAACTGGAGTCTTCTTTTTCGGCGGATCGGGAGTTTTCATTTATGGTTTCGAACTCCTAGTTTGCTCCTCCCTCTCCTGGTGTTCTTCTTGTCTGGGTGCTGAATCTTTTGAGCCTTCAACTTCTTTTTGCTACACCTCTGTTGTTATTGGATTCTCACCCCGCAATACTGGGGGAAGACAACTCCGCCAATGTTCTTGGAATTTTAAAACATCGGCCCTTTCTTTAGGCGCCAGGGCTTATATCCGAGCCAAAACCTCGGCATAAGATCTCGTGCCTCGAAAAATGTCATCCGAGGGAGAATTTTCATGCTCAAACCTTTTAAGCCCGCAATTAGCTAAGTGGTTACTTACGATTCTATGTGGATCTTGCTTTCTGAATTCGACATGAACCAATTTCAGGTCTTCTAGGGCTGTTGCCTCAGCTTTAGCATGCTGGAAATCTAACAAAGAATAAGAATTGAAATGAATAGGAAAAGGTGGCCATACCTTCTTAGAATATCCCTTAATGTCCTTTCTTACGCCACTGATTACGGTTTTCCTGGCAATCTCACGACAAGCCATCCTATTGGGTATGAATAGTGGTAAGGCATTCGGAGGAACAGAAGCGCCAAAAACCCTGAGATATGAAAATTTTGCTTCCACGTACCAATTGGCTATACTTCTCAGATTTACCGCGATACTGTCTAAGATCCTGGGTGGCAGGTGGCCGAAGATAGTGACGTGAAATAGTACCATTAGCCAGTTAAAGATTTCAGATACAAAATTTGAAGATTTGTCTTCCCACAGTTTTGAATGGTAGATGTGGATGGGCTCTACCTCCGATGGAGTCCAGATCCAACTCATTAAGGGAAAAGGCGTCAGAAAACACACAGTGTCCATGATATACGCGGACATAAAGAATGAAGTGATCTTTCCACTCTCCTTCTATGCTCGATACTCTGTAACTCGACTGGTCAAACTATCGGATAGTAGTTTATCCCAGTCGAAGGAACAACCTTCAGCAACCGAATGAATTAGAAGCACCCACTGAAGGAAAAAATGTGTGGTGTCCTCTCTCCCATATAATCTGCAGGTCATCATAGCCACATATTTTAACTATAGTTCCAGAGAAGATATTGAATATATACCATTACTGTCCGCCCCGAACTTTGCAGGGTGTGAAACCCAATCTTTGATTAAACTGGACATACTCTTGTCGTATTGCACACATTCGTTCTGTTTAAAATTTTCAAGGAATTCGACATTGTATACTAAGTCTGACACGGTGGGAAACTTGTACATAGCCTGCAATTGTTCAGGTCTGAAAGTCCCAATAGTGACTCTCTGCTCATTGACGATGGTCCTGGTTGGTATATCTACATGGTCTAATGCCCACCAGACCATATTGTAGTAAGGGAGCAGACATGGCCTAGCCGCTACTTTATGCATTTGAGCCTGGACGACGATCTTATATTTGGTGATCAGGTCGTCTTTTTCATTTTCACTAGAATCATCCGAAACATCTACCAATTCGGACTGTAGAACCTCAGAAATATACGACCAGGTCTTGACAAAGTCGACACTTCAAGGTGAAGTATCAGAAACGTTGTCTGAACCTTGTCCTGAAACCTCAACAGTGGCTTTAGATGCTTTTCATGGGGCCATGGCGGGGGATTCTACTTTAGCTCTCCTGTGATAACAATATGTATACATACATAAATTAGTTCTCTCTAGAAAGGTTTGCTCTGCATAGAATAGGAATGAAATTTGTGACAAAAAATAAAAGATCCATGCCTTCGACCATTTAAAACTAGGTCGTCCTTAGGAACAGAATGGTCAAATCATTCTCAAATATAAATTTAGCAATAAAAACCAAATCCTTACTTGTCGATTCGCCTTATTTCCAATTAATGTCCTAGATTTTGACAGTTCGTAATGCAAGTTGGTACAAGGAAAGTTTAAAATTTCCTCGAAGACTGTGCACATTAATTTTCGTATTAAAACACTGGAAATGATGGCTTAGCTTAATTAATCAGGCCTTTTTAAATGTTAATTAATCTTTCGACATTCGCCTCATTGGGAGCTTTCACTTTAACCCTTTAAACCTCTAAAACCTGAGATTGGGATAATTAGTTTGGTTAATAAAAAATGTAACCATGATTAGGAATTTAATTAATTAAGTTTATTATTTATATCTTGACATCGTGACTCGGGGCTTCGAAGGTATAGCTTCCGAGAGGCTCATATGTCGATTTGCGAAATCACGAGATCGCGATAATATGATCTAATTAAAATGGAAGATAAAACTGGATTAAATCTTTAATTAATTTTGTTTCTATTTACATTGTGACTTCGCGACTCAGGGCTTCGAAGGTATAGCTTTTGAGGGAAAACATGCCAAGTTGCGAATTCCCGACAAAGCTTAACCGTGGTTAAGTTTTTTACCTTTAACATTAACCTGGGTTACTAAAACAAGACTCTCGCGGTTTCGGCTGTCGGGGTTATGACGGTAAGAATTTTGGAGCTATCAAACGTCGAGACACGAAATCTCGATGACGCTTAACCATGGTTTAGAGTATCCTTACTCTCGGTACTGATCTGGGTAAACTTTTTAAGACTATTTCGTCGTTTCACCCCTCGGGATTTGAAAACTATGTGATCTATAACTTCCGACATGCGACATCCCAAGGTTAAAAGTAGAGACTCGTTTAAACGATTAAAAAATAAATCTTGTCTTAAGAGTATGATAATCGTTTCTGCTTGTGCGATGAGACTTTTGAGATTTTGGGGAAAATAAAGGAAAATACAAAAACCAGCTTTCGATTTCAAGCAATAAGATATAAAATTTAAAAAAAAGGCTAAAAAACAAAGGTAGCTCCAACATGGGAAATAGACTTTGTGGGACCAACCAACCCACCCACAAAAAGAACAGGGGCTCGATACATTATCACCGTGACGGAATACTTAACAAGATGGGTGGAAGCCACACCAGTAAAAGATTGCAGTGCAGAAACAACAATGCACTTTTTGTTTGAACACGTAATCACCAGATTTGGGTGCCCAAGAGTTTTGATGAGCGACCAAGGCACGCACTTCATAAACAACACCATCCGTGTGATGACTAAAGAGTTTGAAGTCCATCATCATAAGAGCACATTGTATCATCCACAAGCAAATGGCACGGTGGAAGCCTTCAACAAAATTTTGGAGAACGCACTGACAAAGATCTCTAACATCAACAGAGATGACTGGGACCTCAAAGTACCAGTAGTATTGTGGGCATACAGGACTACATGCAAAACGTTGACAGGGCACACACCATTTAAACTGGTTATGGCCAAGAATCAGTGGTGCCATTAGAATTCTTAGTACCAAGCTTGCACATAGCATCCATCACACAAATGACTGAACGAGGCATAGTACACGACAGACGGAATCAGTTACTAACCATGGAGGAAGACCGAATATTAGCAGGATTCCACCAACAAGTTCAGAAGGCTAGAGATAAGTCTTGGAACAATAGACACATCAAGAATAAAACATTCAAGGAAGGAGATCTAGTATTGATGTATGACAACAAATCGTTTCAGCACCCAGGAAAGCTCAGAATGCATTGGTTAGGACTGTACGAGGTAAAATCTATCACAGATGGAGGAGTTGTATACTTAAGAGATTTAGAAAGCATAGAACCTAGAGGAATGATCAATGGGATCCGACTAAATCCGTGCAAGGACAATCGACCATCTACCACGCAGTAAAAAAAAAAAGAACAAAAAGGAAACAAAACCAAAGCGAGCGCAGTGCACCAAAGGTAGAAAGGCCACACGAGTTTAGAAACACAAATTCGGCAAAGGATAATGGTCACATCAAAATGGAAACAAGAGGTAAAAGTAAAGTCGATAAAATCAGTACGACAAGACAAAACTAGGCGAAATTAAAGGATGGAAAGGACCGATGGGACACCACATTAATCGCACCAACTGGAGTTGGAAAAACAGAAGTAATGGAAAGTACGAAACTGCCAGAGATGTATTGAACCCACAATTATGGTGAATTAAACCCATAATGGAGGAAGCGTCCTCGACAAGACTCATGGGAATCCAATACAACATGTAAGCAGGGGAGAAACTAGTCTATTCGCGAAAGGAGAACAGACAGAGAGAAATCACAACTAGAATGCATAGAGAGAGGCTACAGAGATCACAAAAGTTATTCGAACCCAACAAATGTTTGACAATCACCGCTATGGCACCACCAAAGCTAGCAGAAGAAAGCCAGAGTGCTAGACCAACCAGGGTTCAAGCTAGGTCACGAGGACCATTGGAAGGAGGTGAATAACAGCCACCGGAGGTCGTCTATGTCGACAAAATCCCATCCCCAGAAATGATACCAGTACAATCCACGCCGATACTGGAGGAAATCCAACAACCAATAGGAGAGGCCATGAATATAGATACACCAGCAACGGCGCAAGAGCCACAGAACTAGGAAGTAGAAACCCTAAAAGAGATGAAACCAGAGAATATAAAAGCATCTCTGAAAGTCAATGGCATGACGTTGAAGCCGACAGTAGCAGTGGAACTAGATGAGTCTCAAATGACCATCTCAGAACACTCAGCAGGGGAGACAGGTGAAGATGTCTTGGCTTGGCCGGAATGGGTTACGGAGGAGCAACCAGAATCTGTTGGAACTTCAAGTCAGCCACCACTGCAACATAAATATAAAATAAAGATACCAAGGTCACCTCGCAAGAAACCTGCAACAAAAATTGTTCTATCACGCATACCAGCTGGGGTACAGGTAGGACTAGAGATACTAGGCCATGTCGGGAAGCTCAAATATTCAGACCACAATGTAGAAGATGAAGCCAACTTCCCAGAACTTGCACAAAGGGTATTTACACATACCATGGGTACAACTTGAGTTGGAGGACTGATCAACCAGCCATACCAGTGGGAAAATGGGCTGGGGAAAACGGGAATTCTAGGTCTGCTAGACCTACCACATTTTGGCAGGGGCCAAAATGCAACAACTTGCATCAAAAATATATTAGCAAATACATATGGAGGGGATATTTGGTTGGACAAGCCCTTCCCCATAACTGTTGAGCTTATTGTGCAAATAACAGGCTTACCAATTCGGGGTATGGATCATGCGTTGTTTTTGGATGACAAAACCAAGGAGAAAGCGCTAGTAGAAGAGATGAAGAAGAAGTATGGCACCGCCAACGGGACAAGAGGTATAATCATCAAAAGGATCAACAATGTAGCCACACAATTAGGCACAAAAATCTTAGCCTGCAAGCTTTTGAGAAAATTTCGCAAGGAAGAAGTCCCAGCTGGAGTCGTTGCAGTTGTAGCCCAGTGCACAAAAGGCACCTCAATGAGCTGGGTACCATATATATTGAACTTGTTCCTAGAGGACTACAAGGATGTGCAGTACCTAGGCACAGAGTTCCACTACTCATGGTTGATTACCTTAATATCCTTCATGGGATGGCAGGAGCCAAGGTATGTAGTTTTTTGTACTAGACCAAAGCCGCAGCGAGCGAGATACTTGTTTCTCAGAGCCAGGCTAGACTCGAGGAGAAAGAAGGTGAATGGATCAATTTTTTAGGGATACCTATGCGACCTACAAGAAGCCATCTCCAAGACGTGGAGAATTACACCATAAGTTGTTGTGTGATATGCAGACATCGCCAAATTCCATGAAAAATGACAAACATTGTGGATACAGGCAAAGAATGATCAGACAAAACAATGGCTACAGATGTGCTACTACATCACAGAGGGTGATATTGACATGGTCATCAGTGAATGGACCAAGGAATGGAGGATTCCATCCATTACCCAGGAAGTGTCGGAAAGAACAACAAAGGGAGAGGCAGAGTAGGGAGAAACACAGCCTCCAAAAATCCAAGTGCCCAAGAAACCAAGAACGGGACAAGGCAAGCCAACACAGGAAGATGAGGGGTCAAAGAAGACAGGGACCCAGAAGTGGAAGAAGGAGAATACACATCTTACCAAGGAACAACAGAAACAGGCTAAGGGAGCATAGAAGACCGCCTCAAATCCCAACACACAGGAACCAGGGGGAAATAAGAGACTCGCCACACAGACAAGAGGCGCACGCAAGAAATCAAAGGCACAAAAAACACTACCATAATATACGATCACAGATGACGATAGGGAGATGATCACCAGAATGGTCCAGGATTGTCTAGCTGAGGAATTCGAACATGTTGCACATCACAGGGACAAGATCCAAGGGACAACTCATCAAACAAATTGGGGAAGGGAAGATCGCAAGTAGCAGCAGGGTCATAGAACCATCAACAGCAAATAACGAGGAAAGAGTTGAGGTAGAAGAATGAGATCCAGTCCACTCATTACCGCACGCAAATGAAACATTCTACATCACACCTAGTATGTTGTGCATGGACGAAATCATGGGGCAGACACCCTTGAAGGATTTAAGCCACATCTAATTGGTCTTGACACATATGCCATCTAGGGCACTACACAAGTTGCAAGTTAGCGTCGACCATGAGGTACAGTCTCATGCACACAAATACTTAGTTGAATTACAGCAAGCAATACAGAAGCGGGAGACACTGGAAAAAGTCTGTGAGCAGGCCAATTCCGAAACTCAAGAGGAAACAAAACGCAAAAATGAACTGGAATGAAGAATAGGATGAATTTTTGAGAAGCTTCCAAAATTTGCGCAGGGGAATGAACTTGCAGTAGTGGAAAAGATTGATCATATTGTTCAGGAAATCGAGCAATATCAGAAGCAGATTGAGAATCTCCGAGAACAGCCCATACCACCCACTCCACCAACAGTCAAGGAGAAAAGGAAGTAGGAAGCAACAGCGCAGCTGCAGGAGATAGAACAACAGGTTAGCACCGCAGCTGACTTGTTCGACAAAGCAACGCAACTTTGGACCAGGTTGGAGGAGGATCCACAGGTCCAACAGTGGGAAAAGGAAGAGGAAAGGATTAATGTAGTGATCCAAGAGATCAAGCAGAAGAAGAAGAAGACAATACCAATCCCATAACGATTCAAAGGGATGCAGGAGATGAAGAAGTTGCAGGCAAAACTCATCACTGTGAAAACATAGAAACATGAGCATCAGGCTCAAATGGAGCCATTACAGGAGCAGGTAGCAGAAGTAATGGCATAGGTAGAGGAAGCTAAGACACATATAGAACACACCCAGGAAGAATCTGCAGGATTTATCATCAATGAAGTGGCAGTCCAGGTAGTGGACACAATCAAGGAGAAGACCATGCAGGCACTGAAACAAGCAGCAGAGCTCAAGGAAAAGTTCTAGATGATCACCAAGGAGATCAAGGAATATCTGAAGGATTAGGTGGCTCGAGACGAACCACATGTCAGTGTTGCGGGCATGTTGGCAGTAATTTGAAGTGGAAAGAAGGATGATCATGGGGAAAGAAAGCATGCAGAAAGAGAAGCAACAGCTGGAAGGAAACACAACATGCACACATGCAATAAAGCGTGCACAAGGAAAGCGACAGCTGGATGGCGGAACAACACGCACACATGGGAGGAAGAACTAACATCGGTAGGGTTATGGTTTTGGTAACAAATGGTAATTCTTGAAGATCCAAATATGTATAAATACTGATACTGAGGTATTATGGAAGAGTTCAGAGTTCTGTATTTTTGAGGGATTTTGTAGTTGTTTCGATTTAGTTAGTAGTTGGCTTTGCATTATCATAGATATGTATGAGTTGATGTGATATGTAATGTTCTTGTATGAACTATTTTGTAAGTTGTTGAGCTAGAGGAGAGGAGAGAAGGTAGATCTTGAGGATTAGATTGCAAGTTGAGGAGCCTGGTGCGGTCTAGTTCACCTTATATAGATTTTACCCATCTGAGGAGAATTCTAAGTGCACGACGCTATAGATGCATAACTACCATTATAAAAGAGTCGAGAGCCAAATATTTGTAGACGTATCCCAGGGGGGTCAACCACGGTAATATATATGTAATGTGATGAATGCATGCATATATTTATCCTTATTTCAGTAATTAAATATTGTTCCTAATGAATAAATGGGTTATTATATTGTTATGAAATATGGTTGTGTTATTAAGGAAATAAGTTGTTGAAGGTAATGCACAGTCACGAATAACAGTAGGTTACACTCACAAGTTATAGTAAATGGCTCTGAATACAGATCTCATATCTCATACTCCATCTTGGGTTGTAAACACCTGAGTCTTACAGCCACCCATTAAAGCTATCTCGGGTGAGACTGCGTAGTGCATTTTGTGTGTTGTGTTGTCTTCTGGTTTACCAGGAGGGTCGATAGTTTTAGAGGCTTTGATGGAAACCCAAAAGACATGAACCCTGGGTCAATAAGAAGCTCAAAGTAGAATAGAGGAGAGTAACCAACAATATTTCTTAAGCAATGAAACATGAAACACATTATGTACAATCGTGGATGCAGGGAATGCAAGCATATATGAAACTGGTCCAATCCTTTCTAAGATTTCAAATGGCCCACCATATCTCGCTGCCAACTTGGAAAATTTTCCCAGCTTCAGGAAACTTATGTTGGCCTTCACTTTCAAGAAAACATGGTCACCCACTTTAAACTCCCTGTGGGTTCTATTCTTATCAACATAAATTTTCTGCATGTCTTGGTCAGACTTTAAATTTTGCTTAATTTTTAGCATTTTCTCTTCCATTTCCTTGAGCAAATCTGGTCCAACCACTACCCTATCATTTCAGTTAACCCAGCTTACTAGGGTGTTGCATTTTTTGCCATAAAGTGCTTCAAATGGGGTCATCTTTAGTGATCCTTGATACCCATTGTTGTAGGAAAATTCTACCAAGTGTACATAGTTTTCCCATTGGGATGGTTTTTCCATTACATACATCCTTAGCATGTATCCTATCGCTTGGTTCACCCTCTTTGTTTTCCCATCAGACTCAGGATGATAAGAAACGCTGAAGTTCAGATTCATCCTGAACCCTTTGAATAACCCCTTCCATAAATTTGAGGTAAATTTTGGGTCTTTGTCAGACACAATTGTCTTGGGAATACCATGCAATCGTGTTACTTCCCTCATATAGATATCGACAACATTAGCTTCCTTGTGAGTGGTTTTCAATGGTATAAAATGGGCCTCTTTTGTAAGTTCATCCACCACCACCATGATAGAATAATGTTTCTTATTTTTTATGGATAATCCTGTGATGAAATACATCATCAACACTTCCCACTTCCACTCAAGAATGGGTAATGGTTGTAGCAACCTTGTTGGGTGCCTATGTTCAGCCTTGACCTTCTGACACTCCATACATCTATTGATGTATTCTGCAATTTTCTTCTTCATACCTGGCCAAAAGTATTGGCTCTTAACTATTGCCACTATTTTCTGATATCCAAGGTGCCCAACATAAGGCACATTATTCATTTCCTTCAAGATCATTATTCTCAACTCTTGAGAATTAGGTACATAAATTCTGTTTTTTTACAGGAGTGTCCCATCAATTCCCAATTTAAAATCTTCCACTTTCTATAACATCTTACCTTATTGTAGCTTTGCTACCAATTCCCTGTACTGCAAATCTGCATTTGCATCTTCCAAAATCCTTCCTTTAATATCAGTTTGATACATGCTAATGGTCATAGCATGTAGCTCATGCACTCTTTTTTTTAGTGCATCGGCCACTTTGTTTTCCTTTCCTTTGATATGATTGATATCAAAGTCATAATCACAAAGGAATTCCAACCATCTACTCTTCCTAGAATTCAAGGTTGGTTGATTAAACAAATACTTCAGACCATTATGGTTTTTCCTCAGTTCAAATCGCTTTCCCATGAGGTAATGTCTCCATTTCTTTAGAGTGTGCACTATGGATGCCAACTCCAAATCATGAGTCACATAGTTCTTTTCATGCTCTTTCAATTTCTTGGACTCATAACATATTAAAAACCCATTATGGTTGAGGACTCCTCCCAATACTTCTTTGCATGCATCTATACACACTACAAAATATTCATTTGGATCTGCAATCCTCAGGATTGGAGCACTAGTTAACAGTTGCTTCAATTGCTAAAAGCTTCTCTCACATTCTTTTGTCCACTGAAATTTCTTCTCCTTCCTTTGCAAGGAAGTGATGGGGTGAGCTATCCTCGAGAACCCTGCAATGAACCTTCTGTAATAGCCAGCTAGACCCATAAAGAATCTGACTTATATTACATTCTTCAGCACTGACCATTCTCTAATGGCTTCTATCTTCTTAGCATCCATTGCTATCCCATCTTTTGAAATGATATGTCCCAAATAATGGATCTGCTTTTGGTATAATGATCACTTGATCAATTTGGCATACAGTTGGTTCTCTCTTAGCACTTGCAACATCATTCTCATATGTTTTCCATGCTCTTCCTCTGACTTGGAATACACCAGGATGTCATCCAAAAAAAATATGACAAACTTGTCCATATATTCTCTGAATACACCATTCATTAAACACATGAAAACAACGGGTTCATTTGTTAACCCAAATGGTACCACTGTGAATTCACAATGACCATACCTTGTTCTGAAGGCGGTCTTGTTGATTTCCTCATCCTTTATCCTTACCTAGGATCTATTTTTGAAAATACCTTGGCATCCTTCAATTGATCAAAGAGATCATCGATCCTTGGCAAATGTCACTTTGTTCAACTGTCTGAAATTGATACAAAATATTAACGTCCCATCCTTCTTTTTCATGAAAAAGATCGAGGCACCCCAAGGTGACACACTCGGTCATATGTACCCCTTCTTCAGAAGTTATTCAATCTTCAATTGTATTTCTTTCAGCTCTGGTGTACTCATTCTGTAAGGAGATTTTGACACTGGAACTACTTCGGGCATCAGGTTTATAGAGAAATCAATATGTCTCTTTGGGGGTAGTATGGGTACCTCCTGGAATACATCATCAAAATCCTTTAATATTGCATGGTATTCAAGATTTGACACCTTATCCTTAGGTGCTTCTTCCATATGGGATGCAAATATTTGGAAACCTTTCATGTAGCACTTCTCCAGTTGCATTGCTGAGATTTCTCTGACAGCAACTACTCTAGGAATTCCTTGGACTATTCTCTGATTTCCTTCCTCATCCAGGAAAGTGAATTCCTTGTTACGACAGTCTAAGATGGCATGGTGTTGGTCCAACCAATCCATCCCAATTAGACATTCATAGGAACCCAAAGGTAAGATGTTCAATTCCTCCCTTGTGCTCAGTCCATTCATGTCCACTGGATAGGACTTAACCAACTCAACAACTTTTATCTTGGCTCCTATAGCCAGCTATACTAACCAAGATTTTCCATGCTTTCTTCTTGGAAAATGAAAACTTCCACCATTATAAGATCTATATAACTATGACTATCCCCTGAAACAATTAAAATAGTAAAGGTATGGTTATTGATCATACCTTCAACTTCAATCATGTGTGATTGAAAGTCATCTTGTTTGTTTTCCAGTGCTACATAGATCCTTGGTATTCTACTTCCCATGTCCTCCACTGTTTCATCTTGTTGAACATTGTGGACAACTCTCACTTTGACGTTTTTTGGGGGGCAATCTATGTACTTGTGGTTTCCCTGACAACCCCAACATTGAATGGGTGTCTTCCTTGGCCTTTGTCCCCCTACTTCAGCCATTATCTTCTCCCTAAAAGATGGTTTTCCTTGAGGAATATTTCTGAAAAAGGGAGTTGTGTTTCCCTTCTGCCTCTTCTCTTTCTTGAAATTCTTCTTGTCATCCCAAGCCTTCCGAAAAGTGGGCTTTTCTCTTTGATGCTCATATAAGCATTGTTCTCTCCTTATGGTTTCTTCCATAGTCTTGGGATCATCATATTGGAGCTTGTCATTGATGGAAGATGGTATTCCACTCAGATACCTATGAATTCTGACAATCTCATCTTTGATGCAAGGAACATACTTCAGAAATTCCAAAAACCTTCGTTCATATTCATCAATGGACATGCTACCCAACTTGAGTTCAAAGAACTCTTTCATCTTTCTGTCATAGTATCTCCTAGTCAAATATGTGTTTTCAAAGTGTTTCTTGAATTCCTTCCAAGTAACTTTTTTCTCTTTAATATGTTGTACCTGCACAAGTTGATCCCACCACATGGATGCCTTTCCTTTCAGTTGATACATTGCAATTCTTCCTTCTGCATGAGAGGAATAATTCTACAGTTGGAAATATTTCTTCATGCCAAGAAGCCATGTCTCAGCATCTTCCTCCTTCTAGTGTTCTCCATCAAACGTAGGAGGCTTAATCTTGTTCATTTCACCCTTCAGTTCATCCATTCCATATCTCCTATTTTTTCTGGTAGGAGATGGACTTGAACTACTATGTTCCCTCCTCTTAGAGTTCCCTTCGGAGTGATGTTGGTGTCTGCCAACACTCCTTACTTTCCTTCTTTCATTAGGAGACATGTGACTCACTGATTTACTGGAGTCACTTCCCTTATCCAATTTATTTTCTATCCTTTCCAGGCTCTGTATCAATTTATGTTAAATTCTCCCTATTATTCCCTAGATTTCATGAGCTTTTTGTTATCTTCTCGATGAGTCTGAGCATCTTTTTGCAATATTTAAATTATTCTCATCATGTGCCCTACCCTATCTATCTCTTCTACATTCCCATTGGAGTTCGATCCTTCAACTCCCAAATGGAAATCCATTCCTTTTACTTCATTCTCTGAACTGGAAGCATTCTATGCCTCCTCCATTTCTCTGTACTCTGCAGAAATTCAGTTTGGTTCTAACAATCTTTGACTCTGCAAACACAATTTACAGTCAACCGAAATTTTTCATGCCATCAGTTCTTAACAAATGTCATGGAATTCATAAATCACTTTTATTCAAGAAAATGTTCAGTTTTCATTCTCTGTGATTCTTGTTCAATCAAGAATCCTCGTAGATTCCTTCTTTCTGAGCTCTACTCTGTTCTGCAGTAATTTTTGGGCACTAGTCCCTTTCTCTCAACCCTCAAACCACATGATAATGAGAGTGATCAAGTGTTATATCAATATTTTCTTACTTGGGCCTTCAGCTTCGGAAGTTCTCAAAGTACAACACAACAATATCTCAAAGTTTCGGATTACCGAACTCGCGAAGTAGAGTGGATCAACCATCCACGTCTACCCAGCATCCAACGGCTAGCACTCACTATGGAACCTCAGGCATCTGATTTCCGGGACTTCGGAGCTTCGGGAATTCGAAGGATTTCACATCCGAACATTTTGAACCGTTAATCTCCGAACATTCCCATGTCACCTTTGGTGACGTTATTACGTCACATCAATTACGTTTTCCAATTGCAAGGGCATGCAATGGTGGTTTGGGGTAATCCTCCTTTCATCCCGCAATTCTTATGATACTGACACATAACCCCTCAATGAAACCGTAGTTTGGATTGCAGGAGCACCTTGGAGAATTATATTCCATGAAACTTGGGTCCTCGCAATGCCTCATGGCCGTCGATCTTGATGTATCGTGATCAACACCAGTGTGGGTCCTTCGAACTTTAACTTCGTTATGTAACCTCAGGGCCCACATAGTACAACTATCAACATTCTGGGTGGGGTTACGTGGCAGGAATAGGAGAGGTCCCCATCACCTCTAGGTGATGTCATCATGACTCACCACTTGGGCTCTTCGAGCTTCAAAGCTTCGGACTTCAGGAGTTCTCGTCTCTGCACACACTAATTCTCCTGAACGTCTAAATCTCAAACAAGCCCATCTACTGATACGTGTCCCTCTTGATGGACGGTCTAGATCAACTCCAAAATTCGGGGCTTTGGGATATTTCTTCCTTCACCACTGTGTTTGACCTTTTTAACATTGACTTGATCCAATGGTCGAGCTCTTCTCCCCAGATCTACGGTGTAGATCCACTTCGGGGCTTTGGAAGTTTGTGCATCAACACCTCCCACTTCTCTTGATCGTTGAACTCTGAAGTTACGATCATCCATGAGATCTACAACTCACAACCACTTGTGTGTAGATCCGGTGAACCCAACACCACAAGTGTTGTGATTTCTTTATTTGTGGCCAAACACCACGTCTGTCGTGGTTTTACAATACCACTACACTTTCTGAGCTCTGTAACGCAGCCAGGGTAACTTCTTAGCACTCAGGAATGTTCTACGGTTCGAAATTGGTTCTTCCAGACAAAATTTCCACTTGAAACATTGGTTCCAATGACCACTTATCTGGCCCGTCCAGGCTCAGTGCTTGAACCTTGGCCCTGAACTTGAGTTTTGTCCATTCCGACAACAATTCACTCTGAAATATTTGTCTCGTTAACCACTAACATGGCCCATCTAGGCTCAGTGTCGAAACCATGGCTATGATACCAATTTGTAACATCCCCAGCCACTAACAGGCCAGGTAACGCCACTACTCTGATACTTCACTTAGCTTTGATACCAATTTGTAGCATACCCCGACCACCAACAGGTCGGATAACGCCACTACGCGGAACATACACATACACATATAACATGCATTTTAATCAATTTAAAACAATTAACATAGAGTTATTGCTACCATAATACTTAAATGGAATTGACAATGCTTCCACATGCAATGGAACACATGATAACATTTCAAGAAACACAAACATGCGTAACATACATAATTAAGCATATAAATGATACTTATCTTTTAACTGGAGTAAGACCACCAACTACGTGCAGACCTTCCATAAACCTCCCAGCCTTAGACCACACTACTCATCACGCTCAACAGTGGGTCACCCCCAAGCTGGGACTAAGATCCACCCAGGGCAAGGGAATCCTAGACTAGGCTGAGGTCACAGGAAACTACACAGTGCAACTGGAAGGATTCTCTCCAAGAGACTTCTTACACCCACTACTCACAGACTCTCATTCCCCACATGCTTGTTCCACCCTAGGAATATGCACCTTCATTATTCCACAATCCATCGACTTCTCCACTTCCCCTTTCAGGGTCTCGACAATAGGCCAGATCAAGAATTATCAATGCTTCGTAGCCGGTGCTGGACTCTCTCTAGGAGAAAATCACTTCCCATAAACTCTCTCACTTGAGGAGAGTTTCTTGTAGGCCTGAAAACCTGCCTCTTCAACCACGGGCCTAACAACCCCCCTCTTCACCCAGCTTCCTCTCAATTCTAGTAAATTGAGGACAACAACAACGGTTCAATACGGCTCAGGAAAAATACAGCAACCCAAAAACGGTTAAGGTAGGAACTCAGTTTTGGACAGCGCAGACATGTTGGTTTCATAGGATAACACAGGTCGGATTCCCCCCCCAGTGAGCGGTTTCTTAGAAGTGTGTGGGTATGCAGAGGTCGATTGCAAAGGATAAATAGGTTAGAAGGAGGTCAAAAGAATGGGGAGTGAACCCCCAACACGAGCTGACTCTTTAGTTTTAACTGCATGTGTCTAGGTCGACACCTATCCTCCTAGAGATGCATGTGCCCAGGTCGATACCTATCCTCCTAGAGCTGCATGAACTCCATTTTTCATTTGTTCCCTTTCTCGGAACTCAGGATAAGACATATCCCTTTAATCACATTTTGGAATAATATTAAATTATTATTTTTCTCTTGGACTTAAGCCCTTAGGCTTAGCCCCTCTTTCCAACCTCTCAGTCCCCTCTCCCTTACACATCCTAGTGGAAGCTTAGTCCCCCATCACTCTTTCTTTGTGGTCGGTCTACATGCAACGATGTTTTTATATTACTGATATGAATAGTTACATGTACAAAAATAGACTCCTAGACGTTAACACCTAGGCTCTCCGGCCTAATAATACATAAGCCTACCATTTTATAATTGCTCGGCTCACCAGCCTACAAACATGTTTACAATTCATAAATACAACTAGGGCTCATCCTTGGGGATATTACACTCATGCTCTTCTTCTGACTTGGAATATATAAAAATGTCATCCAAAAAGACAATGACAAACTTGTCTAAATATTCTCAGAAAACACCATTCATTAAGCACATGAAAACAGCTAGTGCATTTGACAACCCAAATGGCACCACTGTGAACTCATAATGACCATACCTTGTCCTAAAGGTGGTCTTGTTGATATCTTCCTCTTTAATCCTTACCTGATGGTATCCTGACATGAGATCTATCTTGGAAAATATATTTGCATGCTTCAATTGATCAAAAAGATCAACAATACTTGGCAAAGGATACTTGTTCTTAACAGACACTTTATTAAACTATTTGAAATCAATGCACAATATTAATGTCCCATATTTATTCTTCATGAACAATACTAGGGCACCCTAAGGTGACACATTTGGGCGTATATACCCCTTTTTCATAAGTTCTTCAAGCTGGATTTGCAACTCCTTCAGCTCTGGTGTACTCATTCCGTAAGGAGTCTTTGACACTGGAGCTACTCCATGCATTAAATTTATAGAGAAATCAATATCTCTCTTTAGGGGTAGTCCTGGTACCTCCTTGAACACATCTTTAAAATCTTCCAGGACTACATGATCTTCCAAATTTGGCACCTTATCTTTAGGTATCTCTTCCATATGAGCTACACATATTTGACACCCTTTTCTGTAACATTTCTTCAACTGCAATGCTGAAATTTCTCTGATGATTACTACCCTGGGAATTCCATGCACTTTCCTTACATTCCCTTCCTCATCCAAGCAAGTAAATTCCTTGTTATGAAAGTATAGGATAGCATGATGTTGGTCCAACCAATCCATCTCAAATAAACAGTCATAGGAACCTAAACACAAGATGTTCAAATCTTCCCTGGTGTTCAATCCATTCATGTTCATAAGATATGACTTAACCATCTCATTAACTTTTCTTTTGGCTATCCATCTACACGGTTGGCACAGGGGCAGACCCAGGGTTCAACACTTCAACAATGCACCAAAAAAACCCTAACTACCGGCCCTTTCGGCAACACCTGCGAAGCAGATGAAGTCTCACCCGAGGTAGAGGCAGGGGTGGTTGCAAGACTCAAGTGTCTACAACCTATATGGGACACAGATATGTGATTACAACACTTAATAGAGAACTTAGTAGTTAACATTCATCAATACTTACTTCATAGGGGAAATCCCTAATTACAAAACAGCGCAGTATTCAACAAGATCTAATACATCCAAGCACTTAGCATATATAAATAGATCAGATCTAGCATTCATTCACATTACTAAGCACTAAGCTACTATATAAGATGCATCTAACATATATCATTGCACTAAGAATAAATCACATCAATAACATAACAACTATAATGCACAAAGAAACCACAACACAGGATATACGTGGTTCACCCCAGTGTGGGGCTATGTCCACCAACTCTTCTCTTCTTTATTGTCTTCTTTCAATCTTCTACAAGCACAACGCCATGAGAAACCACTCCACATGGGACAAGAGATCTGTGCACACCTCATCAGACCCTCCTTCCCCCAGCTAGGTTACATCACAAAGCCTCTTTACAGTCACTTGCACTTAGCTCTGCAAGTTCTCATGTACACAGTATGCATAGAGCTAACTCAATCGCATAGATCCAACTACTTACATCACTTGCACTTAGCACAATATAGCACTTATCACCACTTCTCTCCTAGATCTAGTGTCTTTCTTACATCATCTATATTTCTATTTATACATTACAAAAGGGTCCAAGGCATGGGTAATCCCATGGGTCGACATCCCATAACTATTAAATAAACACTAAACCCAAAAATGCCCTAAGAAGGGGCCGAGATCCAGCGATCTTCGCTTCGCCTTGCACTCCGCCTTCGAGCAGCCTGTCGAAGTCCTGAAAGTGGTCGAACATGACCAAGTTTCTCCAAAACTTGGTCAAGGGCCAACAGGCCCCCAACACTCACCTGTGACTTGTCTCGAGTCGCTCTGATCTGGGTAACTCTGCCTCAAATGCCTCAAGCTTGGATCGAGCTACTTCGACCTGCTACTTCGATAGAGCCTCCTGCTCAGTGAACTCTTGAATAACCTTCTCTGTCAAAGGTCCTTCCAAGCATTGTTCCACTGTGGTCACCACTTGTTCCAGTTCTGCACCTCATCCTTCAATTTCCTCAAAAAGTATGCAAGTTGCATCCTGCACTGGCTGGAGCTTCTGAGTCACTTCCATGACCTTAATCTAGATGGCATGGACTTGTTGTTGAACTGTGCATTGTTCCTAGGATCGTTCATCCTCTCGACCACTGATAATGGCTTCAAATGTGCTTGCATTGTTGTTTCTTTCTACTTTGCCTCCTGGAGTTGTGACTACAGCATGCACCAACCAAGATTGTCCATGCTTGATTCTTGGAAAATGAAAAATTTTCACCATCTTAGGATATATATAACTATGAATAGCTCCTGAATCAATTAGAATAGCAATGGTTTGGTTGTTGATCATACCTTCCACTTCAATCATTTATGACTGATACTCTGCTTGTTTGTTGTCCAGGGCTGCATAGATCTTTGGTACATTTATGCTCATGTCCTCCATTGTTTCAGCTTGTTGTACATTGTGAACAGTTCTCACTTTTTCACCTCTGTGAGGACAATCTATGAATATATGATCCCCTTTACAACCCCAACATTGAATAGGTGGTTTCCTTGTCCTTTGACCGCCTGTCTCAATCGTTCTGGGTTCTCTAGAATTTGGTTGTCCTTGAGGATTATTTCTGAAGAATGGTGGCTTAGTTCCCTTCTTCCTCTGATCCATCTTGAATTTCTTTTTTTCTTCCCAATAATTTTGGAAAGTTGGCCTTGCTTTTTGCTGATCATATAGGAATTTAGATCGCCTTATTGTCTCCTCCAATGTCTTTGGATCATCATACTGTATTTTGTCACTGATGAATGATGGCAATCCACTCAAATACCTCTGAATCTTAACTGTCTCATCCTTGATGAAAGAAACATACTTTAGCAGTTCTAAAAACCTTATTTCATATTCATATATGGTCATACTCCCAATCTTGAGTTCAAAGAACTCTTTCATTTTCTTGTCATAGTATCTCTTAGTCAAGTATTTCTTCTCAAAATACTTCTTGAATTCCCTCCAAGTAACACTTTTCTCTTTAATGTGTTACACCTGCACAAGTTGATCCCACCACATGGATGCTAGTAGTGATTTTAAGAACCCCCCCTAAATTTATATATATAATAAATGGGTGAATCCCCATGATACATAGGAAAAATTGAAGGCTATTTTATCAAAAATATAATATGTATATATAGTTTTTTAGAAAATCTTTTAGTCAATTATATAATCTTGTAAAATCTTGGCGAATCCTTCACTGAATTATAAAATCTTGTAAAATATTGGTGAATCTTTCACTGAATTATAAAATCTTGTAAAATCTTGGTGAATTTTTGATAAAGTATAAAACCATATATAATATTAGGAAAATGTACTCATTAAACTGTAATATACTCATTTTACATATTTGGAAAAATAAATATAATTTGTCCATTTTCTAGACAACGTTGCATGCATCAAGGGTTGTGTTTGTCAAGGATCTCATTGTTACGATGCCTTATGACACTGGAAGTCGACAGACAGGGCAAGAAACTCCATGTCAACAAAAAATGGTATCATACTAGATAGTAGCGATGATGAATTTGAAGGACTATTGAAATCCTAGTAAAGTGCACCACTAACCACTAGTGAATTGTGTTGAATGCCAGTTATCAGATCCCTTTGAGTGGGATATTTCTATTACGTAAATCAAATTCAAAAGTAACCTAAAGGGTGGTGCCCCTTCTATTGCCCATTACAACATAAAGCATGCTTGAATATTTCACCCTCTCTATTGTTTCATTATCTCCAAGTATCACCCTTGTTTTTGTGAAAACAGACAACTTCTCCTTGAAGGTTGTACCCTTCCATGAGTAAAAAATGTGAAATAATAGCTCTAGGAGTGTGTACTGCTGCCACTGGGAATAGTCCTCAAGCAATGTTTATTTAATCACAAAAAACCTTGCAATAATCTCATAATAAATCACCTTGTTGATGACATGCTTCTAGAACCTTGCTTCAAGAACCTTGCTACCAATAAAATCCCCACATGCTACATCCTTTTGTTGGTTGTTCAAGGCCAATTCAGTGACAAGCATAAGTTCAACATTGAGGATGATCATAATTCTGAACTGGATATCAACAAGGATATCAACTGGAATATCTACAGGATCATCCCTTAAACCTACTAATAGAAATATCTGGTGAATCGCATTTTATGCTAATATCACAATGTATTTCACAAAATGAAAGAACATTGACACCATCTTCCAGAGATAGTAGAAGTACTTTATCTAGATATCCCATGTCCATTGTTCTATAGATAACCATTAGCTTCTTTGCAATTACTTTTGAAAGGTATACTACAAGCTTAATACTATGTTTATGCTTGTTTTCCTTTGATACCATATCATGATGTTTCTAAAGTAATGTCAAGGTATCATTTCTACATTTTGCAAAGTATCCAACTGAAAACCCTGTAGAAGATTTCTTATCAATTCCATTCACAAACATAATATGAATATGCAACAATTTTTGTAGACTTGTGGTGTAATCTATCGTAGTGCATGGATCTATGACAATTCATTTTGGACTGATGGGATGGGTGACTTGATGTCTCCTGAACTAGTCAACACAAACAATCAAATGAGATCCACCCTTGCATGTTTTCTACACAAAAGAATAGTATTGAAATCTATTTCCTGCTCTTGTAACTCTGGAACTTTGGAACATGCCTAATGCATGAACAAGCAAAGCCATGGCGAGCATGTATATGGATAATGGAACCACATTCACATGTAAAACTCATGACCCCTTCATGTTGAATGATTCTATACAGATTGCAATAGTCATTATATGAAAACCAAGCTTCAAAACTGCAGATAAAGGTTTGTCCTTCCTTGGCATGATATCTACCAAATCTACTTATTACAAATTTTGGAGAATCCCTAAAATACCTAGAGGGATCTTCAGTGCTAATGGAATTAATCACATGATGTAAAATAATGTGAATGCATTCACTCCTTTTAACTAAGTTAATTAAACAGTAAATACAATAATTAACCGGACACTGAGGAAAACCATAGACTATTCTCATCATCTTCTAGGTGACCATCTTCGATCCTTCTCTAGTAAGTAGATCAGCCAGATAGTTATCTTTTTCAGGTTTGTATTCTATGGAGAAATCAAACCCATGCAACCATGCGCTCCAATGCATGACACATTGTTTCCTTGTTCTAGCTGCCTTTTATTCTGCAAAATACTCTACATATACTTAAGATTAGTATGAACTATGAAATGGACAGGTTTAAGAAGTAACATGAACAATTTGATGTCATTCTTGACTGCTAGGATTTCTTTATATGATGGCGGATATTTTAATTCAAGTTCTTTGAAACAACTGAAAGAGTACATGCAAGCTTCTTCTCTGTGAACATGTTTTTGTAGGACAGCTACCCAAATGACATTTGAGGCGTCTGTCTCAAGAATGAATGAAAGGTCCAACTTAGGAAGAGAAAGAGTCATGAGGTTCTGGATTTTTTGTTGAATAATCTAAATGGGTTTAGTCGTTTCGTAGGTCCATGGTTCTAGTTTGTACTTTAATCTCATATGAAGATAGAGTACGTATGTAGCCTAATTTTTATATAAGAATCTAATGTTGTTTAAAGTTTAAACGGCCTAAGAACCTCCAGAGTTGAGTTTTGTCCATGATTCTATCTAGAAATTCTGCCAATGCCTGAAGGACACGATTTTGGAGTTCTACTTTTCCTTCATAGATAACAAGACCAAGAAATTCAATCTTGGTTTTCCCTATCTCCATTTTCTTCTCGGATAATGCAAGGTTGTGTCTAAAAACAACAGAGAATAACTTCTCTAGATATTTTTTATGTTGGTTAGTATCATAAGAACATACTAATATGTCAGCTATGTATGCTATTACAAAATCTAAAGGACTGAAAACATCCTCCATCTTCTGAAAGTATGATGGAGCATTCCTCAAACCAAAAGGCAGAACAAGCCACTGGTACTGGCCATGAGGAACCACAAACCCTGTTTTATACCTATTTGTAGGTACTATTCCAATCTTCCAGAAACCACTCTTTAGATCAAACTTGTTGAATATATGACAGTTGACTATTTTGGTAAAGAGTGTTTCTTTTGAGGGTAGTGGTTTCCTGATAGTAATTAATGTTTCATTCAGGAGCTTATAGTTGGTCACCATCCTTGGTTTGCCACATTTTTGTTCTGAGTCCTTGTCGACATAAACGTTGATCAAGCCCATGGACTTCTTCTACACTCAATGAGTTTTCTCCGTAGGATTTCTGCAATCTCCTGCTTGTAGTAGTCCATCTTAGTGGGAGACATTTTATTTGTAGAATCATTTTGAGGAGTTCCTGAATAATTTTCTCTATATGGTAGATCCACAAAGTATTGTTCTCTACTCTAGAAAGAATTTGGAATCTATGCAATACATTGCATCGTTATTTTGTCAATAACTGCTTATAAAACAGACTAGCCATTAAGATTTGCATGCTTACATATCTTCTTAATCTTCATCAACTGTTCAACTGATTGAGGGATCATTTCTGGAGATGGATCCTATTGATCTGGCTTAACCCTTTCAGCATATTCAAATTTCAAAGGACTCTGAATAGATTCATTCCCTACATGTAATGTAACAGTGTCTTGAGCTATAATAAAAGGTAACCAATGATTCACAAAGTCATGCCCTAACAAAACATCACAACCCAAAATAATGTGTAAGTAGTGTACAGTGAATTGCTCTGCCATTAAGAATGATAGGAAGTCTCTCAGCTCGATGTTTGATATATTATCAGCTCATGATTTATGTCCCTGAATCTGGTTTCATGTTTTTCCCAGAAATATTGAGGGATAACATTATACCTAGTAGATGAGATCATTGATCTTGTGTCTATTTGTGCATCTAGATAATATAGCTTGTGTCAAAAAAACTTTGAAGTGATAGTAATGACAAGCCTATATTTTAATCCAAGCATTCTTATGCATTAACAATGTCTTTCAACAGAGTCATTACTTATATGTTCTTGAGGGAAAAGCTCAAGATATTCATCTGGAACATGTGCTAAAGAAATGGATTCTCTTTGATGATCTGTCCTTTCTAGTCATTCTTCTTCTGAGTTAGATATTCTAGGAGAGTTTTCATGATCCTCTAGTAATGTTCTTATTTCCTCTTGGTCCTGAGAAATACCCTATTTTAATACATCCATAAGCATCATCTTTTGTTGCATAGTTTCCTACAATTGAAATATCTTTGTTTCCCTTTGTCTCCTATGCATCCTTGCTTGAATAGTGATGGGATGGTATTTTTGGTAATGATTATAGAGTGTATCCATTGGCTAAGGAAAACATGAATGAGGATTCTTCTTTCTATGTGTGGGAACCTTGGGGGCTTTGGAAACAGGTTTTGACAAAGTGGCTACATCAATCACCATGTTCCACAAGCGCAGATTAGAAAGTTGAGCAGTGAGTCGAGAGATGGAAGAAGCATGAAACCTTTGATGACGAAAATGATAGCGAGAGACAGAATTTTTCAAGCTGGAGGGAATGAAGACTAGATAACAGGGCTTCTTCTGGGGGTTCACTATGGAGCATTTTAACAGATAAAAAATTAATGTCAGGAAATTCATTAGGAGAATGTGTGTCATTTTCAGAAAGAGAAGTTAAATAAGTACAAGATTAAGGAGAGTATATAGTAGATTCAGAAGAATAAATCAAAGGAAAATTGAATTCAGGATCAAAGTCTAAAGGAGAATGAGAAAGAAGATCCCATTTTGTTGGATCCAATGTTGCAGAAAAGACTGTTGCAACCTTCTTGCCAAATTTATTCCTAGTTTTCTGGGGACACTTGGATGACCAATGTCCTTTTTGTTTACAAATAAAACACCCACCTTATTTCCTTTTGTTGGTTCAATGCCAGACATAGGATGTTCTTTTTCCTAGATACTCAACATAGGGCGTTTATCTCTTGTATATGTACCTTAAAGGTTTATGTTTTTTGCAGGAGTAACTGGCATACCACTGTTTGTAGGGACGGCCAAAACTAGTTTTTGAGGGAACCTATTGTAGTGTTTACTTATAAACATTTAACGATGCTTGATTGCTTTTGCAGAGTTTTTTTGAACACATTGCCTTTGAATTGTTCTAACAATAATATCATCCAATAATGCTAATGACTGACTGTCTACTTGCAAATTATGATCAAGCATGTATTCTTTGACAAGCTCAGAATATGACTTGGCATAGCAGCCAAATAATGGTGAAGATAGGCAATGTTAGAGGAGTCAATTGCCTTGTAGAGAAGCTTATGCATTTCAAACTTAAATTTATCCAAAAGGGATAAATTATAAATTCTTTGAGACATAGATAAACTGGCATAATGTTCAGTGTCCATTGGGGCTTGTCCAAATAAATCATGGCTTACAACTTCAACCAATGCAACAATAGTATCAGAAGATTGAGTTACTTTAGTTGTTTGCTCCTGTGGTAATCCATACCACTAGTTTTTTATCATACCTGCAAAACCCCATATTAATCAGAAAGTAAGCTCTTTCAGGTGACTTTGTCTTTGAAAATAGATTTTTGTATGTTAGCCCAGCCTTCCCATGAGGCAATTACATCAGCAATTTGTTGAGGTGTGAGGCAATCTATGTTACTGTTAGGGCCAAAGCTAGAAATATTTGTACCAAAATAGAAGTACCAAAAAATGTATTAGCCAATCCAGGAATGTTTTTACACTTTCACCTCTGAGCTTTCTTAAGATCAAACTAGATATGGAATGCCTGAGTCTTTGGCTATCCATTCTGGTGGTTCATCTTATTTGATGTCAACCTCTCTTCTAATTTTATGTCGTATTTCTTCTTCAGAAATATAATCAGGTTCTCTGTGATGTGTTAAAATTTTGGTATCATATTGTATCATGCTAGCAGTATGATTATCTTTCCATTCTTTGAAATCTACTACAAATTTACGATACCTCTCTATTATCTTTTGATCTTTTGACAGAGTGACTTGGGAATAAACTAGATGAATTTCATTCCTTCTGTCTAAACCTCTTAAAACTTTAGAGGTGATAGAAGGATGACTGGAGATACCTTCAAATGACTGGTCATCCTTTGGAAAAAAAGGGTCATCTCCTGCAACCGATGCAACATTGTACCCATTTGGAATCTGAAAATACAAAAAAAAGGAAAGACAGTCAACACAAAAACAAATAATGTCAGTATGAAATCCATTTGGCCATAGATCAATAGATTCAAATTGCCAAGAAAGATAAAGGAAAAGTCAAGGCTAAGCAGATTTCTACAGAGGAAAGAGAAGAACAGTTTGTTGAACGTGTAGGACATCACAGTTGTCTAAGGATGTTCTCCCATAATGATATTGATTTCAATGAACATCACATTTGTCTTAGGATGTTCTCCCATAAATTATTTTAGTTTCTTTTGTCACATGCTAAATGTCCAACTGTAAAGCATTTGCTACCTCTATATATTCAAAGTCAATTTGACATGTGAATCATCATTTTAGTCTATTATAATGATAAATGCTACCACTAGCCCAATGACAAAGTATATATCACATCTACTAATGATAGCAATGAAATCACATTCACAAAATTGAATGTCAAACTAATAGTTATAAGGCCGTTATCAGCTAAGTTCACATGTGAACATCTTCAGGGGTTTGAGCCTTTTGTTGGAAGTAATTAGAAACAATGCCATGGACAACTGCAAAATTTCATTCCAAATTTTATAAAAACTTTTCTTGATTTATAATTATCTGCCTGTGAGAAGTGGCCCTCTAAACTTGTATTTACAAAGTCAAAAGTTTCCAAAGTCTCCAGTGAAAGGGTCAATATTTTTGAAGTCGTTATTCACTAGTTAAAATATGAACAACTCAATGCTACTTGCATTGATTCTGTGATCCACTAAAGATGGCAAGCATTGTAGGAGCTATACTACAAAACAACATTGCCTTTCTCCCACCCTTGGAGCATATTAATGCTCTCTCAAATAATGTTACATATTTTAGGAAATAAAACAATATTCAAGGTGAGGTTTGGCATTTAACACATAAATTTCAAATAAACAGGAAAGAAAAACATGTGATGTTGTTAAATTGTTCAGTGAATCTAACAACAGACACAAAACAAAGTGATAATGCTCATTTCCATAACATTGATAGAACAATTAGAATTGATGATTTTTTCACTGAGTTATACAATCCTTTATAGAATATCTTTGTAGATTTATAAGGAAAAAAATATACATGCTTGAGATCCTCTGCATAGTGCTTTGCTTCAGGAAGTAGGCCCAGATAATCTAGACCATTACTCACAGTCAATTGAATGACCTGAATGTCCAAGAAACATAAGTGAACTTATATTTAAGAACACAAAACACTGAAGATTATAATACAGGAGAAAACATATCCTCTTCCCAGAATAGGTTGATTAGATGAATAACCTGTTGAATCAAAGTATTTATGCTTCAATAAGACCTGCAATATAGTTTGCAGCACTTCAATGATGGTCCCTTGTAATAAGTCTTCCAACATAGGGCCACTCTGATTCAAAATCCTAATCAATAAATAAGAGATCATCCCCAGGACAGAGGACCTCTACAAATGCCAAGTCTATAATAGATATCAACCTACACAGAGTGGACCTCACTTTGTAATCATTTTAGTGCGTTTCTAGGGTTGGGCTCAACACTCATTTATTATATTCCTAACTAGTTAATACCCAGCTTGTCATTATGTGAGCCCATAACTCCTCTTGGAAAAGACACCATACCTCTTGGGTTGAGTATAAATACAAACTCAAGACTTGTTTGTAACATCAACATGAGCTATTGTTCTCTTATGCAAGTGACTTATTGTTTTAGCCTATGGGCATCACCAAGTTTTTGTGAACCAGAGTTTCTGATCATCTTCTTTACAACTGATCCGAAGATTATGGCTAAAGGCATTTCCCTAAGGATTGTAGATCTAGGGTTTTTGGATTTTTCTCTTTGTTTAGGGTTTCCTAAGAGGGATCACTTCAAGCATTTGATTCATAGAATTTGTTGGCATGGAATTTTTCAATTCACCCTTTCTTGGAACTTGTCCACAAGGCTAGCTTCAAGATTGGAAAGTCCACAACAAAATTTCAATTGTGAATTCAAGTGCATGCTTGTGATATGACCCAATGCCTATGAGCATCTACTCTTCAATTCAATTATATTAACCATTTGGCATTTGCATGCATGTAATATAATCCTCAAACCCCAATGACAAAATACATTAATTATGTGATAATGTGCACAACAAATGATTCTCTGGCACCAACAACCAAAATTGTTTGGGAGCCTTGTGCATATAGAACAAACCCCAACAACAATAGCAGTCTAGATCAGAAACCACCAGAATGAAACTTCTTCATCTAGGCCTGCTAATAAAGGAAGTTGATTAATGAATAATCTAAGTAATGCCTATTTTTTGTGTTATGACAGGCTTGCTGCTCATTTTGGTTCTTAGCATATTGCCCCTGTTTTCAAAGAGCCCTTGCCCATTCAATTTGCCAATAAAGATAAGGAAAAGGCAAGGCTAAGCAGATTTCTACAGAGGAAATAGAAGAACAATTTGTTGAACCTGCAGGACATCACAGTTGTCTAAGGATGTTATCCCATAATGATATTGATTTCAATGAACATTCAATTTAGCTAGAAGTGGAAGACAGGCTTGAAGCATTGTGAAGATCAACCTTTGAACTATGGAGTTGTTATTGTTATCCATAAATCTCACTATTTGGGGTAAATATGCATATATGGATAAACCGAAAATGTACGGGATTTCTTCTCACCAAATAAGATTATTTGGATCCAATAATAATCACAGGACACTAACATAGAATACCATTTCAATATTCAAGCATTCTAATGGTTTTGATTGGAGTTATTGTAGGTCCATAGTGTTATTGATAGTAGAGCTTTGGTTAAAATTTAATTGTGAAATTTTTCTTCTCACTTTTTGACTTAAAAATGAAACCATTAGCACCCCCTTTCGATGATTTAGTACAGGAGGTCAATTACAATGCAACCATCATAATCATCTACATTTTCATGTATATGCACACTGTTATAAAGTTGTCTAGATTGTGCTCTCAATTGCTCAACAACTTCAAAATATTCACTCTACTCTACTATGAGATGAATCATGACCACTACTATTACTTCTGAAATAAAATAAAGAAAACAAAAATATGAAATTGAATGCATCAAGCTGGCAAATCAGAAAAAGGCATCGGTGCAAACCTAATTTCAATAAATCCAAAAGGAGTGAAATAACACATCCACTGCAACAAGATATAATGTGGCAATTGTCTATGGTAAACAATAGTTATAGTACGCCATTTTGTCACATCGAAGTGATATCCTGCCTAATGTTAAGTGGATTATTTTGGTTGAAATCATAGACTGCAAACACAACCTAATCAAGAAACAATAGCATTTATCCTCAGGAATCATCAATCCTAATTTGATGTGGGTGCATGCAAACCTAATTTGGATAAATCCAATAAGGACCAAAATAACACCATCGACTGCAACAAGATATATATGGCAACTGTCTATAGTAAATGGTAGTTGGTACATGGTTTCATGATTCATCACAATGAAGTGGGTTTCAATCAAATTTTTGGTGGATTTCCGAGGCAGAAGCCATAGCATGTAACTAATCAAGAAAACAATAGTAGATCATCCTCAAGAATCATTGCATTACACTAACAATATAGAAATGGTTATGCACTTAGAAATTGACAAGGTTGGCTTCAAGATTGGAAAGTCCACAACAAAATTCCAATTGTGAATGCAAGTGCATTCTTTTGATATGAACCAATGCCTATGATCATCTACTCCTCAATTCAGTTATATTAACCATTTGCATGCATGTAATATAATCCTCAAACCCCAATGATAGAATACATTAATTATGTGATAATGTGCACAACAAATGATTCTCTGGTACCAACAACCAAAATTGTTTGGGAGCCTTGTTCATATAGCACATACCCCAACAACAATAGCAGTCTAGATCAGAAACCACCAGAATGAAACTTCTTCATCTAGGCCTGCTAATGAAGGAAGTTGATTAATGAATAATCTAAATAATTCCTCATTTTTGTGTTATGACATGCTCGTTGTTCATTTTGGTTCTTAGCATATTGAACAGTAATTTTGACATGTTAGCAAATGATATCACAGTGACAGTATGTTCTATTTTGATGTCATTGATGGGAAGTGTTTTGATTAATTTTCCAAATGTGAAAGTTGATGATTGAAGCATAGGGAAGATGCTTGATTGAAGATATGGAGCAATTGAAGAAAATAGAGATGCATATCATAGATTTACTCTGTTTTTAGGGTTTGTGGTAATAGAATAATAAAAGGGAGGTGAAAGTGAAAATGCAACATTGTGAGAAGGGATTCTTTTGAGATACAAGGTGTTCACTTCTCAAGTGATACATTTCACAGTCCTCAACACTTGGTTTTAGCAGTGAAAGTATCACTTTATTATATCAAACCCTAATTTTGAAGATGGAGTGAAAAGGAGGGTAAAGTGAAGAAGTTTCAAGTTTTGAAGGTTCTACAGGTCTTAGTATGAATTATCAGGTTTACAGAAACTCCATACAACACTTGATTCATCTACCAAAACAATTCTCCACTCATATTTCTCAAAGAGAAGCCTCTAATTCCATTGTTATCTTTACTTATAGTATTTAGGTTATAATTAGAATTGGGATATTGTAATATTGCTGAGAAATGGAAATGAAGATTTATCAACAAAAGTATTGGACTAGTTTCTCCAAATAATGTAAATAAAATAATGATTGAGAATAAATCCTACTATCCAACCTTAAATACCCCTAAATATGCATAAGAGAAAAGAAGCATTAATATTTTCATTCCAACAACTTGGAGTTCACTCATATATGTCATGGAAACTTAGCAATTACTAGCAACATAAGAATGCAATTTCATCTACTTGAATGAGCACATTCTTGCTTAGCGGAATTCTTGTTAAATAGAGTATCTACCCTTTAATACTAGGACACTATCTATGTGAAGAGGTAGGTCCCATCTTCATCAAATTCAAAATTTATTTCCTATCACATACAAGAAAGAGACAATGTAATAGTTAAATATCAAATCATCAATCTTAAAATAACTTGCATCAAGAAAATGTGGCTCCAATTTTACAATGAAAAACACAAAATATAGATTATAGAACCTATTTTTACCTGAAATGCATCCTCAAATTGGCATATAGTAATCTTGCTATGATAAAGAATTTCCGACCTAATCCAAAAATAGAGGAAAAACATATCACAAGAATCACATCATATGTTTTATTCCATTCACTATTTATTTCACCACCAATGGAACACATATACCAAAATAAGTGTTCCCTAGGCCCTCATATATGTTGGATTAGATCAAATGTTGTTGTATATCAATTTCCCAGTTCTCATCTTGGTGCTCATTTTCTTGATTCTGAACAATACCCTCTCCAGATGGACTATCATTATGAGCTTCCAAAGAATTATGTTGTGTATCAAGTTCATTAGAGAAAATTGTTATATTGTTTTTTCCCCTTCTATCAAAATCTGATCGCCAAAGAGATAGTGCTCTTTCATATGGAAAATTGAAAATGCCATACTTTGTTACATATAATCTTAAACATATATCCATATGTTCATCAAGCTTGGTCCTCATATTTGACTTCAAAAATTATAGTGCACTAAATAGTCTCTCATCCTCCATTGATCCCAAAATCATGGTTTGACACAAATCTGCTAATTTGAAATATTCAGATATGTTTTCCTGTAAGTATTGGCTAGCACCCAAAATAGTCCATAATCTTGTTATTGCACCATATTCTAGAGGATTCTCCAAAGCGCGAAATTGATTCCGCATTGTTTCAGTGAAGCGTGTGGCTTGTTGAAACAATTTTGATTGATCCAAAATACCTTCAACCTATTCTCCATGTATCTCGACCTTCTTGCAAAAGTGGTCCACTAAAGTATTTAATTTTTCCACAAAGTCACGTTTTAAAGTAGGTTGACATTTTAAATTGTTCCAATATTTAGGGTACACCACAGACATGGCCTCCAACAATTCATCTCAAGGGAATCGTTCTCTTATCTTCGATGACAGTGACTTTGCAATTTCTATCAAGTTGTGTCTCACTAAAATGACAACATTGTCGAATAGGTCTCTTGACACAGGGCACTCTTTGGTGGTTCATCTTGTCTTATCAATATAATGAAAAAGAACCATATACCCACACACTTCCATACATAGTATCCCTTTTTCATCAAACTTCACATAATTTTCATTATTTTCTATATCAATGATCGTAGTCCAATTTGTAAACCATGGACCTGTGAAAGCCTCTAGCATCGTATACAAATTATCCAATGAAAGGCATGCAAATTTTCTTGCATTTGTGTATTCTGAAATATACATTGTGCGACTTTGATACATTTTCATGAGGACATTCATTTCATCTAGCATAGGAAGAATTCCAACCAATTTTAATAATCTCTCTATGTCAGTTATTCAAAAGAGAAGATCTTGAGCTTTATCTACACTGAAGCGATGTTCATACATCACCTCCATTCAATGAGATCCATCTTGTATCAAAATATTTTAATAGCTTGTTTGCATTTGTAACACCGTCGGAAATTATTTTAAACTCTGAAAATCGTTTGGGACTACGAGAAAAATATTCATAAGCTTCTCGTACAAGATCTTCAACTTTTGAAACCGATGGAAACTTGCTTACTATTTTAAATGCAAGATTCATCCTATGAGCCATACAATGAATACTCAACATATACAGTGAAGCTGATAGTTGTAGTCTAACACAAAGGCCATTCCTTTGTCCTTTCATTACCGATGCTCCATCCGCTCCAACACATACCAACTTTTTTGTGATCATTAAAGGATCCATACCACCACTTTCCTTCAAACTATTATTAACAAGTTCATAAATATTTTTCAGTTGTAGAATTCTCCTTCATTTTATGAACCCCAAGTAGATAGGAATGCCTAATATGGTCATTAACCATATAAATACTCATACAAATCCATGAAGTGTTATCAATAGTTGTAACCTCATCCAAAGACAATCACACAAACCTAGCACTTGCAATATTCTCTTTCATATCATCCTTTTCTACTTGAGCTAGATATTTTGCCCATTCCCAACCACTCGTTAAAGACCAATGAGAAGACGGAAATTTTGGCATTTGAAGAAAATATAGATATTTCATGTAATCCGGATAATCTGTCATAGGACTCCCTTTAAATAAGATGTGAAATATAGTGCTTAATTGAATTGTCTTGGCTAACAAATTTCTTTCCATCGTCTTTTCGAATAGAGATGTGATGCTTCCTCCACTTGCCTCGAGTTTTTTCTTACTTATTAAATATTCATTATATTCATTAGCATATTTGACATGTCGACATTCCTCGAAAAATTTCCTTATGACAATAGATTTATCCTTGCCATCTACAATTTTCTTTTCATACACCTTTCCTACATGTTTCTCAATTGTATCTAACTTCATCTAAAATGTTGTTGGCGTGCCAAGTTTCCAACTACATATATTGCATCTAACTTTTGGTTTCTCTTTCTCATTTTTTGGAGGTAATGGATCAATAAATGGAAATTTTGAGACCCAATATGGTTGGAAGCCTCTCCCTATATCCCATTGGCCCTTTTGTCTTTTCCGTGAATTGGTTGTGTTCTTTTCCAATGAAATATTTTCGACATTTGTACTGCCAATTTCTGGTGAAAATGCATTTATCTCACTTTGATCACCAGAGGAACATATTTCCTTATCTATTATTTGGATATTAGATGCATTCTCACAAGATTTGACATCTCTTTCACTGATAGGTTGCTCAAAAGAGCTCGAAGCATGAAGAAAATGTGGATCCTTGGATCGAGGTCTTTGAAAGTATGATGATAGATCATTTTGTCTTGATCTTTTCTTCCCACAATCGATGTTTGACATCTTAATAAATATTCCACAATTGAAATTTCAAATTGATCTAGAAGCCAAAAGTGAAACCTGCAGGAGAAATAATATAAAATTAGTAAAATTCCTACCAAGTATAGAATATTCAATTTGAACGAAGCTACTCTAATACTTTCTCCCAAATTTCTCCTCACATTGTGATATGCTTCAAGACCTAGAAATACTGCAAAGATTAATGGATATAATGAAAAGAGGTGAAAATCCATACATTAATATGCATGATGGTAGTAAGCTCTATAATCCAGATGGTATGTGGAAGAAGGAAATAAAATGTTACAAGTGTAATGAAAACAAGAATGGTGGAAAACTAGAGGTTCCCTTCAAAGACTCGAACAATGACAATAAGAAAGAAGAGAAAACATTAGGATACCACCCAAATATTCAAAACCATTGAGATATTGAGAATTCAATGGGTGGATAAGTGGTTTAGATGGTATAGTTATCTTATATTAGGGTTTGGGGGGTTTTGGTCCTTGGACTACCCAATAACATTTTCAAAATTGGTCAGAAAAGGCATTATCATATTGGAGTTTCCCAGGAAGATTGTGTCCACTAATTACCATTTTAGTGTGAAGAATAAAAAGAAGCACCATCCAATCCACCTATAAATTTGGTAGGTTAGGTGTATTCAAATGATAATTTGAAGGAGCTAAGAAACATGGCTTATCTAATAGATGAGAACTACATCTTCCCAATTTGGAAAAATATTTTGTTGCCAAGTGGATTTCCCAGATGATGCATGAATGTCAACACTCTTCTTCAATTCAGATCGATTGTTTCTACAAGTGGATAGAAAACCAAAGAAAGAACAAGTACTCCATAGGTAATTGTAAATTAACAATGAAACTCTGATTAACTAATCAAGTTGGTAACTTAGCTACTCATAAAATAAGTCTGGATGTTTTTGTAAACAAAATAATTTTGCATAAAAGTAAAGTCTCTGTTCAAATTAAGAAGTGGTTATCAATGCATATCTTACCAAGCTCTTTATTATTTTGGGCAGTTTGAAATTTTTTCTTCTTTCTGTCTCAGCCTTCTACTCTCATATCCACAAGATTTCATTTGTTTTACCCACATCTGTGATGATATACAACATTACCCTGGCTTCTGGAATGTCTTTTTTAGAGTTTTGTAGGAGTAAGGAGTGATCTTATGGTATAGTTGTTCTACTTGCTTTGGCACTTTCCGGATGGTTGATTGAAGTGCTCTATTGAATGGGGATGAATCTTCTACAATTTCACTCTCTCTTATGATAATGATATTATTTGGATGACTTATATGGGATGTTAAACCAGGTAATACTACA
This sequence comes from Picea engelmannii, assembly GCA_009831015.1. Classification (NCBI taxonomy): domain Eukaryota; kingdom Viridiplantae; phylum Streptophyta; class Pinopsida; order Pinales; family Pinaceae; genus Picea; species Picea engelmannii. The sequence goes on from ML785427.1 coordinate 505,933, forward strand.
TTTTGTATTTTCCATTGGAGATTTAATGTCAATGTGTGTTATTCTACACTTGATTTCATGCATGCACAAATACAAAACCCATATTAGTTGGATATCATCTTTTCTTGTGAGCTCCCTTTAATTTTCTAAGTGTAAGGCAGAAAGGAAAAAGTTGGATTAGACCTACAATTTGTGGTCTTTCATCATTTGAAAGAGATATCCCATTGATCCTTGTTTGGCCCCATATGCCCCATAGTTGCTAGGCACGGGTACCTCCTTGAAACCATTTAAAAAATTTGTATTTCAAACTTTCATCTATTTGTTAGTTTACAGATCTGGAAATTACTAAAAGAATATCATGCCGGATCTATCCCTTAAGTATGGTGTTGTTTATTGAAAAATTTAAAGGAAGTTGGACTAAACTTTGTTTTAGAAGTCTTCTAAATAAATTATTTTGAAGCATTTTCGAGTAGCAGACTTGCACCCACTTATATTTGTATCTCAAGCTGGAAGTTATCTTTAAAGAATACTCATGATTTTCAGATTGTGACACATACAAAGAAAGTACACAGAAGTTCCATACAGTGAAGCCAGATTAGAAGAAATGTTTTATGGCTTTGCATTTCAATACAGATGAGTTGTGACCATCCTGCTCTGTTAGTTTAAGCTTGTCCTAGACTAATTTGGTTTATTTAGTTATTTTGGATTCTACAATGCATAGGACATTGTACATAATTATAACTAATTGGAATAAATATTGCATAGGACACATTGCACACATAGTCCATTTCAGTGCGTTGGGATGAGTCACATTGTACATAATTATAACTAATTGGAATTGTAATATAATGAACTCATGTTATTATATATTTGAATGAGACTGGGAGTGATAGGGTTGTAAATTATAACCTTGTGCAATATCTACTGCAAACTGATATTCAGAAAAGAACAGAAAAGATACAATGGAAAATACAAACATTACACAGAGATTTTTCACCTGGAAACCCAAACCGGGAAAACCAGCATATATTATATTCATACATTATGTTACATTGTTTACAATACAATATACATATAGGATCCAGCGGCATCCAAAACCCTAACCCAATGACCTGGATTAGTCCAAAACCCTAATTCCTTAACCGGAAATAGAAAACCATAGGCAAAAAACCATGGGTCAAAAAACCACCTAATATCATGTGGTCCCGGAAATATGTCGTCCCGGTGGAAATATGTCGTCCCGAAAAAAAAAAATTGGGGGTGTTGCCCCCGAACCCCCGCGCGGGGGGCTCAGCCCCCCTGCAGCCCCCGAGGGGGGGCCTAGCGTCCCCCCCTGTGCGCCCGGCAAAGAATATAACACATACCCAACAAGGGTTGGTTGGTTCATGTTAGGGTTAGCTATTGTAAGTTAGGATTTTGTATGGAGGAAGAGGAAATAAGAGTTTGAAACCCTCAGAGGGTATTGTAGAATGTATAAAGAGATCATATAACTTATCTTATGGATGGTAATGGAAATGAATGTGATGTGGTTCCTCCTCTCATATTTTGATTGTCTCTTGTGTATGAATGCTTACATGATTTATGGTTGAGTTGTGTCATATTATGCTTTCTATAATCATGCACATTTGTCTGTGTATGTTTTTTAGTGTCTCAGGAGAGCTTACCCTTCATAAGGGTATTGAAAATGACAACACTAATGGACTATTGTTGGCTCATGTGTTGAACCTAGAGTCTATTAATAATAGTGCCAATAGAGTAATACATGCATGTGCCTAAGGTGAATAGGAAGAAAATGGACAATAAATTAGTCAAGTGCATATTTATTGGCTATTCATAAGGAGTTTAAGGGATACAAGCTATGGATTCCATTTGAGCATTGATATAGCTATAATTGGGTTGTGATCTTCAAGAAGGATAAATCTCGTCAAGATCAACACCAACAATCTATTCTAGAAAAAAAGATACAACATTTGGTGATTCCATATGAGCATAGTTTTTTATATGAAGCTAATGATGTTGACGAGCAAAGTAGATATCATAGGTGCTAGATGTAGATATTACAAAGGCATGAGGTGAAGTCTAGCTTAAACCTGGATTCCAACTAAATGAAAATACACATCAACACCAAATGAATATGTATAGCCTAGAAATGCCAACGAGAGACTAGGGGAAAAATTCAAGGAGCCTTCATGAGTGAAATCATCCTAGAAAGTATGGCTATGAGTCACACATGATTTTATCTATATTTATTTATCTTTTATGGGTGACGAGCCAAGAAATTCCAAAGAGTCTCTTAAAGGAGATTACTTCTCATTGGAAGCAAGCCATGGAGGAAGAAATTAAGGTCTTAGAACATAACCAAACATGGCATTTGCAAGAGTTGCAAGGTAGTTGAATTCAAATGGTTTTTTAAGAAGATGTATAAGGAAATTGATTATGTCAAGTTATGCAATGCTTGTTTAGTAGTAGAGGGATACTCTTAATTTGAAGGTGTTGATTATGAAGAGGCTTTCTCCCAAGTAGCCAAAATGTCCTCTATGATATTGTTGTTGGCAATTGTTACTACCTATGATTTGGAAGTGGATCAAATAGATGTGGTGTTGTCATTTCTTCACAATGAACTTAAAGAAGAAATATTCATGAGATTGTTGTTGGCCATTGTTACTACCTATGATTTGGAAGTGGATCAAATAGATATGGTGCTGGCATTTCTTCACAATGAACTCAAAGAAGAAATATTCATGAAACGACATAAAGATTAAAACTCGGGATAGTATTGCACATGCTCTAATTAAGGCAAGGTCAACGAATGGTAGGAAAGTCACTTTGATAATAAGGAAAAAACGTTGTTGAAAGTGATTTCGAAATGAAAGCTTGTTAAAATATGTGACAGTCACTTTTTTTAACAACCCTTAAATCGTTGAAATATGTGAATGGGATTTCCTTGTTACAAAACAAAGCATTGTTCTAATTTTACCAATATCATTCATAATTATTTTCTATGAGAAATTTAACACATTGAGATGAAGGACCAAGTAAATACCTATCAAGACGTTTAGAAACCCTGGTAATTATTTACACCCAAAGCCTCGCGTAGCACCTTCTGAGCGGGTTGGGATAATTGTACCAAATTTTAATTTCTTCTTCTTTGAACAGGTGGCTCCACCACTGACATCTCTTGCCCTTTTTTTCCGTTCCATTGAGGGGAAATACGCACGAAAATAGATATGAAAGGTAAATCGAGCCCCGAGGAATTAGATATTTTCGGGATGGTATAAAGAATAACCTTTCACTCTACTCTGTAGTTCTCATGAATGAACCAGACAAGTAACAAAGCTCTGATTTTAACCCAATGCATATATGGGCACTAGGCAGATCCCATATAATTTATACCAGGTGGGAGGGACAAAATGCTCTCGTAAATCCCCTTGTTCTTTGGAAATCAGGAAAAGGGAAGATTGTAGCTACCCAGTGCCCATACCACAAAATCTGGGTGAATTAAACCATAAACCCCAATTTTACCAAATTGCAGGGTGAATAAGCTATTATAAATTCCCATACTTCTAGAAATTTGGCTAATGGAAGCTTGTCCCTCCAAATTTCAGGTGCGAAATACAAATTTTTTTCCTCTATCTCTCCTAAAAACATGGGCTAACCCTGTACACGATTTTTCCCCTAAAATAAATTACGGGCTAATGATATAAGTTTTAAAAAATCACTCTAATACAAAAAATTCACCCAATAAAAAATTGCAGGCCCCTAAATTTCTCCCATGAGCGAAATTTCGCCCCTAAAATCATCTATGATGGATGCCTTTCCCTTGAGTTGATAGATGGAAATTCTACCTTCTGCATGAGAAGAATAATTATGCAATTGAAAATACTTTCTCATGCCCAACAACCATGTCTCTGCAACTTCATCTTTCTTGTGCTTACCATCAAATGTAGGAGGTTTGATTTTTGTTCATTTCTCCTCATAGCTCATCCACCCCAGATCTCTTATGATTCCTGAAAGGGGATGGACTTGAGCTACTGTGTGCTCTCTTATTGGAATGCCTCGGGGAGTGATGGTGGTGTCTGCTAACACTTTTGGTTCTTCTTTTCTCATCAAGAGACCTATGACTTCCTGACTTGCTTGAGCCATTCTCCTTATCCAATTTCTTTTCTATTATGTTCAAGCTTTGAATTAACTTCATGTTGAATTCCTCCTGCTTCCCCTTGTCTCTCATAAGCATTTCATTATCATCTTTATGGCTTTGGACATCCTTCTGCAAATTTTTAATGGTCTCTACCATATTCATGTTTTCATCCCTTCCTTCTCCATGTCCATTAGAGTTTGTTCCTTCAATGCCCAAATGGAAATCCATCCATCTGATCTCATATTCCTGGCTGTAAGTTCCCTGTGCCTCTTCCATTCCTATGGACTCTGTATTGATCCTGATTTGATCTAGTTTTTGTTAACTCTACAAAATGTGTAGCCAACAAAACTTTGTCAGGCTAACTGTTTCAACAATCTCATGAAAAATATGAACCATTATGGTTCAATAACATATCATAATTCTTTCTTCTGATTTCCCAAAGAATTGAATGACTAGATGAATTTTCTAGGTGGATATTTAGATTCCACTGTCTGAGACCTTTCTAACGCCTGCTCCCATTCTCAATTCGGAGTCTTGAGAAGAAAGTTATGGTTATTTAAAATTTGTCCATTAATTTTTCTATTCACACTTCAACTTGGCGCAACTCTACGCTGTAATTATGAATTTTTTCACCTACTCCATTGGATTTTTCATAGGATCTCAATTGGGTTTCTTCATATACATATTCTGCACACTCTGTCCAAGTTTCACCTTTTTCTGGGTTAGGCGCTGCTAGTTACAGCTTGCTGAAGTTTTAGGTCAATTCGTGTTTTTTGTTTGGAATGCTACAAGTACCTTCTTTTCCATTTTAAACATTTTTAACAAGCCCATAAATTTAATTCAACTCTGGGAATGTCTTCTATGGTTCAATATATTTCCATTGACTTCTCCTATTCCTCAATATGATTCCGAAGCAGAAAGTTATGGCCCTTTGAAGTTAGTTGGGTCTTAAACTTTACCCTCCATTGTTTGTGCTGTAACTTTCTCATAAAAGCTCTGTTTGATGAATGGTTTACACCAGTAGAAAGCTCTCTCCAAGTTATTTTATTTGAGCTGCAAAGACATAGTGTACCTTGGTACACTCTGTTCTCGTGATTTTTGAGTACCTAAAAATTCTCTTAAGGGCCTCAAAAATGTGCTGCAAAAAGATGATGTTCAAATAGTATAAAACATCGCAGAAAATAACTAGTTTTATGTTGTTGTTCACCCTCCAAATGAATTTGCACGCACAATTTTCAACATGTACGCCCATATATAGCATGTGAAACAACACCACAAGATAAATCATGCTCTGCTCACCTATAACCATTGTGCATCACTTCTCTGTCGCATCAATAACTGATGCACACTACTTTTGTGTCGCGCGCCAATATCCATCGCACGCAATTTTGGTTCTTGCACTATTACCTGTTGCGCGCAATTTTTGTATCACGCGCTGATATTCTGCACGCATTTCACTCTATGCGATGCACCATGCCAAAGTTTAGTATGCCCCCACCGCGCACCAATACTCTACGTGCACCATTAACTAAATTGTCACGCAACAACATATACCCACATTGCACGCACACCAACCAAACTCCTTTGTGCTCTGTCGATACTGTGCACACCACACATGCCATTATTAGGTGTGTGCACATCGCGTGCACCCACACACCAACATTTTTCCGCGCGGCGCCAAAATTTAGCGCACGCATCTGCACACCAACATTTTTTCGCACGGTGCCAAAATTTAGTGCACGCACCCGCACACCAACATTTTTCCGCGCAGTGCCAAAATTTAGTGCACGCACCTGCCGACCAACATTTTTCCGCACGATGCCAAAATTTAGTGCGCGCACCCGCACACCAACATTTTTCCTCGCGGCACCAAAATTTAGCGCGCGCACCAGCATACCAATATTTTTCCCCGTAGTGCCCAATTTTTACATATCACAAGCTTTTTACTATGCATCATGCATTTTTAGTGCGCCCACCTACACACATTCACTTTTATGTGCATCAAATCCTCATGAATTTCGTTGCAAAAATTGGGGCTTTTGCTTAAATTTTTCTCCATTTCTTCCATAGACATTCTGCAATTATGAAAATTGTTCAATTTCACCCCAATAACACTAGTTCAACCTCTGCAACAACAAATCATTGCGATTTGACATTTCTGGAATGGATATTTCCCAAACTCAAATCACGAATTGAGATTTTTAATTACTAATCTCGCTCCAACTATCATGGGTTCACTGTAACTTCAAATTTGACCAATTCTAGGTCTAAATTTGCTAGAACAGATATTAAATCAAGAATATCTCACCACATGGCCAAATTTCTCAATTTTCCCATGAATTTAACAACATAAATTGGGGATTTTTTCCAATTCCGCACAATTGTTGTTACTTTTTTCCATGGATGCTCTGAACTCAAAATTTGGCCACTTCGAAATAAATCCTCTGTGAAATTTGGCTTCAAATCCAACTTGCTCGGCCCATCCAAGCTCAGTTTTGAAAATTGAGGCTCTGATACCATATTGTAACATCCTCGGCCACCCAGGTCGGGCCATGCTACTCCAGAAAACTCTTTCGTTCTCTGCTTAACATACTATAACATACCCAACATCCAACTGAGCTATGCCACATAAATTTTTCGAACTGCATGCAATTAAAATATATACACACAGAACTCTTGCGGAAGTTTATATATAAAACATAAACAGACAATTACATTTCATAAATGCATGGATTCATACTGAAATAACAGTAAACATATACATGCAACATATATAGGCAATACCCATAAATATAAAGACAGTTATAAACCACACATGGATAAACCCATAAACATAAACACGTAAATAATAATGCAACATGTAAATTTATCACACAGTTGACATTTATCTTGGTAAGAATATCACCAACTGTGTGCAGACCTTCTACAAACCTCCCAGCCTTAGACCACATTGCTCATCACTCTCAGCAGTGGGTCACCCCCGAGCTGGGACTAAACTCCACCCGGGTAAGAGGTTCCTAACCAGGCTAATGGATCATGGACAACAAGAAAGACTCCGTCATAGGTGCCAACTCAAACTAACAGCCTACAGTCCCTCATTCCCCACATGCATTTCCCACCCCAGGAAGTGTGCCTCTTCTCTTCTCAACAGTCCTTTAGCTTCCCCACTTCCTTTCCGGGCTTCAGCAACATGTCGGACAGGAAGTCTCAGAGCCATGTAGTTGCAGTTTAGCACCTTCAGGAAATCAATTCCCAACAATTCTCTCACCCAGAGAGAAATTCCTCAAGAGCCTGACAACCCGCCTCTTCAATATCCCATGGGCCTGACAACCTGCTTCTTTAGTCTAGCTCCCAAGCTAACTAGTTACCCGAATAGGTATGGTTACAGATGCAGGTTCAGATACAGTGACGGGAAGGTACGGAGGATAGCTCAATGAGTGTGTGTATGATGATGGAGAGATTGACCGAATGATGGAAGGAGAGTAAAAATGAACTAAGTCCCAACAATATGTATGCATGTCCCCAACTTGACACTTGTCATGTTGGGAGCTACTTTGGCCCACTTGTCTCCATCCTTAGAACTTAGGATAAAATAATTATCCATACTTTATACTTTAAGAAATATTAATATTATATTCATTTTTGGCTTAAGCTCCCTAGCTTAGCCCCTTTTCCTTACTTTTACCCCCCCTGCCCTTCCCCAACTAGTGGAGTTTAGTCCCTCATACTCTTTTATCATGGTCGGTCTACGCACAACGATGTATTTTATATTAATGATATGACATATACAAAAATAGGCCCACAGGCCTTTAACATCTAGGCTCTTTGGCCTAATACAAACATAAGCCTCCTAGCTTATAATAACTGGCTCACCAACCTATAAAACATAACATATACACAAAGGCTCCCTGGCCTCAAAATCATGCACACTTAAGTTGTTGTGCACGGTATCCTAGAATGTGCACACTTCATCATTTTACTGCGCAATACATGCGCGCACTATGCTATGAAAGGTGCATACAAAAATGATATCAAACAACTCACCAACTTAAGTACATTTGCATTTGCATTTACAACTGGGTTCATCCTAGGGATATTACATTACCCGTTATAGTCACAGTTGTCTCTGACAGAGGAGAGTCCTCAAGGTCGTAGCCTCGAGGACTGAACCTATTCGACTCAACATCTGGCGAGTCAACTCGAGTCATTCTATCCAGCAGAGTACCCTATGAAACCTCTTCATCCTATATTCCCATACAGTGCTGCCACAAATGACCCATCTTCCGACACCTAGAGCATCTAAAAGGGATGCCTAAGTAATCAAAGGGTTGGGATAGATGGTGTCCTCGCCAAACTATCTCCAAATTTTCTAATAAACCAGAGCGTATGTATATTTCCACGAGGACTCTACAAATCCTCTTATCAATGGCTTTTAGAGCTCCAAGGTCAGCACTAATAAATTTCCCGAGGGTGTTCCCTATCGCTTCCAATGCCTTGGCGTGCCACAAATGCAGCGACAATCCCAGCAACAACACCCAGAAGTGTCAGAACCCAAAATAATCATGTGCAGGGTTGAAACTCAACTACCATCTTTTGATCATCAGACTACCTCCGTCGAAGGTCCAAACTTTGCCCAAAATCAGCTCTGTGTCTTCTATCCTCTTGGTAGCATTCCTATCTATTTGTTGCAAATAATATATTTTGTATATGAGTAAATAATTATTCTTGCTTAATAATTTGATATGAAATTCAAATAAATTTTGAAACATTTATGGTATTCATGATATT